>JBBBDQ010002089.1:3180000-3445000 GCA_037127315.1 Ascarosepion bandense
AGTATAGCCCGGCGTTGCTCGGGTGTAATGAAAGCTTTAAATCTAATCCATGGTCTTGGAGCTCAGACTCTGCCTAAAGAATATTTGTGTGAGAATCGGATAAAAATTGTGGATTTGTATAAAGGACATACAGACAGATAAACAGACACGCACACTTGCCTTATATATATATATATATATATATATTAGTCATCCACATACAAACCCGTTTCGCTGTATCACAGCTCATCAGTGTGGGTAGACATATCCACTTGCTTCTGGCCGGGATCGAAACTCGACCAATTTGGTGTCAGTCGCATGGCATCAGAGAAGGGAAATTTTAACGTCTTGTATATAAGCAGTGTATACAGACGCTAGTCACCGAGAGGACTCTCTCTCTATATATATATATATTAC
The DNA here is from genome assembly GCA_037127315.1 of Ascarosepion bandense. NCBI lineage: Eukaryota > Metazoa > Mollusca > Cephalopoda > Sepiida > Sepiidae > Ascarosepion > Ascarosepion bandense. The sequence continues at coordinate 3,180,397 of JBBBDQ010002089.1, forward strand.
CGATTTTCTGCACTATTGTAAGAGCTGCAACCTTGAAACTTCTGAATATCGTTTCTTATGTCTTTGTCTCTGAGTGCATGAAATTTGATTAAAATCGGGCCACGCCTTCTATAACGTGATTTTTTCGATTATCGATTTTTGATATTTATCGGGGGCACCTTGACACAAAACCTAGCTAAGAACACTCACAGACGCTTATAGTACAACTGTGTAAATTTTCAAGAAAATCGGTTCAGTCGTTTCGGAGTCTATAGTTAACGGATACACGCACACACAAAGTTCCATTTATAAATAAGTTTAGATAGATATATTACAAAAAACATTTTACTACATGAAGGTGTTTTAACACCGAAACTTTATAGTTATAGAGTTGCAGTATGCTATAATATTTATGCTCTACTTCTGTATTGAATACTTTTAAAAAGTAAATATCTAAATGTGGAATATACTGCCATTACTTATAAACACCACACACACAGAATAGTATAATGCCGAAAAAAAAAAAAAAAAAAAATCTTCCTTATATATAAAAAACCTAATCAAGAGTAAAACTATGAAATCAAGTATAGCTGATCATGTTCAATGAGAAAAAAGATCAAGGGTTACCGACCTCGGTGGTTGGAAATTAACATTAGAAAAATAAGACGATTGAAAGGCAAGTGTTGTGTCCTAATAGCTCAACAGGTCAAGAATAAAAATAAACATTACGTGACAGCCTTTGAGTTGAAAAAGAAACATACGGGTTTAGAAATTGAAAATTACTCTACCTGATTGTTCTCTGAGACAACGGCTTAGTAGATAAAAACCTTGGCGATTGAGAGTTCAAACTCTGAGTAAGGCAGTGAAAGTCGTGTATTCTCTAAAGTAGCAATACAAGGGCGAACGAAAATAATTAACCGTTTGTATGCAGAGAGGAAGAAGAACAGCATGCTGTCGCGGACTGAATCAAGGTTGCGAACCGAAATTTCTAAGAGTTTACTGACACCGAAAGAAGGTCAGATGGTATAACGATTGAAAAGTTGTGAATATGAAAGACCAGAAGGAAAACAGATATATATGTGCACACACAATTCAGGTTGGTTGTTTTATATTTAGTCTAATACTATAGCAATGAAATGGATTATATATCAATCAAGATAGCATTCATCATGGTTTATTACTTATTCGAAGGAGATCAATAAAGATAATTTCAATAACCTGTTTCTGCGGAAGCTTTGATTCAGAGACTCACACATATGAGAATTACTTTCATAATTCGTTCTGTAGAACCGATTACTTTTTCGTAAGGGTTAAAAAACAAAACAAAAAAAAAAAAAACAAAAAAAAAAAACACACAAAAAAAAAAACAACAAAAAAAACAACAAAAAAAACAAAAAAAAAACAAAACAAAACAAAAAACAACAACAAACAAAAAAAAAAATAAGGAAAAAAAACACAAAAGTATTAGCAAAGAAAGTTCTAAAGGAAAGACTTAGAGATTTAAAACTACCTACATTCTGTCTCACATATTACTTTTTTTTCCTAGTTTCAGTTTGTCTATCTTTTATCTACACTTCTCATTTTACTAATGTCTCTAGATTTTTCTTTTTACTCTTCATATATATATATATATATTATATCGTTTCTCTTCGTTTTTTCTTTATCTTTTCATTTCTCTAGCGTCATTTCTCTTACCCCTCCTTTTTACCTCTTATATCCCCCGTTCGCTTTTATTTTTTCTCTTTCACATATCTCTCGCCTGCCTAAATTTATTGAATTTCTCCATTTCTGGCAAACTACTCAGTTGCTCCTTGAACGTTAAAAACATCTCACTGAACTTAAAGCAAGAGTTACATCCTTTCAATATATAACCAATGATTTGTAGAAATTTAGGACTTTTGCCCTTTGCTGTCTATTGGTTAAACAAATATATACAGCTTACTTTCATGAGGTTCTATGTCCATTACTGCCGATATTTAAAAAAAAAGATAAACATACGTGTAAACTGGTTATAAATGCATATAAAGATTGTCACTTTCTATATGTATTGACAGTCTTGATTTGGGTGTTGTGAAAGAACGAGAAGAAAAATAGATATTACTATTTTTTTTTTTTGCTCGCTGTCTGAGACAGAAACTGGGTATTTAATGGCCTTATTTTCCGGATCAAGCAGATGTCTGTTGCAACCACTTGAATCGGTGCAGTGAAAGCTTAATGTCAGTTTTCGACCCTCGAAAAACACATGAGAAATTCCTGTCAAAAGAAATTTTCGCCGATGTACACGTCAGCACTGCTGCCGACGTCACACAATCGGTTTAATTAGTAAGGACGACTGAATGCAATTCGTTCTCTCGGCTTTTGCATTTTTGTGAACCTTTTTCTTTCAATTTTCATTCCTCCCCACCTCCGTTCTATCTCGTTTTCCTGGACACTTCGACATATTTAAAATGCACCTCGGCGGACATTACTATCTCGTTCGCTTTACTGTCATGTTTGATTCAGTCTCATCTCGTTGTTTTGCTAGGTTCCTTTTATTTATTTGTTCTTTAAGCGTCACGTGACCATGGACGATCGACACTGAAAAAACAAAAACAAAACAAAACAAAAAAAAAACGAACTAATCGCTTCTTTGGCTTGGAGTAACGATTGTTGTCAATAAATTTGTCAGGATTACTGTCTGAAATCGTGGTCGGCTGGCATTTGTTTTCCAGGTGGTGATGGTCGGGGCTGATGTTTTTATAAACAGGGAAACTTTCGTAGCTCCCATTCAATATTGATTTCTTTTCAGTAGAAGAGTTTCTCCCCAATGAACTCTTACAATGCTCACAACCAGACTGTCAATATCTAAGTTTGTTCCCATCTGACTATATATAAACATTTATATCCCTCTTCGGCTGTTTATAGATTATATATATATAAAACGTACCAACAAAACACACACACACACATATATATATATATATATATATATATAATAAAATACATAAGTACATACAGAGACAAGAGTAACTAGCTTGCTACAAGGTTGGACATTAAGTTTTATTGTGTAGCACTAATCTTACAAGTATGAAGAGCTTGCTTGCCTTAACAAATTCAGCATTTGAAATTTACTTTCTTACCCCAGATCGATCACTGATAATTAGCGTTGGTGAGATTTCTTTGGAGTATTTGCGTAAATTTTCAATGGCTATTATTTTATTTAACCCTTCGTTACTACCATGGGTATTTGAACATGATACAAGATATTCTTCCTTAATATCTAACAATTAGCAAAGTAGCTTTCTGAAAAGTTGTGTCAAATACCCACGAGTTTATGGTTTTAATCACATTTACAGGAATTCCAAACAGGTTTATTTGTTTACTGGAAGCCAAAATTAAATTTATTTGAATATTTCCATATTGGAAACGTTTAAATTTATTTTAATATTAGCCATTTAATTCCATTTTTCAAACAATGATTTTTTTAATTTCTTTTGTAAAACTAGAAAGAACACTAAAGAAAGAAAGAAAATTAAGAATTAAATGATATATTATTAATTTAAATTGTGTTTGAAAACCTCACCGTACTAATGACATGTCTAATACACTACAGTACTTAAAAAAAGAAAAAAATCATTTCACTCCCAGCAAGGCGGGACCGTCATAAGTGCACAGGAGTTACAGTGAGAGAAAGGACTGGGTACAGGGATGTCGAAGAAAGGATAAAAGATGGGATAAAAAAAAAAACCCAAAAAAAACCCCCAAAAACAGATAGATGGTAATTGACATTGCATTTAAGTTTTTGTAGATTTTAGCTATCAGGAAAGCAAATAAACGGAAGGTAGTTCCACAGGCGAGAAAATAAACTATTAGAGTAGAAGAAAGGATTACATTTAACTATTTCAATGGTAGATGGGGGGGGGGGTAGATGGTAATTTAGTAACATGCTTAAATTCATGTAATCGGGGCACTAGTGAAAAAAGCTCATCAGAACAGATGCCACGAAAATATTTGTAGAAAAGACATGAGAAAGTGGCTGAAGTCGAGAGGCCAAATCAGGATGGATTACATTGTGTGTGTGTGTGTGTGTGTGTGTGTGTGTGTGTGTGTGTGTGTGTGTGTGTAAACTGCATTCTTCCAGTCTCCATTTTCTATTAGTTTTTCCCCCCACAGTGGCGAATTAATCTAGTATCAAATGATATGAGCTTCCACATTAAATACTTCTACGCTATCCGATGAAACCAGCCACATAAGAACTGGCAATATTAAGGTCTACATATCGATGGAGTCGTATATTTAATTGTTTATCCCTTAAAGTAAGATTATATTGAGGCTTTTAAATTTAGTCAAATATCCAGTTAGAATTATTTGAGTTTCTTTCTTACTCTGGGAAAGACGTTGACTATTACAAATGATAAAATAAATATTGGGTTATCTAAAAGATTTATTCGGTTAATTACATAAATTTACTATTAAATAACTGAACAAACTTTTTGATCAACCTTATATTTACAGTATCACTATACGAGCAAATAATTCACGATTTAAGATTTATTTTATTCGGTTGAGTTTGCTCGGACATTCATGAGTATCATGCCAAACATTGCGGTCATGCATATGTCATAACACACACAATTTCTCGCCTAAATACACCTCTTCAAACAGCCCAAAATCTTAACCTTAAAAAGGTAATTTAACTCATTTAGTTGTCTATCTTTATAAAATATGAACTCCTATTCCCCCCCTTCCTAAATATACCGCTTCAACACCCTGTAACCCCACGACTACCAGCTCTGTCCTTTTCTACTTTGTGACCGTTGTTAACCTAAAACCCCTCCACACTCTACCCCAGGGCCTTCGCCATTTGGAAAAAAAAAACAATATCGCTGACGTGACGTAGAATCTCTATTAGAGATCCTATGTCGAAATGTACATCCGACACGTTTGAATTTTGAAAATTTTCTCTAATTTTTATATATATATATATATATATATATATATATATATCGGAGCCCCTCGTGGACCACACGCCATCCGCATTTTGTGCACGCCGGATCTACCCTATAGCGGCTGTAAACTGTTTCTATACTGACGTAGTACCACAAATAAAACAGGCAAGCAAAAAAAAAACAAAAAAAAAAACCTTATTTACGCATTTTCTACTTACGAAAGCAGTATCTTTGCATTCTGTCGCCGATAAAAAGTGTCTTTTAGACTCACTATCTTGCATCAGCACATGTTTGCTAAGCTTATTTTTGGTAATAGACCCCTAAAGTCACCGAAAGTTAGATAATTTAACCGACACAGATCTTAATGTTTTGTATTACGCCCAGTTTTTATTAAATTGGTCAGTTCTAAGGCTTTCACGACAATGCGTGTTAAAAAACTTAAATGTAGGGTTTAGTTAGAAAGGAGAGAGAAAACAAAAGTCACTAAAAATCATGATGAACATGCATTATTAGTATTTTAATTTTATTGAGGTTTTTCTCCTTTTCATTACTCTTTTTTATTAAATGGCAGCTTCATTGTAATGTGAATTTTCCAACGGATAACGTAAGCAGCGTGAAACAAGAACAAAGTAGTTTCTGATAAGACGAACTCGCAACGCACAATTAACCTGTAAAAGACTCCTTAAGTGAGAAAATATGTCTCACCGGGAGATTAATTATTTTTTTTTGTTTTCAATTATAAATAAACGATATCATCAACATCAGCATTACCGGTTCTTTTACTGTTTTAGTGGCTGATTCAGGTGTTGGTTTTGGATTATATAAAATAAATAATAAAGAAATAGTAAAACAGCGTTCAATTTTCGCACTCGTTTGGAAATGGCAAAACACTTTCATACCCTACATTATTTCTTATACTTCAATTTAACCGGATGTTGACTGCTCGACGAACAAAGAAAAACAGATTTGTGTTCTGCGCATGGGATCGACGTATATCTTCCGCTAAACAATTACTTTTCATTACTCATTTAGCGAGCTGATAAAAATATATATTGACCAATAGAAAAAAAAAATTGTCTACCGACTGAAGAGATAATCATTGATAAAGAAACCGTAAAAAAAAAACAAAAAAAAAAAAGTAACAAGTCTTGTTATAAAAAAACTCATGAATCAGACAAAGTGGGAAAGAGTCATGTGGAGACACAGCGACGAGCTTTCCCTTACCATCAAATACCACCGTTGACAGGACATCAGCTGACAGCAACTGACACTCTTTTCTTTCTCCCCCCGCCTTCACGACAGCACCAGATAGCAGTTTATGTTTTGTACAGTTTACATATTTATTTACCCAAAGTCTTTAAATTTATGATTGCTGAGACAGAAGTGATTAACTCTATAGTAGTAACAGCAATAGTAGTATCTGCCTTCCAGATCACCCATTCCTTCATTTCTGCAACAGGCTAAAACAAATATAATAAACAAAATCGTTGATGTTAAAAATGATTAGATGTCAAACAGAAGTTTACATGAAGATTTTATGAAACAAAGTTGCGCTGATTGCTGTCAACATTTTTTTAAAATCAATTTTGAAATGCGTGGAATTTTGGCGTGAAAAGCGACCTGGGTGTCATACCAGCCGATTTCTTAATTTTGACTTTATATAAAGCAAAAAGTGAAAACAGAAAATGTCTATCGCAAAAATATATAATCGCAAACAGAACCATTTCAATAGATTATTTTTCTAGATTTAGAAATGTTTGGCATCTTTGAAGCCAAAATATTTGCCCTCGAATTTTTTTTTTTACTTCAAAATACATTTTTATGACAATGAATTTTTTTCTTTTTTTGCAAGCAATTAAACGAAGTTACGCGTCGCTCAGAATTGTGCACAGTTCCTGGTTAAGAAAACTCGAATGAAAATCAAATTTTCTGATCTCTGCGTCAGTCTGTCTGCTGGGGTCTTGACTGTATCCGCTTTTTATAACTGCTTTTTGGATCAAAACAGCTCGTTTGGAATTTTATACTTGTATTTGATTATGGGCTTCCCATTGGATGGTAAATAAAATTCGCGTAGGCTCGCGAAATGGAAATTTGATAAATTTTTATTTTTCAACCGGAACATCTGCGCGAATACACCTGCGCAGAGAGGATTTTTGTTCATTTGCTTTCTGGTCGGTATAGACAAACATCCGGTCTCTCGCTTTTGCTCGGTATCACCACAGTAGCAATTCTTCCCTGATACAAAGTTCATTAAAGACGTGAAGGTAGTGCGATTAAGCTTTTTATTTAAGTTTTCTTGTGTTCGTATAAGTGTTTTCTATTCTGGTCATGAAGAGTAAAAAGTGTATGCAAATGTTCTGGATATCCGAGCGCTTTCGGCTATTCTGTTAAAAATTATCACTAATAATGGCTAAATGAATGCATGGATTTCTTATGGAATTATAGGAATCTTATTTGATAAGCATGATCAGCATATTGTGGCCGTGTTCATAATTGATGTTATGAAGTGTTGGCTTTTTCTTTTATTAATACTATTATTTTTAGTATTTTTTTCATGTCGATGAGGTGATTATACTTGCATTTTCTACATGTATGTTGTGGATGAAGCTTAGATTCTCGTGTGTTTTTATATTGAACATATTGGATATACCACTATATGTCTATCAAGAAACCTCACGATACATCATTTGCTCTAAATGGATGCGATCTGCCTAATTTGGCAATCAGCATTCAGAGTTCAAGTTTTGCCAATCGCTCCAATATTGACAGATTGAAATTAAACAACTATTTCAGTCGCCAAACAAAGTTGATTAATAATGTGGTGTGTTCAGAACGTATCCACCTATTTGAAATATTGTGAGAACCGGTTGCGAAACCTTGATATAACTTGGCAACGAATCGGAGAGGGATCTTATGCATAATCAAACACTCCCGTAGGATTATGCTATTAACGTTAAGAGTCCGTTCAGTCAGCTTGTATACAGTGTCACAATCGAAGTCACAATGACCGCACGATTAGATTCATGTCTGGCGTATGTTTTTATTTTCATCTTTTTACACACAAAAAGTTACATTACCAAAACCTGGTAGGATCCCTGGTCCGGACACTAAATATGACCGCTGAAACTGTAGACGAGATTAAGAAGAACGTGACTAGGCAACTGATGGTGATTCCGAAAGTAGATTTTGAAAACGTTTGAAAGAGTGAAAAAAAAAAAAAAAAAAAAAAAAAGAAAAAAGATTCTCGAATAAGTTTAATGAATTTCCAGGGGGAATATCCTGAAATGGACTACGGTGCCATTTTCTTTGGAAGGCTATTTTAGCAAATATTGAATGCTTCCATAATTTTTGCATAGACTTCGTATAACTTTATGTAACTATTATTAAATAAGTAAGAGTTACTAAATAAAATATTCAGTTTTTTTATTCTTAAGATTTAATTTTAAAGTTGACAGCAAATTCTGGCAATAGAATGAAGAGAAAATAAATGGAACAATAATTAAATTTATATTTAACATCAGCCGCATATAACATGAACAGAACCCGTTTAAGTAAAGTTTTATAAAGAGAATAGGAACTTCGAAGTGACTTAACCAGAATGAGAACGGTGAAATATCGAAGACACGTGAGGAAACTAAGCTTAGAGAATTTAACACAAGATGCATCGAAGGAGAGAAAACAATTTACATTTGGCAAATATGGGAAAATAGGTGTAAGAACAAAAATAAAAGGGGAAGATTGAAGTAGAAACAAAAAAAATTAAGGAAGCTGTAGAGTAATTATAGAACATATTCTGAAGGTACACGATACAAATAAGTATAGGTTAGAATATGAAATCTTTCAAGTTCGGATGATTTAAATTCAGACTTGACAATCCTGTTTCTTATCTGGATTCAAACTGACTATAGGGTTTGTAGGAGGAAATTGAATTATTAGACTGATCAGACTACTTTTATAGAAATTTACCAAACTGATTTTAGCCTAGCATAAAAGTAAGGGGAAGATTGTGCTACGTCAATTTTACAAGTGTGACAATCTTGGCATACTTGGCTCGAACACTAAAGATTAGTGCTCGGGGAAGATATGCAACATGTTTAAAAACGCTGTACATTTCATGAAAGAAAGAAAGAAAGAAAGAAAGAAAGAAAGAAAGAAAGAAAGAAAGAAAGAAAGAAAGAAAGAAAGAAAGAAAGAAAGAAAGAAAGAAAGAAAGAAAGAAAGAAAGAAAGAAAGAAAGAAAGAAAGAAAGAAAGAAAGAAAGAAAGAAAGAAAGAAAGAAAGAAAGAAAGAAAGAAAGAAAGAAAGAAAGAAAGAAAGAAAGAAAGAAAGAAAGAAAGAAAGAAAGAAAGAAAGAAAGAAAGAAAGAAAGAAAGAAAGAAAGAAAGAAAGAAAGAAAGAAAGAAAGAAAGAAAGAAAGAAAGAAAGAAAGAAAGAATTCGACCCGTTAGGAGCTTCATATTTGTAACAAACTAAGCCGAGTATTTGTTGGGTAACATCAGCGTTTTTCATTCAGTATAAATATCTGGCCATTTTTGTATATGCGCTAGAATTTAAATGATAGCCAGAATTTTACTGAAATTTCAGGCTAAGCAATTTCCGACACCATGTGACTTGGCACGACTAATTCCTTATGAAGATGATTTGCATGTTACTATCCCACAAGTTTTTTTTCTGAATGAGGTATTTTTATTTCCCTTCATGTCCGTTTCTTTTTACCGGCTCTTTTCAATATTTTGCACACTGAGTTTTAACAATCTTCTTTCCTTACTTCTAGTGAAGAAGAATATATCAGTGTCAATTATACATAAAATGGACGCAGCTGATCTTGCGTCTTAGTGTTCTATTTTAATTTAAAACTCTCCCCAATCCCTATAGTTCTCTCCTTTATTATTTTTTAGATAAGTGTCTCACCTACTACCATCAATACCCCCAGGATGTCCATATCTCTCAGCTGGAGCCTATGTTTCAACTGTAAGAGCTGTAAACATAATATTAGTAGTAGTGCACACAAGCCAGTGTGCTTTTTCCGACATCACAATAATCGTATAAGTTTTTTCAGTCACATAGACACAAAACAAGTATATTCAACCTACAGAGAAGTTACAGAACGGAATTAAATGAAGCAGTATTAAATTTTGGATGAACAAAGTGTGCTAAGTGTCAGACGATTCATGTGCGCATGCGTTGTTCTTACAAATCAACCGACTTTATCCTCGCATAAAATCATCTTCGCCTTTTGTTTTATAACTTACTTATTTTTGAGGATGATGAAATGTCTAACTTGGAAGTCTTCTCTTTTTCCTATTGCATAGATATATACATTATTAACAATATCGAAGCAAACACCTTCAGTATTCATTAATTTGTTTAAGTATTACTGACTACAGTATTGAGTAATATTTGAAAAGAGTAAAGTTTCCACAATTCTCATCTACATTTTAAAGCTGCAATGAATTCAATTATATATTTGTGTATTTATTTCTATGAAGATTGCTTTAAGCCTGTACAAAAGCAAATATAAAGCAATATTAGTAGGAAGAACGTAATGCTCCAGTCTTTCAGCTAGACAAGGTTTGCTTACTTTGAAAATTAGCACTAGAAAAATAGAAAATTGAAAACCTCCCCGGGACTTCAGAAAATGTAGAAGGCTCAGGATAATATTGATTGTACGTCATAAATTACTAGCAGTATAGCCCGGCGTTGCTCGAGTGGAATGAAAGCTTTAAAACTAATCCATGGTAATGGAGCTCAGACTCTTTGGACGTTGGCACGAAAGACTAAAAAGCAATAGTTGTTTCCAGTTAAAGCGAAACCGTAGACTGAAAGAAAAATGAATGGATGTAAGTCAACTTTTGATTTCCTGGTAACGATATCAAATTTTCTGCACTATTGTAAGAACTGCAACCTTGAAACTTCTGAATATCGTTTCTTATGTCTTTGTCTATGAGTATATCAAATTTGATACAAATCGAACCACTCCTATAACCAAACTTTTTCGATTATCGATATTTATTGGGGGTACCTCGACGCAAAACCAAGCTAAGAACACTCGCAGACGCTTATAGTACAACTGTGTAAATTTTCAAGAATATCGGTTCAGCCGTTTCGGAGTCTATAGGTAACGGATACACACACAAAGTTTTATTTATAAATAAGTTTAAATCATGACTTTTATGAAGTGGGAGAAGCGTGCTAACTTGTTGCTGTGTAAACTCCAATTAAAAAAATAATACTCTTGTATATATGTACATGAAGAAATATAGTTGTGAGGTATTTATAGGATAAAGTGCTCAATATAAGAGAACATACATAAATATAAAAGTGAACATTGAAGTTAACACATCACTCAATAAGTCCCGGGCCTGGTATATAGATGGCGCCATTAATAAAAAATACATATGATTTTTATGAATTACTAACCTTCAAATGACACGTGACAATTTGGAACCAATCGAATTATTAGTTTATAAATTACAGTTATTTAAGTGAAGCTGCTGTTGCAAATTTTTAAAACGATGGAAAAATCTGAATTTCGTGTGTTCAGAAAGCATTGCTTTCTAATGGGAAAATACTGTTCAAGCAAAGCAGTGGCTTGATAAGCTATTCGGACTCTGCTCCGTCGGAAACAGTTAAGAGGTGGTATGCTGACTTTAAACGCGGTCGTACAGACATAAATGATGTTGAACGTTTAAGTTCGGCAAAATCAGCAGTTATCCTGGAAAACATCAAAAAGAAAAAAAAACTCAAATTTGTTTTGGCAGATCGTAAATTGAAGTTGAGTGAGATAGCAGAGGAGTTAACCATATCAGAAGGCAGTGTATTCAACATTTTGCATGAACATTTGTCAATGAGAAAGCTGTGTTCAAAATAGGTGCTGCGTTTGTTCACAGTCGATAAAAAAAATAAACAAACTCGTCGACGATTCAGAGCGTTGTTTGTAACTATTTCAACGCAACAGAGAGATCCATTACGGAGACAAATCGGCAGTCAGTCGAGTGGACAGCAACAGGTAGAAGCCGTCACGCAAAAAGACGCAAAAATCAGCAGGCAAGGTTCTGGGATCCGTATTTTGGGATGCGCAAGGTATTTTGTTCATCGATTACCTTGAGAAAGAAAGAACCATCAATAGCGAATATTATATAGCAATATTCGTTCGTTTGAAGGAAGAAATCGCCAAATGATCTTTCAGAAGACAACGCACAGTGTCACAAGTCGATCGCAAAACTACAGGAATTGCACTTTAAATTGCTTTCGCATACACCCTATTTTTCAGATCTGGCCCCAGCGACTACTGGCTGTTTGCAGACCTCTAAAGTGTGCTCCAGGAAGAGAGATTTGGCTCCAGTGAAGAAGTGATATCTGAAACTGAGGTGTATTTTGAGGCCAAAGACGAAACGTTCTACCAAAAAGGTATAAAATTGTTAGAGAAGCGTTAAAATAAGGGTATCACCCTTAAAGAAGACTATGTTAATGAATACAGTTGAGTTTTGCTAAAAGTTGTTTTATTAGTTAGGCCCGGGATTTGAGTGACGTGTAATATAACGGCTTAATTTAAGATTTTAAAATGAGTATAAAGAAAAAAAATATCAAATTAAAATTCTATACACGTAGGAGTGAAAAACAAACAAACAAACAAACAAAACACAAAATCAAAAACAAAAACAAACAAGTGAGAGAGCTGAATGTAATCGGCTAGGTAGCGCATCTTGACACAGTATATGTCAAATTTAGATTCAAGCGTCCCTATATTTTTTTACGTTTCTCCTATACAAAAAAAAAAAAACCCATTTCGTCATTTAAACCATTATTCATAGTAAGAATTCCTTTTCAGGAGCAAAAACCTAGGAAAGGAATCCTTCCCCTGTTTTCTCATTCAATTACCCACAATTTGTCTGGTATATAGATTAGCATCAGACACACACAGTTGGCAAATAAGCTGTAGATTTAGCTGAATTTTGAACTGTATAATACTCGATGTTGAGAGAAATATATAGTTAAGTGCATTTATAAGTAAGGAGCTTATGTCGAAATGTAAATATCTTATTTAAAATGCCGTTTCTCATCATTAGCTTACGGACTTACATATATTCCGACATGCGTACGCATCAATACACACATTAAATATTTCGTTCACATCGATTGAAGCTTTCAACATCAGGAAATAAAAATAAATTATTTACAGGTGTTTGTTGGTGCACATGTATGTATCTCAGATGATTGTTTTGTAATCATCTTAGATGACAGACGTCAAACAAAGCAAACAACGTCGATGATACCTTGTCCGACATTTCTCGAGTAGTCATTTGAAGAACTGATTTTTTCGTTTTTTACCTTGCTATTTTTTAGTCCCCATTTTTCTCTCCCTTGTATATATCTCCAAATGAATAAAGAATCAAAGAAAATATTTGCAACGTTCAAAACAGAGCTCCATATAGAAATAGAGCAATGAATATTTATTATAAATTATACTTTAAAACATGTGTAATCTACTACAAAATTGTACATTCTATTTCGACATTGAAAGAACAAAGTCATCAGGTAGTTAGTAATGATGGTAATGAACGTTTTTTTTTAAAAAGAAAATTTAAGAAAATTCACTTCCTTTTATTGGCAAAATATTTCGTACGAGGTAAAGAGGACAGGAAAAATGAGAAAACAAAACGAAATAAAGTGGGTAGAGAAGGACACAGGAAATAAAAAAACAAACAAAGGAAAACAAGATAGATAGAAAGAAAGAAACATGAGGAAAAAGCTAATGAAAGACGTCTCAAGGAGAAAGAGACCCCAAATTTAGGTAAAAAGTTTAAGCATATACAGACATCAGTCACGTGATGTTTGGGCTTAAAGTACTTTCAAAAGTTAGTCCTAAAGACTGAAGATCTCATATGAAGGATGAGATAGAAGGCGATTTTTTTCCTTAAAGGCCATAGCGTTTCCAATACTAAAAGATACGTATGGATTTAAAAATCTAAATACTTCACTTTTCATTGACAAACTCCTCAACTCTGAGAATGATTTATTTGATATTATAAACAATATCACTTTTCATAAACGTTAAAACAATTTTAAAAAACTTAGATGCATTGGTTCGGAGTATAAATGAATCTAATCAGATTTTCGTGAAATCAGATAAAACTTCAAATTTTTATAAAATGGATTCTAAGGAGTACAGAGGTCTGAGAAAAATTTAATGAATAATTATAAAAAAATCGACATGCAGCAATCTAATTACATCGGTACAATTAACCATTCGGATAAACAAATCACTGACAAACTAAAAATCAGTGAAAGAGTTCCAAAAATTATGACGAAGGAGGCTTATATATTGTTAAAAAGATCACAAACCTGAATTCTACCGAAAATTGGCCACTAAGATTATCAACCCAACTAAATCAGAGATTGGTAAAGTAATATTAGAACGAGTAAACCCGGAAAAAAAACTTGTACAATGGAGTGGTACTTTGAAATAAAAACATTAAAGATAAAAACAATTCTACTTTTCTTCAATTCGATACCGTGGATTTTTATCCATCGATATCTAAAAACCTCTTCCATCTGGCCCTTGAATTCGACGAGTTTTATTCAGACATTTCTAAAGAGGAAATTAATTTTGAACTGCAGAAAACTAGTTCTTATCCACGATAACGAAAAATGGACTAAAAATTCAGCTGATAATTTTGATTTATCTATGGGCGCTCTGGATTCTGCAGAGCCTTCAGATTTAGGTGGAGTATTTCTTCTGTGCAACCTCGGCGTTTTATGAAATCGATTCAAGTAATATTGGACTTTATAGAGATGGACCTATGAAAGTAAATAAATCCACTAGGGGTAAGGTTGATAGACTTAAAAAATTAGTTCATAGAGTTTTTAAATCTTTTGGGCTTAGCGTAGTCATTAATCCTAATAAAAACCAAGTTGACTTAGACAAAACGCTAGGCTAATAATTTCCAACCTTACATGAAAAATAATGCTAACCCAATTTATATAAACCCTAATCATCCACCATCCGTTACCAAACATTCCATCATCGGTTGAACCTCACATTAACATGCACTTCTCTAGCAAAGAAATATTCGAAAAGACAAAATTTATGATAAAATTCTTAGGGATAGCGGTTATCAATCTTGTGAGATCAATTTTGTGGAAAAATATAGTGGCTCCAGAAAGAAAAATAGAAAAATCATGTGGTATAATTCTCCATTTAATTGTAAACTGGGACAATTTCTTAAATTCATAAACGTTTTCCCCAAAATAAACCTTTAAGCAAAGTTTTCAATAGGAATACGCTGAAACTCAGTTGTAGTGGCTCTAACTATTTTAAAAATAAATTACATAAAATATTGAAATTATACAACAAAAACAATTCTACCAATTTTAATTTACCCCATATTAACTTTTGTAATTGGAGAAACCCTAAGCAATGCCCCCTATCTAATAAATGTTAGACTAAATCCCTGGTCTATATGTGCTCTATCACATCTGTAGAGAATCCTAGGGTTACTAATTGGTAATACAATGGTAATACAATGAACTTTTTTAAAAAGCTTTTTTTTCACAATCATCTCATTGGTAATACAATGAACTTTTTTAAAAAGCTTTTTTTTCACAATCATCTCATTGGTAATACAATGAACTTTTTTAAAAAGCTTTTTTTTCACAATCATCTCATTGGTAATACAATGAACTTTTTTAAAAAGCTTTTTTTTTCACAATCATCTCATTGGTAATACAATGAACTTTTTTAAAAAGCTTTTTTTTTCACAATCATCTCATTGGTAATCAATTGTCATACAATGAACTTTTTTAAAAAGCTTTTTTTTCACAATCATCTCATTGGTAATACAATGAACTTTTTTAAAAAGCTTTTTTTTTCACAATCATCTCATTGGTAATACAATGAACTTTTTTAAAAAGCTTTTTTTTCACAATCATCTCATTTACTAATAAGGATAAACAAAATATATCACTTTCTAAATGTTTTTTGGAAGTTAAAAAAATTGAATAAAACACCTGAAGTTAAATGCAAAATTCTCAAACAGGCTAGAATATCTAGGTCGGTAAATGAACCATGTTTCCTTTGTCCACAAGAAAAAAATGGAAATTATTAAATACATGAAAAGTGACATTACTAAATCAGAGGCATGGAACTACAGTAAATTGTAAAAATATTAAAGAATTAACCTTACAATCCTGCTAGAATTATAAAATCTAACGTTTGAAGCGCCAGCAATTATAGACCTTTTAAAGTCTTAATCTTACTATCTTGATAAATTTACTTTAACTATATGATCTTATCTCTATTTTGATCTTTATTTTCTGTTACAAATTGTGATCTATTTGATGTTTTAAATTTAATTTTTAACATTAATTTTTATCATTATTTTATTTTTTTCAATCTATTACATGAGCACTAATGGATTTATATCTTCATCTTTTATTTTTAAATATTCTGATCTGCGCTTTTTGAATAATTCCAGTTCGTGTATGTGATTTCATCGTTTTTTTAAAAAATGCCAAAGGATATAGATTTTTTACAATGTTACGAACAAATCTATCTACAATTCATTTCCGGCCAAGGTTTGAAGTTTCTGTTTTTTGCAACTCCTGTTGTCTCCCCGATCACTTTCTCCCACCTCTGTGCATTTTCTCACTTTTTCTCATTTTCTCCCCCCCCTGTGTATTTTCTCCCTTTTTTCCTCTTTGTTGATCCCAGAGTTCGTGTGACCGATTTCTGTATATGTTTATACTTTACATCCTACCTAAATTTGGGGTCTATTTCTTCTTGAGCCTTCTTTCATTGGCTCTTTCTTCATGTTTCTTTCTCTTGTTTTCCTTTGTTTTTTCCTGTGTCCTTCTCTACCTCTTTTTATTTCTTGGTTTTTCATCCTCTTTACCCCGTACGAAAGATTTTTGCCAATAAAAGGAAGTGAATTTTCTTAAATTTTCTTTTCAAAAATAACGTTTATTACTATCATTACTAACTACTGTTGTTCTTTCAATATCGAAACAAAATGTACAGTTTTGTAGTAGATTGTACATGTTATAAAATATATTTAATATTTCATAATATATATATATATATATATATATATATATATATATATACACACACACACACACACACACAAACACTAAATTGCTATTTAGTGTAGACACGGAACCGTGTCACAATATTCTATGTTGTTTGATATAGGCTTTAAGTTTGTGATTGTGCATTGTACATCTGGATTCGTTGTTTTGAGCAGGTGTTTAGCGGCTTGTTAAATATATAAATATATACCACACATAATCTGAATGGACTACATTTACTACGCTTAAATGAAATTTATAATAATGGTGTAATACCAGACGAACTATGCAAGTCGATTTTCATAGCGCTGCCTAAGAAGCCACGTGCAAACAAATGCGAATTCCACCGAACTATCGGCTTAATGAGTCATATTACAAAACTGATCGTCCGGATCCTAATGAATAGAGCGAGAAGCAGAATCAGTCCAGAGACAGGAAAAGAACAGTGCGGGTTCGTCAAAGACACTCGAACAAAGAAAGCCATATTTATGATTAGGATGCTGTCCGAAAGGGCAATACAAATGATGACAGACTTGTACCGAGGTTTTATCGATGATGCAAAGGCGTTCGACAAAGTACGCCATAAAGAATTGATGGAGATGCTCGGCAGCCTTGACATAGTTGGAAAAGACATAAGAGTAATTAAGTATCTCTACTGGCAGCAAACTGCCTGCATACGGACCGGTAACGAACTCAGCAGATATACAAAGATAGAAAGGGGCGTAAGACAAGGATGTGTCTTTTCACCGGATCTATTCAACTTGTATAGCAAGACAACTTTGAGGACCCTGTATGTTATGCCAGGATTTGTAATCGGAGGCCACAATTTGAACAACATAAGGTACGCAGATGATACAGTGCTGAATGCAGACACGGAAAGGTAAGCACAATACCTCCTACAGAGAGTGACAAAAAAGGACTAAAATTAAACCGCAAGAAAATCGAATGCATGGTCATAAGCCAAAAAGAGCAGCCTAAAATGCCAAGTACAGGTAGGGAATACTAAAACTAAGAAAGTACAAAAATTTAAATACCTGGGAAGAAGATGAAAAGTGCGACACAGAGATCCGAAGGTGAATTGGCGTAGCGAAGGACGCGTTACAGAAGCTGAGTAAAGAGACAGAAAACCTTCATTAGAAACAAAGAAGACAGAACTAGATTGCTATGTGATGTCAGTTCTTCAATATGACAGTGAATGCTGGACAATATCAAAGATGAAAGAAAAACTTGAAGCAACTGAAATGTGGTTCTACAGAAGGATTCTGTGGATATCATGGGACGAGCATGTGAGCAATGACGAAGTTTTGGAGAGAATGGAAACGAAAAGGAAATTAATATTGAGCATCAGGAAGAGACAACTAAAGTTCATAGGACATGCAATGAAGAAGGAGGGCTTGGAGAACCTGATACTAACAGGCCAGATAGAGAGAAAAAGAGAGAGGAAAGCAGCGAATATTTGAAAGACCTGAGCAGGTGAATGACAGAATGGGGGTTGAGTGATGTTACAGAAGAAAGCGTACTAAGAGCCATCAGTGATAGGGAGACGTGGAAGGCCATGATCGCCTACGTTTTGAGAGGACAAGGCACGTAGAAATAGGAAAACACTCGCCTAGCAGTTTTAGGCACTCGTGTTTACTAAGACAGAAATTCTGGTATCCTTCTCTCTAACTGATAGTTCGTTGTGTCCATGTATTCACGGTCGAATGCGGAGGGGGAAAGGCACACAATCCTGCTACATATACTTATATAAGAATCTGAAGAAAACTTGATTATCTCCCCGACCAATATTTGTGATGACCGATGTCATTTTCTGAATCGGAATTTGAGTGCATCCGTCCGTGGAGAATTAAGTCACCTAAGTTTACCCACGAAAAGAGTTTTTAACTACCATTTATTTTTCACCAGGTGGTGATTTTTACACATAAGTGAATCTTAATCTTCTAGGTATACGATATACTTCTAAAATCTCATAGGTCTGTTAGATATTTCTAATCAAGTAGTTGCAAAATATAATCATTAACAAACAAACACACACACACATTTGTTTCATGTTAGACGCCATACGTATGTGGATAGTGTAGTACTGTTCAAGTATTTTCTGTTGGAGAATGAAAGATTGTGGTTTTTTTCTTTTTTTAAATGGTCCCTCAGTGGTACCGATGTAGTACATTGTGTTGTTGTTTGCACTTACCTTGGCTTTATATACTATGTTTGTTGGCAATTTCTCTGGAGTAGGCATGTAGTTCCGTTTCTGCAGTTGCATTGAGATTCTTCGGTTGTATTATTGTAGGTTGTTAATTTTTGTTGTGGCTTTTTATTATTTGTGTAATATTTTTGTGCAACTGTAACTGATTTTGACGTTGTTTTTGTTGAATATTTTTGCTAATCTGTTTGTCACCGGGAAGTGTTTTTCTATTAAGTTCAGGAATGTCTTACCTATGTTTGTTTTGACGGCTTTGCTGTAGGGTGAATTAAATCAGATATTTTTTGTTTTTGTTTTTTCGTTGCGGAGGTGTATATTGTAGTTGTTTTTATCCACATTCTTTTAGTGCTTTGTCGTATGGGGTTCTTTTGTGATTGAAAATCTGTATGTTAGATGAATTTTCAGATAGTCTGCGGCTGATTGATACGGGTATTTGTTTGATGATTGAATGTGGATGGTTGGAGGATGTGTGTACGTAAGTTGGATCGTCATTATCTTTTCTGTATGGTTCGTATGTATTGTTGTCCAAGTTAAGGGTGACGTCTAGAAAGTTTACAGTTTTTATTCCTGCTTTTATTTCTATTTTGTATCCAATAGATTTTAGAGCGTTTACTATTTTTTCCTGAATCTATCTAATTTGAGATCATTGAGTTCTCTTATCAGGATAAGTCCGTCATTTCTGTATAGTCTTGTGTCCTTTTTTTCCAGGATTCTGGCTAGATGTGAGAGAATGAGCATACCTACTAATTCGCGTGTCTCTGCTCCATCGTAGCTACTCATTGTTACATCGAATAAGTCGTATTTTTTTTGTCCATGGTTCATTATTGTGGAATAGTAGAGATTTGCGGCAGTGCTTGATTTTAATATATTCGTCCGTAATCTTTATATGTTGTTGTGCTAGTTGTATAGCCTCATTTAATGTTTTCCGTGATGGATGGGTAGAAATCCACTATGCCGAATTAGATGAAAGTGGCTTTGGCTTTGTTTTTTATTGTTGTAAACCACTATGACAGCTTTGCTGTTTTTCCATTGGTTAAGACCTAATTTTTTCCTTAAGTTAGTGTCGATAGTTTCTAATATTTTTTGCTGATTTTTCCTATCTCGCTTTTCGCAGGGTTGATTAGTCGGAATGCAGGTTTTTCTACGAAGTTGGTTTTGTGATCTTTTGCCGTTATGAAAGCTTGATGTTCGGCTAATCGGTTTATTCTTTCATTTATCTTTAATTTGACGGCTATATGTTTAGCTTCTTGGTTTATCGTGTTCGTGGTTGTCTTGTAGGATTGTGTGATTTTGTTAGTTATGAGTTTATTGTAGGCGGTGGGTTCCATTGTGTATATGTTTGTAGTTTTGTCAGACAGTATGAAAAAATTATTAGGTATCAAGTTTGTCCAACTCATTCGGAGTAGTCATTGTTTTGAGTTTAAGGACCTTGCAAGATTCATTATACTTTTTTGTTGTATTTTTCCTCTAAGATGAGTTAGTATTTACATTGTTCGAACAGTCATCCTCATCTTTATTGCCATGTTTATGACGTTTTGACCAATGTACGTTCCGGTCTGAAGGACATATGACCCAGTGAATGTTAGTTCTAGTTAAATCAACCCACTAGGTTCGTTTGTGTTGATCGACTACACATGCACGAACGAGAGAATTTGGGAGTTTTAAAATTTAGAAAATTTTGTCTTTTGGGTAAATAATCTAGCCGATTTCATTGAGATTTTGTTTTTGCTTCCATCTTTGTTATTAAATAGCCCATGTTATAACAGAAGATATATATATATATATATATATATATATAAAATAGCTGACATAGATGTCGAGTATAATCAATCGAAGACATTCTAAGACTCATTTGTGCCTTAAATGGATCTGGCTTTTTAAACAGGATAAACGAAAAAGCCTGGCACAAAATCATGAAACATACGAGACATTTGTTGTCATTTAAGTTTAATTTATGAAAGTTATTGTGTTTTTTTCACCTCCTCAGTCGACTTGCGAACTTTTCCGAAAATCCGACATAAATGTAGGTGCTTCCAGTCATTTTCGGTATGTAAATTTTAAACTGAATTTAAAAAAAAGTTTTCTTGAAACTCGTTTTAGTTTTAATTGAAAGCTAAAAGATTAAATTTACTATTTCCAGTAAGCAAACTACTCTGGTTTATTTCAAACAGAAATTATATTGATTGGAATATAAAAAGTTTGAGATATTTTTCAATTTTACCGCCATTTTTGAGCGATTGACACATTTGTAAACAAAAGTTAATTCTCGATTTTTTTAGAAAATTCTTGGTTTTGTAAAAATAAAATTTACGTCTGTGACATTATTTTTGAAAAAAAAACAAACAAATTTTATGTTAAGTTAATCTGATTTACACAATTATTACTTATTTATAGCATGAAATTCAGAATAAAACTATTTCTTAATCACAGGTTTGTCCTTTTTGACCTGTCCCCCGTATATCAAAACGTGTTGACAGGTTGTTGATTAGAGATAAGAAAAGTGTACGGTGTTCACAAGTGACAAAATTGTAAAAAAATTTCAGGTAAAGGAGAAAACTGACCTTTTAATTTGCCCAGAAATTACCATACAGAAAAGAAAACTCATATACATACATACAAAAAAATATTTTGAATAAGGATGTGTTTATAGAGAGCGTAGCAAAGTTCTGCATGCCATATTGCTCGCTTCTACCGGAAGTCGCCTCTTCCTGTATCCTAGCATGCACCTTTTAGCTGGGGAACGGACTTCCTTGTATGGTCCAGGGGAAATAACTTTTGACCCTTTTTATGGTGGTCCTAATAAGGTTAAATTTAAAAAAATAAATTATTCATATTCTCCAATGAGTCCTGCGTTTAACTAATAAAACCATTTACTGCAACAAAGTAAGATTTATTAAAATTTCATGTATTTACGTTAAGGGATGTAACAGATGTAAAAAAAAAAAAAAAAAACATTTTTTACTAAGCTTTTTAAAAGTAATTTAAAAAAATGTCATTCTTTTTTGAATGAGTACTAAAAATTTCATTAAAAATTCGCGAATTATTTGATTTTTGAAAGAATTTCCTAATTAATGTGTTTGTCACCGGAAAAAGAAGTGAGTAATGCAATATTACGTTTTCCAACGTAAACAGTCGTAACGTTTTTGTTACCCGCTAACTCAAATCAAAAGATTTACTGCAAAAGTTTCGAACGTGTTTCGAAAGCGATTAAAGTTTTTTTATCGAAAAGTTTCGAAGCGATTAAAAAATAAAAATAATTGTTTTGATCTTTCTTCTTAATAATATAAACATTTTGATAGAAAAATTCGTTTTTATTCATTGGGCCCTTGTTTATTCATACTATGCTGTTTTTTAGCGATTTAGTGGAGGTACGTACACAAACGGTTAGTATTTAATACCATTTCGTAGTTGGTCTTATTCTTGTTTTACTCGAATAAAACCCACCACAAAATATTGCACATGATGTCCTAACTACCTGCCTACAAAACGAAATATCTTCAGATTAAATTTCATTGACTTACTCCTGTTGAGCGATAGTTAATCTAATGGGTTTAATTTATACTTGATAACATTTTGCTCGACCAACTATCTACAAGGAAGACGATCATTAACTGTTGACACACAAATTTCTCCCGCAGTACAATTCGGGAGTATATTGGGAGAGGTCCTCATCGAGTAACCCCCTGTTGTAGCAATGTATAAGAATTGCCTAACTTAGGACTTTCAAAAATCAATTCGATAGCGTACAGAGTTCGAGCCTCTCCGAGTATAATTTTGTGTCAAAGACTAAACCGAATCAAGTTTCGCACCAAACTGGTTTATCAATCTATGACAATGAAATCATTACTCCGCCTCTAACAGTTTATTCCTCAGTCCAGTATAAGTTTTATCTCAAATGTGAGCAATGATATCGTTGTGTACTTGCCGGCATCAAAGAATTTGGAATATTCATCAAGACTTGGAATTTCGCCCGCTCTAAACTAGAGGTAACAAACGCAGAAATTGTTTCAGGAAATTTATATGGAATTACAAAGGAATAGTTTGCTTGCCTTCGAAGCACGATTGGTTATTGATAAACACTTGGTCTATTGTGTTCTTCGATGAGGTAATCCGCTTGCTTACGACTCGTTCGTTTTTAGTACATTCTTAATTTAGTGGTAATCGGAGTTGGGATTTCAGGCAAAGGAAAAAGCGCTTTTATAAAGCGTTGATTACTTGGATTCAGTGAACTCTGGGGCTTCTAGCACTTTTATTTCGGTACATACATTCGTATCAAGTGCACAAGAACCAATCAGATAACCATTTTGAATTTCACTCGAGGGGAATGTGTCAGCGAATAAGAGCTTAACATTCCGTATTTACTCAGCTCATTTTAGTTAGGCATAAGGTGAAGGGGAGGATCACGTTAGATCAATATTTCTAGTTGAGAACGTTTACCTGACTTGGAAAAAAAAATTAAATTTTGAATTATGATCTTTTTTTAAAATTTAGCTTGGACACTGACCACTAGGGCTGATAAGTAGTAAACTATGTTGAACAACAAGCAGATTAAAAAAAAATAAGACATGTCAATTAGATATGTACAAATGCAATCCCACAATCCCAAGCATTACCCACCAGATTGATGTAAAAAAAATATAGTGGTGATAATATTAGCCGTTTCTATATGAAAATTTAAATGCGGTGTTAGCTGTTGACTATAGTTCTGATTACTTTCCTTTTCTGCTCATTATTAATGTTTCTGTTCCTAATTCTTGCACACCTTGTAAGTAGTCGTGCCTTAGTAGCTTTAATACAGTGCATGGGGTGATACGGGGGTGGGGAAGCAACTTTCGGTATTCATTCACCAAGCACGCAGTGCTACTGTCAGTTGAAATTTATAAAATGTTTTTATTCAAAAAATGCTTTTTTCGGGAAAATAGGTTTATGAAGTTCAGTTACTATTAACGTTCTTTCCGGTATTTTGTTTGAAGTCGTGTAGAAAGTCGGCATCTTGATTATGTCATTCTCTTTTAGAGTTACATGTGATATTCATTTTAGCGGTTGAAATTCCTCAAGCGATGTGGCTTCTGCTATTTGCTACAGTTCTATAGGATTCTCTAGTGCCAGTCCACAAAGTTCGAAAGAATATGCCCATTGCTTAGAGCTACGTGCTTCACTCGTTCAAAACCATTTTAACAATCAGTTTCAGAAAGTGTTTGTATACAGCTGACAGTTTACGTGAATGTTTTGGTTTTGCAGCAACTTGCGGTGTTAAGCGAAACTATCCCTAGTGTAGCCTGTTTTATGTCCAGTTTCTTTATCTTCTAATAATAGGTTTGTTATTACTGATCGATGCACAGATGTATCTGAAGTGTTTAGCAATTACATATCCTGAATTTTTATGAGGGATTCAGGCAATGCGCCATCATTGCTTTCATTCCTATTCCAGATCATAGTTTCTGTTTTGGGAAGGTTTATTCAGAGTCCTATTTTTTTCCCAAATATGAATACCCATGTCATCATAATCCTCTCACTATCAATCAGTTGGGCTTTGGGAAGAAAGCAGAAACATTACTTTTTATTAAATTCGTTTGCAATGTGTTATGCTTAACTTATCAATGTATAATTAGTCCCAGATGTCGTTGTGCATGCGAAGGATAGAGTCTAGAAAGAGATTAAATAGATTGGGTCTCATTTCCACCTTGTACTCTTGATGAAATTTGAAGTGTTTGCCTATTTGGGTCCGCATCAGACATGTACGACTTTGAACAGATATAGTACCTCTATTGTATCAAGACATTTAGTTGAGTCAAAGCTTTGATTTTTTTATGGTATATCAACATCGGCGGGTCATTTATTGCCAACTAAATTTTATTTATTGCTGGTAATACCTTTTTCTTTCCAACAATTTATTGTTTTTATATAAGTTTTTGTGTAAACTTTTTTTTCTTTTTGAGTATCAAGATTCACTGGGATTTGTTTATAAGGACAGGGTCCCCAAGTCCTACCCTTGTTATTTAACTCATAACTGGAGGGAAGGGACGGATTAATACCTTTCCCAAGGGTACCAGTGCTTAAGTGAATGCAGGGCATTCAACTGGAATTAGAACTCGGCTCACCGATTTCTCTTTCCGAGCCGATATCCACTGCACCACAACGCACTAAACGCTTACAGCACCTGATATTTCCAAGTGGCCACCCATCTAAGTACTAACAGGCTCAACGTTGCTTAACTTCGGTGATCGAGCGAGAACCGGCGTATTCAATGTGATATGAACGTAAGCCGAGTCAAAGCTTTGAAAACAATTTCTAATGGATGAGAAGTCTACTGATGCTGCTGTTGAGTTTCACACTCACACAGCATGTATACGATTCTCTATTGAAGAAGTAGGCAACACCCAGGAGTTTCTTTTGATGGCATAAGTCATCAGTAAACTTACAGGAACGAAAACCAAATTGAATTGTAAAAACATTTAACTTTCATACAACGAGAATAGTCCAATTTATACAATGTTCGTTAGCACTTGCTATAATGCATCCAATTGAAATGCCTCTGTACGGATAAAGGTTTTGAAGATTACTTTTTTTTTTTTTTATTTCCAGAGTTCATTAACGCGCGATAAACCACTTATTTTTAAAAATCATTATTTTCTGATTCTGGATTTCTTTCATGATACTTTAGTCTTTAGCTTTTATTCATAGCTTTCATTACTCATTAAGTTCGTTATAGAAGACAAATGCTCAAATGTATACTAGTATATCTATTTTCTACTAACATGCTTTAAAAAAAAAAGAAAAAAAGAAGCGATTTCAAAGAAAAAAAACAACATCGGACTATGAATATTTACACTGAATCCCCCACTATTATTATTATTTTTACACTGGCGAATAAAATTTATGAATTTTTATTATCCAAGTATTAAATTAAAAAATGCTAATTGTACATTCAAATGATATTGATAATTTAGCTGTTTGTGAAGATCTCAAAGTATATAGCATGAATTTACTAGTTAAAGTTTTAATCCATACTTTCAAAACAAATACGATTGTTATTTTCTTTAACGTAGACGTGGTGCCGAATGCGGGGCATGCAGCTAGTTTCTTCAATAAGTACCTGACAGTATAAATAGATTCGTCCAGTTCGTATATTAATCACCATTTTCGTCGCCACTATTTGCGTATGCTTCTGATGAGAGCTAATGAAGAATCGATTGAAGCTTCGTAAGTACACGAAGAACGGATTCAGTTTTATAGACAATATTTAGTATATTGAAGAAGAGTCTCAAAGTTATCGATAATAGGTTATTCACAAGTTACAATCAGAAATCAAACCTCAGCAGACACTTGTAAAGTATTTAAGTCTTGTTTATTTGTTTTTCAAATTAGCAATATGGTGTCTTTTTCTAACACACACACGCCAATGTTTTCATTTTATAGACGATAGGCTACGACGTGTTTACTCGTTGGTAGCAACAGACTACGCCCGCGAGCAACGAACAAGGTGTTTTAATTTTGACTATTTTTCACATTTTCTTTCTTTTAAATACCGAAAGAACAACAAAAAAAAAAAACAAACTTCCAGACTTTCTATAGCTAACACAGCTGTTATATTTAATAAATAGCCAAGAAAACAAAAGTAATTATTACAAATTATTTAAATGGAAAAAGTCTTGCGAAATTATTTTTACCGTTTTCAACTTTCTACACTGGGAGACGGTCTAGACAGTTACATGGAATATCCTGAAAAAGATTCCACATAAAAGCGCTATTTATTTCCTTATTCTGCTATCGTTTATTTAATACAATGTCTAAAAGCCGATCAATATATAGGATTAATGAACGAGTATATTTATGGATTTTAGGATGGGGAGGAGTTAATAATTGTAGATTATAAGGATATGTGATAGATAACGATTGACCTTGGACTTTAAGATTGTCGCAATTGGGTGGGGACATCTTCTTGGTGGGGTCTGTCTCACAAAGTAGCGATAGCAGAGTAAAAGCTGTCAGAGGGGAAATTGTTTCATACTAATACAATAGTAAGGGGAAAAAAAGAATGGTTCCCCTCTGGGTAGCTAACATAACGGGTCTTAGCTGTTAAAGTTTGAAGAAGTGGAATTAAAGAATGTAGCTCGTTAGAACATTTCCCATGGAAAGAGCAATCGAGTAGCAATAGGCTTGCAACATTTCGTTTATGGGGAAACGGGTTGTATAGTTAAAAACTCGTCCGCTTGAATTTGTTGTATTCATTTATGCGCAAATGCCATTGGTAAATATATTAATACAGCAGAACAGACTGCATTCTGTAGCCTTGGTTGTCAGTTTACTGCAGAAAGAAATGGCAACCTCCTGCGGGAAATATGCTAATTTGAAATATGCCTAATTACTCATGGATCGAAAGCTTCTGCTCTGATGAACCTAGTTCACTGGTGCCCCTATATATGAATTTACTAGAGTCACAAGATTAGCAACTAGGTTCCACCCTTTTACTGTGAAACCAATAATATGTAAACGCAAATTCTAATCCATCAGCTTCTTTTCTCGAACTTCCCACCTGTGGAATTCCCTTCCATTTACTTGTTTCACCGACAGCTACAATCTCCAAGAATTTAAATGTAAAGTCAATATTCATCTATCATTAACCTGCATCCTCTCTCTCATGCTCCTTTCTCCATCCACTCCACTCATGAGTATTGTCATCTTTCTCTTACCCACTTCCTGACACCCCCTATTATCTGTCACTCTTTCTCATAACTTTCCTCCTATGTAACCCCCTGCAAAACAGGGGCAGTAAAATGCCTTGCTTGGGATGATATGATTATTAAAAAAAAAAAAAAATCACTTATCTGATTGATGACAGGAATATTCCATTCGTTTTTTCTGACATGACTTGTAAAGTGTAGAAAATGGAAATATAACATTAAAAATTCAACTGTTCTGATGAGCTTTTTTCCTTAGTGCCTCGACTGTACGCATTTAAGCGCATCACTAGATTGGCAACTAGGTCTCAGTTTTATAGTTGAACTAGCTAGATACAGCAGTATCTTATTCCAACAGTTTCTTTTCTTGTACTTCACATCTGTAGATGTTTTTGATTTTTCTTTCTTTTCTGCCACCAACCATCTTCCAAAATTTAAATCGAACGTCAATCGTCACCTTCTGTCTTCCTAAATCCCGTTCTCTTATTGTTCATTAAAGGCTTCTCATTCTCCTTCACTCCTTGTAAGCCACTGCGTATTAGTGTCATTATCTCTTTACTTGGTAGTAAAAGGATGATTAAAAGGAAAGAAAAAGAATATGCTCGAGAGGGGAAAAATATAATCGAAATATAAGTCCTCTTCTCTAAAGTAGAAGCTGATTTATCAAAAACATTCTCTTTTTGGTAAAAAAGAGTGGGAGGGGGGATCCTCTTAGACGATTTTTTTATATTGAGAAAACCGCAACACTTCCAGATCAGATTCGAAAAGTTTCAAATTATTAAAAAAAAAAACACGTTAAAACGAAATGATTCCTGTTTAAAATTATGCTACTACTATATTGAGGTAATAATTATTATTATATTGTAGACAGAAACGAAATTGAAAATTTTCAAACATTTTACTTTTACATGATTTACTAATTTTCCGAGTTGGAACTTCGAATATTCACACGTCTTCTTCATTTTGAAGCAGAACAACGAAAAACAGTTTTTCAGAAAAAAATTTTATTAAACCGAAAATGATTTGAGTGCGTTGCGTTTTGGATGACCTTGTCAGTATTAGCCGTCGAAGAGGATACCTAACAAATCATTAAAAAAAAAAAAAAAAAATGAAGATGGCTCGAGAGAAGTAATAGTGTAAAATGAAGTTTTGTTTTAAAACGAAAATATACCAACAAAGTATAAAATATGTATATGCATTTCCGAATCTGAAGGATAGTTGTTTTCACATTGTTTTTTACGGCTTATCAACCTTTTGGCAGATTTAAAGTCAGATAATTTTAGATTGTAAAAATTGTTTTAAGATGATTTATTGATGCAAATTAACCCATACCCAAGATGGAGAAAAATTGGATTCATATTTTTCCTTATAGCATTTATACGTAAGTGACTATAACGAACCCGGCTCTGACATTTTCAATTCCGAGCCGTTATCAATTACACAACCTGTACATTTACAGCATCTGGTATTCCTACGCGGTGACTCGTCGAGGCACTGATCTTGCTTAACTTCGCTGATTGGACGAGAATCGAGGTTTCAATGGGATATGACCGTAAACTGGATGATGCAAAAGGGCTGTGCCTACTTACAAGTCAAGAACACATCATTCCTAGCTGGCATCCACAACAAGCTGTCTTCGCAAAAGCAAGGCTACGGTGGCTGATCTTTAAATGGCCACATGAATGCCCAAATGCGGTGTGAAAGAAGGAATGTTAAATTAGCAAATACACTAAAACCAAATTATTTTAACTAAGTATTATGATCTTGGGCCAGACTAAGCTAAGAAGTATTGAACTAGTCATGATAAAACCAAAATTAGTTTCGGGTGTATAAAAGAAATACACATACAAAAAGATGACGCTACAATTACCAGCATGGTGAAGGAAACGGACAAGTAGAGTCCGAATTTTGACTCAAGCCATTAGTGGTCATTAAGCCATAGTATGGGAAAAGCCTTAATCCATTTATGACTTGGTGCCTTACTCTAGACTACAGATCCCACAGACGAAACGTTACAATTCTATTGGTACTCTTATCGTTATTTCTATGACAAAGTTTCTGAGGAGCCCCCCCCCTCCGTTCCTAAGTTCTAGAATTTCAAATCATTACAGCTGAGACCCACTATACTACGCCCATAGGGTAGAATCGGCCTCATTCTATTCGTATTCAATTTGTACGAATGTAGTACGACTTACAGTTTCTTCAAGAAGTGCTTCTGCGTGAATGCTTCCCATACCTTTACAGTCTTTTAATCAATCGTTATCTATCCTCCTTATCCCTTCCTACTTCCTCTTACATCCATACCTCTCACCTCAGTCAGTAACCCCCTACCTTGAATATATATATATATATATATATATATATATAGTCACCCGCAGACAGATCTGTTTGGCTGTATCACAGCTCATCAGTACGGTTAGACTCCGATTGCCCCCTAACCCAGGCTCGAAACCCGACTGAATTGGCATCAGTCGGCGACTCTACCTGGGCCACGGGGCGTTCGGTGGAAGAAGGCAGTCTTTTTAGCGCATATATTACGCGCCCAATAGCTAGAGTGCTCCAATTCATTTTACTGAATGAGCGATGCGTACACGCTAGAGTGGCTACTGTTTTTCAAAGTCTACCTTTCTTCTAGAGTGCTCAATCAGGGTGTGAGAGCGTATATATATATATATATATATATATATAGCAAATACTTCCTGCGCTTAGTCTCATCGCTAGATATTTTCAAACCTAATAAGCACAATTTCCTTTTCCCCTGTTTGTTCACTGTTAACGTAACTATAAATATTATACTCATCGAATGATTTTATTTTAGCCACTAGCCGGAATAGGGTCACTCATACAGAAAGAGTTTGTTGCAGCAATCTAAAAAATAAAGAGAGCCTTGATTCCCCCTAAAAAAAAAAAAAAAAAAAAAAAAAAAAAAAAAAAAAAAAACACCGCACCCCAAAAAGTTCGCACAAATAGCATTTGCCGAAAACTGAACATTTACCAACATCTATGAAAGAAAGAACCTATACTATCTGTCCTAAGCACAAGCTTCGGCTGGTTGGGTCTACAGCCTTCTTTGGTATATTTAACATCTTTTCTGCTCTCAGTTTCCTCATTCTAATAAAGTAAACATCTTTTTTTTATTTCTCAACTTATTTCAGAATTACAGTGAAAAAGCTTTGGAGATACGAAAACATTTCATTACATGGTTAGAAAAGCTCAAGTGCTTCTATAGAAAACGTAGAGACCATCACCCCAACTTGAAGGCTCACCTTCGTCATGGATAAATGGCTGTTCATTCGATCGGTTGAACACTCCGCTCCCTGGCAGTTGATTTAAATCTAGGAATCTACCCAGCAAAGCCATGTCATCACCGTACAAGATTATGAAGTCCAGTCTACTCACGTGTTGATCCAACAAGAAGGTTTATTTACCCTTACGTCGTTTTTATCCTCATTCACCATTATCAGAACGGTTTGGTGGAGGAACTGGCTTAGTTATTGATGACCAGACAGTAGCATGTTACATGGTACCAATAGTGCACGTAAAGTCACCTTACAAGGTACATTTAAATTGATTGAAATACGTAGGCTCAGATTAAAAGAAATTATATTTTAAATAAAGACACGCTTGTATATTTCTGAGATGAGGTAAAGTGACTATTTACATTATTTCCACTGTTATAATATTCTCGACGTTTCAGTTGTTGTACGCATCTCCCTTTAAGTGATATACATTGAATTTCGAACCGAATCCTTTACGTAGTCCACAACGGTAGATTGTTCTTGTTTCACGTGCCATGCTCACCCTTTGTTTTTATATGTATCAGCTAATTACGTTTAGTAACTCAACTCTCCATTTTTTTTGTTCACCTCACCATGTGTCTAGATCACCTCACCATGTGTCTAGATCGAAGAGTTGGCTGAAGTAATCCAGTGACTCGACCCAAAGAGTAGAGTTCAATACCTGGCCACGTGTGTTTTGAATAACAATATTTGTTTGAATAAAATTACAGCAATTTGTGAAATATGTAGTAACCGAATATTGTTTTATTTGGTTTGCCTCGAGAAGAGCAATCACGTTTACCCAACAAGCCATTTTGTCTGATTTATTACTGGATTGATAAGGATTCTAATAAATGATACTTGAAATTATTTCCACTGCTTCATAAACCCATCTTTGGAATTTTGCCGATCGACCATTCAATCGATTCAGTGGAGAGAGGAAAAGTGAAAGGGTTGAAAAGTTGGCTGACCTTTTGTAAGCAGAGAAACGCCCTCGTAGACTGTTGGTTCATATTTTACATTGATTATACCGCACAACCGTAAATTTGAGATTGGCGATAGGGAAAGACGCAGTTTGGGACGAATTTATCGAATAAAAATCAGAATAGTTTTTAATTACATATAACATCCCGGGTAAGTGCATCGCGATATAATAAAAAAAATTATCGATGAGCCGAAATTGGATTCCAGTTTAGAAGATCGATTCATTTCGTTATCGGAATATATACACTAACGTGGTGCGACCAAAAAGCGTCATCAATGGAGGATAAGAGGTGATTAAAAGAAACTATTATGTAGCAGAATCATATGTTTAAGTACAGGTTGAGGAATTATGTGACCAACTACACATCAAGTGCTGATAGAGACTTAATCAACGAAAGCAGACACAAAGCAACCTATAAAACATTTGTGGAAACTCTCAGGGTGGTAGCTAGAAAATTGAACGCGAAACAAACAAAAATAGGTATTGTTTGAATTTTTTCCATTTCTATGCACCTTCGGCTTTCTGTGTCAGTTTTCGTTATCTGTTAATACTCTACCTAGATAGCGTTTTTTTCCTTTTACCGAGCCAAAATATAAAGACGCGCGTTTAAATGTTCGTTTCTGCAGTTAACATTGAATCCTTTGATTTCAGCTTTTTACTCGAAACTATTTCAAACAGTTGATTATACAAGTAGTAAAAAATTTAATAGTGGATTAAAAAATATAATGCCGAAAACTCTCGCATGAAACTAATACATTTACAGTATTCGGACTATTGTTCTCATTTTTTTGGTGCCATGTTTACGACGTTTCGGATACGTGGCCCAGTGGATATAGATGTTGGTTAGTTTTAGTGACATAACTAAAAGAGTGGCGAGTTCAATGTCAGGCTACAGCAGTAGTGAACAAATAATTTAGAGTCGAGTTACAGGGAGATAACTCATGGCTGCCAGAAGTGGCTTCGCACATGGAATGAGAATCGTAAAAGGTTCGGTTCGAAATTCATAGCACCTGAAGAAGCCCAGAACTTACAGCGGCCGAAACGTCGTAAACATGGCAAAAATGAGGACAATAGTCCGAATAATGTAAATAACTCATTTCAGAAGTATAGACAAATAATGAAACTAATTGATTGATAAAAGCGTTTTAATATATTCAAAATAGAGTTTAAACCCAAAACCTGAAAGAGCGGCATTTCCTCCCGCTCCTAACAGTCGTGAAGACGCCATGAGACTGAAAGCAGGCCATGTCGTCTTTGAGGTATAAGAGTTCAACAATTAAGCTCCTAGTACTGAACAGACTCCTTTACCCAATTTGATTATAGTGGGAAAAACTAGTGCAGAAGAGTTGAATACGGAGAATTATCGAGATTCTTCACCCTCCGCAGCTTTTGAAACCAGATTCGTCCTTCTAGACGGGTTTTCAAACAAAGCTAAAGAGCCAACTGACCCATAGCAAGGGAGGTAAATATATTTTTACCAAGTGTATTTGTGAGTAAGTCAGTTTATGGAAGTTGGCTTTCCAATTTCTGGTTCTGAGCCGCTACAACACAAACACTCCATATATTTCTCTTATGGCAAAGTCTAAAGATTCTTCTTGTGGTTCATGACGTCAACTTAAATCCTTTTACACGCTCGATTAACTTAACCTCTGCTTTCTGGGTGATAATGTAATTGAAAGCGTTCCAGTAAATTGTGTAAAAACAGTCAAAGACTGATCTTTTCATTCGAAGTAAACTAAATCGTTAACGAATAAGACAGGTAAAAATTTAACTAGATAAAAGAACCTAATTTCTAGTGACAAATTCCTGAGGTATTTAAGAATGTGATTTGTCTTCCAGAAATAGACAAAATTGCGTCTGCTTGCTTTATTTTTACTTTTAAGTCAATAGAGGCAAAATCTACAATTTCCTTGTTATGATTTATCTTTCAGTGTCAAGTGCCGACCAATTTTTTTTTTTAAAGATATTCAGAAGATATTCTCACGAAAAGTGTTAATCTTTCACTCACACACACACACACACACGTGTGTGTATATATATATATATACACACACATACACTAGCAGTATAGCCCGGCGTTGCTCGGGTGTAATGAAAGCTTTAAAGCTAATTCATGGTCCTGCAGCTCAGACACTTTTGAAGTTGGCACAAAAGACTAAAAAGCAATAGTTGTTTCCAGTTAAAGCGAAACCGTAGACTGAAAGAAAAATGAATGGATGTAAGTCAAATTTTCATTTCCTGGTATCGATATCAAATAAGTTTTTTCGTCGTAAACTGAATTTTGAAGGCTAAATAAGTCCTCTGAGTAAATGGTATCATGGCTGAGACTAAGAACTTCAATTATACCTACTTAGAGCCAAACCCGAAGCAAAAATTAAATAAAATGAAAAAAATACAGACATACAGGCAGATAAACAGACACACATACAAACATCTTGCCTTATATATTATCGATATTTATTGGGGGTACCTCGACACAAAACCTAGCTAAGAACACATGCAGACGCTTATAGTACAACTGTAAATTTTCAAGAAAATCGGTTCAGCCGTTTCGGAGTCTATAGGTAACGGATACACACACAAAGTTCCATTTATAAATAAGTTTAGATTAGATTAGATTTATATAGATACATACAGCATATTTCGAACACATTTCATTGAATAATATGGACATATTGTGTGATTATTATTACTTTTTTTTTTTTTTTTACTGATCCTTTCTAGTTGTCTAATCAGTTTCTTGATGTTGAGATGAAATCCATCAAGGAAGGAGCCGTAGTTATTTTTTCTTCAACGCAAGTACTTTCGACCTTGCCGAAGATAATCTTCAGGGGTAAGTTATACAGAAAAAACACGCTATTGCAACTGCGACAAAATCTGCATGCTGTTGTCAGTGATTTTAGAAATTTCAACTATCTTAGTTTCTTTTTTGTTTTCATTTTCTCAAACTTCATTGCTCACATGTTAGTATCCTGAACATCTTTCTGTAGAACCGCATTTCTGATGCTCAAAATCTTTCTGTGGAAAAAAAAAAAAAAAAAAAAAAAAGACCCAGAATACCCCCCCCCCCCCCAAAAAAAAAACGTCCCAGAAAATCTTTAGGTAGAATCTGGGCAAACTAGTTTCCATCTTTAAAAAGTAGGAATTTTGTATGGGAAAGTTTCAGTTATAGGTCTTATTTACTCAGTTTCAGAAAATAACCTGATAAAGAGATCATAATTACATTGTATTTTCTTATCCATAGGCATTTAATACTCTTTAATCTTTTTTGTGCACATCAATTGTAACCCTCATAACTAACAATATCGCTTAACATTTGAACTAACTTTAGTTGTTCAATAAACATTTTTATTGCTTTTTAACTTAATTTACCATACTTGGAAAATATTTTTCAAACTAGTGTTAACGCCTTTTAACAAGAAACGACATATTGGAAATGTTTCCAAAGTTGTCACAGTATGTCAAAATAACGTACGAAAGAAACAAACGAAAGTGTGTGTGAAAATAGGCAAAATTTGAGAAAAAAAATAGCGAGACTAACAAAATAGCAATATCGGAAATTTAAGGCAAAGGGAAATAGAAGCAAGAAGACAGTAATTGAGAAGAGTGGTGGGGGAAGGGACAGATAAAATTGGTATAAAGTGTAAAAATGAGTGTACATTAAGTTAAAAAAAGTAAATGTATTTAATTTTGAAGTCAAAGTATTTCTAAGAAAAAAGTACAGAATCAGTCGGTATGTAAAAAAGGAAAAAAAAATTTTTAAGCGTTTACATATACAATCGAACTTTTTTCCCTTTAACCAAGGACAGACCTAACTAATAACGATCAATAGATTTGCCATTCAAACCATGAGCAAACTCAAAGATAGTCGGGCCACATGACTTACACCATG
Source organism: Ascarosepion bandense (assembly GCA_037127315.1). NCBI lineage: Eukaryota > Metazoa > Mollusca > Cephalopoda > Sepiida > Sepiidae > Ascarosepion > Ascarosepion bandense. The sequence goes on from JBBBDQ010002089.1 coordinate 3,216,412, forward strand.
AAAAAAAACAAACTAAGTAATCAAGTAGTATGTGCAGGAAAACAAGGCGCTTTGATCAAATATTGGTAGAGTTAAAAACTAAAATAAATACAGAATATTTAATTGCAGTTACCTTCTATTAATTTGACTCATTCTACAGATAAGCAAGTGTTAAAAAAATAAAAGAACAACGTGAACATGCGAATATATTTAGAGGTGAACATTACAGATGTGCATAGAACGATATTTATTTTTGTAAAAAATACAAAAATTGTGGCACAAATCAGATGTGCATAGAACTAATTACTAAATTTACTTACCTGGTTAAATAAGGAGTCAGTTGGACGAGAGTAAGAAGAATGCAGCACAAAAAGATCAAGATAATTCTGCAATTGACGGTTGTTTTCACTGCGAATAATAAAGTTGCATACATATATTCGTTAAAGTCGGCAAGTGAAAGAGAAACATGTGTTTTCATTGGTACACGCCAACAGACGTTTGTCTGACTTCCGGTTGAACAGCTTCGGCAGAAAAGAACGACGAGAGTATATTTGATCAAGCCAAATTTTTTTGAGAGACTTAATTGTTATGAGGATGTGCGTTGTGGTGCATTGCATATCGGCTCGGAACGAGAAATCGGGGAGGCGAGTTCGAATTCCAGCCGAAGTCCTTGCATTCACTTACGCGCAAATACCCTTGGGAAAGGTATTAATCCGTTTATTCCTTCCAGTTATGGGTTAAATAACAGGACAGATTGGATTCTATAGCCTTGGTCGGCAACCAGTCTAACGCAGAAAGCAATGGCAGCCTACTGCGAGATAATCTTCTGCCCATTCAGTCATGTCTCTTCATCGAAACATGATCGCCCAAGCGTGTATTAGGTATGGCACTCAACTGAGTGACTGAATTGTTATTCAACTGACTGTATACTGTCACTCAGAACTCATTTGCATGCGTAGGCGAGTAGGTATTTTTTTGTTTATATGTCCACTGCAATAGAATACGCTACAAAGCAGAGTTGTCCCATTTATTTTTGTACCCTTCTTCCCATTCCCCGTAGAAAGAGGGCTTCTTGATTTTGTCTTTTAGGCAGAATACAGCGGCCTCTTTATTTTTGAGGGTGTGTTTGGGTCCAACTAACCCCATGTATATATATCATTCTGTTGAAATTGTTTTTTTGTTTTGGGGATTTTTGTTTCTTCATAACCCCGCCCCCTCATGTCATTTCATGTAAAAAGTTTTAAAGTTATTTTTGTATTTATTGTACATTTACCAAATTTTTATGTACATTTGGGGCGTTTTGTAGGTCCCCGGTATGCTTTGTTGTATTTTGGTGCATGATAAGTATGAGTGTTGATGGACAAATTTTTATGGTGAGTGAGAAACATTGTAACGTATGTATGGGTCGTGAATCTGATTAGCTAGGTATAGGATAGAGTACCTGAAGACCAACCCAAGTTTTGTTCCCCCTCCCTCTTTTCGGCCTTGTGCCATAATTGCGTAATTTTATGCAATAAATCCACGCTACAAAGCAGAGATTAAAGCGTCAGTATCAGGAGCACGGCAATCTATATAGCAGTGAATGCTTGACAAATGTTGTTCTACAAATTTTTGTTTGTTTCGAGGTTTAACGACCTATCAATCCTTATGGGATCATTTAAGATTATAACCAATGATTTTGGGTAAGGTTATTTTATTTTTACAACATTTTTCCTTTCGAGTATCAAGATTCATTGGGATTTGTTTTTAAGAGCAGGGTCCCCAAGTCCTACCCTTGTTATTTAACCCATAACTGGAGGGAAGGGACGGATTAATACCTTTCCCAAGGGTACCAGTGCTTAAGTGAATGCAGGCTATTCAACTGGAATTCGAACTCGGCTCACCGATTTCACTTTCCGAGCCGATATCCACTGCACTACAACGCACATCCATCACTAAACGCTTACAGCACCTGGTATTCCCAAGCGGTCACCCATCTAAGTACTGACCAGGCCCAACTTTGCTTAACTTCGGTGATCAAGCGAGAACCGATGTATTCAACGTGATATGGCCGTAAGCTTGTTCTACAGAATGATGCTGAGAATGCCATGAACCGAACATGTGACGAAAGTTTAAATGAATTGGGAAACAAAAAGGAAATGTATACTTAACACCAGGAAGAGAGTTGAAAATTCTAGGGCAAAAAAAAAAAAAGGCTTAAAACAACTGATACTCGGAATTCAGATTGAAATCAAGAGGAACAGAGAAAAACAAAGCATAACCCGGTGTGCTTGAGGAAATAGATGGCTGAACTAGGTTTAGGAGAGAAAACAAATAGATTTATTAACTATAAAAGATAGGAAACTGTGAAGAGCCACTAATAGTCAAAGTCCTGAAGAGACATGACGTATAGAAGAAAACGAATCTGCTAGCTGAACAATGAGTCGTTGTTGGATGACACGTCTAAATGCAAAGTGTGGTTAAAATTTTGAAGTTAGTTATGACGATGTTTCAAGAGTCATTTTCCATTGATATATCTCAAGGACCTTTTGGGAGGCGGAAGGGAATCCTCACTTTTGATCTTTCCGCCCCGATGGCTTTCATGTGGAATGTCACACACCGGTTAATCCTGGGGTAATATTGACTGGATCTTTCACCGACAATCCGGTATTGGAATCCCTTGCCCGTTCCAAAGACAAATCGCGCACCTGAAGAAAACTGCACCTATCGAAAAGCCGCAAGAAAATGAGAAAACCTATTAGATGAAGTAATCAAATGCCAATGCTGAAAGGTACCTTCTCTGATGACACATCGCATTCATAAAAGCAACAATTATACTATCCCCCCCTTCATTGAAATAAAAATAAAATGTAGCGCTATTTAACATCTTCCTTCGACTCTTTCCGAATGGAGAATGTTGAAATGCAAAAGTCTTTTCTCTTATAATAGAGACCGTTATATATATATATCTATATCTATCCCTCCTGTCAACCTCATGGGGGAGAGAAACAATAGCGAGGTAGCGGTGGCTCAGTTCATTCTCTTTACTCTCTCTCATATATATATATATATATATATATATATATATATATGCTCTCTAATTTTTGGTTGGTTTTGTTTTTATGGCATATCAACCTCGGAGGGTCATTTATTGCCAACTAAATTTTATTTATTTATGGTAATACCTTTTTCTTTCCAACAATTTATTGTTCTTTTTATATAAGTTTTGTGTCTAGTAATACTTTTTTCTTTACGAGTATCAAGATTCATTGGGATTTGTTTTTAAGGGCAGGGTCCCCAAGTCCTACCCTTGTTATTTAACCCATATCTGGAGGGAAGGGACGGGTTAATACCTTTCGCAAGGGTACCAGTGCTTAAGTGAATGCAGGGTATTCAACTGGAATTCGAACTCGACTCACCGATTTCACTTTCCGATCCGCTATCCAACACACCACAAGGCACATCCGTCACTAAACGCTTACAGCACCTGGTATTCCCAAGCGGTCACCCATCTAAGTACTGACCAGGCACAACGCTGCTTAACTTCGGTGTTCAACGTGATATGGCCGTAAGCCATATATATATATATATATATATATATATATATATATATATATATTCAGAAGAAGATAATTTGTGAGGGAATATCTAAATATTTTGCCGTCATTTTTTACGGCAGTAATACGCTCGCAAATAGAATAACTCCCAATAACTGAAATGCCCCAAGTAGTCATTTTTCTTGTATTTGCGAGTTCCATCCAAATGACCTTTGAAAATAGGAAACTAATCGATGAAGCACTGAAAAGAACCTGATAGAAAAAATTTCCCGATAGCCAAGTTTGAAAATGCTAAATTTGACAGTACTGTATTTAAAAATTTATACATGCAAATAAGTGACAATATTTAGTTATAATTTCGCTTTTTAAAGATAAAGATTGTTTAACATAAAAATAAGTAATAAATTACTATTCTGCTAATTTGGGGCGCCTGGCTACTTTTCAGGTCGCACTGTTTGAGAAACACGTCTTAGTTATTTGCTATTTTAAACTGGATGCTAAATTACTTACTCTTTACGAATGGATTCTTCATAAATCTGTTTAAATGAAAACTGTACCACTAATCTTTGGGGATGTTAATGAAAGTGTGTTTATCACATAAAACGTCTACTACCCAACAAGTGCAAAGCACATCTAGTACAAGTTTTACGCAGACATACTTAAATATACAATGACATATCTTTAAAATAAGCGCTTATTTCAGGAGACTTCTTTATTATTTTCAAATTCTATGACTATTTTTTTAAAATTTAAAATGTACCCTGGAGTTTTAATTATTCTATAAAAGCGATGAGAAAAAACAAAAGAGAAACATTGGGTTAACCATTATTATCGAGTTCGATCCTCACCGGCTGCTCTATATTTGTGGTCTTCTCCCAAAACCTAGCTAAGTAACATGCTTTAAACTCGGCCTTGTCATATAATTTTCATGTTAGCATGAGGATAAATATCCGACACTACACATACAGGAGGATATCGAGAAGGCATAATTGCAAATAAACCAGTCTGATATGGAGGTTGATTCTAACTGTGTGAATCATACTGATGATCTTGTACTAAAAAACTAAGTTATGCTTACGAAATATATCAAACCCAAATAGTATACCTCTGAAAACCTGTCTAAACGAGAAATACTGGGGTTTTCGCAATACTTCTTCCTGATATTTATTATTGAAAAAAAAAATACAATATTTCCGGAGAGGAACTGGAGAAAAGCTGGTCAACACTTTTTATCCTAATACAATTCAAAGAGATTTTCTACGCGCTGCTTAGGTATGGCACAAGGCTGAAAGTAGGGGGCACCCAGTTAGAATCGAACTCACTACTCAAGTGTAATGATTTTAACGAGAGAAGCTTGTTAACCATTACGCCACATCGAGGATATTACGTAACAGTTCCACACTTTTTCTTTGTTTCCATTAAATTTTTTCTGTTTCTTAATACTTTGCTTAGCTTTTGGAAGACATCTTACTCTATTCCAATGTTCCTTCGGATTTCAGTGTCGCACTTTCCGTCCTCTATGAGAATGTGTGTATATATATATATATATATATATATATATATATATATAAGATGTCTGAAGGGAACTGTAAGTATACATACAGTTGTTTATCGGTGTGTGTGTGTGTGTATGGAAATAAAGAGGTCTAATATCTTGACCAACTTAGCGGTTCTTGAATGATGGAGTTAATTGTTTAGTATTTAATGTATCTTTTAATTTATAAAAATTAAACAAAGCAAGAAACAAATTTAAATCTAAAAAGAAAAATGGTTGCATTTTTTAAAAATTGGAGTAGATAGATCTATCGCCCGGTTCACACTCCACCCACGTCTATTGAACAGATTAAGAGGCTCATTCCTTGTTCCCAGTTTAGGATGTGGTTTCCGGCTTTCTCTTTTCCAATATTTTCACTATTACGTAGCCCCCTGCACATCAGTGGCGTTACCGCCTTGCTCGGGGTGATACGATTAAAAAAAGATTCCAAGTGAATCTGCTTGAGATCTTTTCTGCTCCTTCTCATGATATTTTTATGTGCATTAGTATTAACACATACGCCATATCAGTCAGTTAAGTGCCATACGTGATACACGCTTGGGCGATCATGTCTCGAAAGAGACATGACTGACTGGGCAGAAGATTATCCCGCAGTAGGTTGCCATTGCTTTCTGCTGTAGACTGGTTGCCGACCATGGCTATAGAACCCAGTCTGTCCTGCTATTTAACCCATAACTGGAAGGAAGAGACGGATTAATACCTTTCCCAAGGGTATTTGAGCGTAAGTGAATACAATGGATTCAACTGGAATTCGAACTCGGCTCTCCGGCTTCTCGTTCCGAGCCGATATCCATTGTACCACAACGCACATCCTTACGCCATATCAGTTAACTCTTTTGAATGTTTTGGTTGATGAACGAGATTATCTCTATCTAAGCTTTATCAAGTCAATGTTATCTTTTTGCTGTCGCCATTTAAGATAACGTGACTAAAATTCAGATTAGAGGATAAAAAGATTACTTTAATATAGATAAGAAAAAGTGGAAGTGTTGTAGGTGTTTCGTTTTTTCATGCACACGTTTTTGTTTTATAAACGTAACCAGGATGTAAATGATTGTGATAAAACAAAATGGAAGCAAGTTGAGTCATGTTCAGGGAGTTAAGGGTGGGAATAAAAATTGGGTGTTGATTTGCAAGGGAAGAGGTTCTTCACGGTAATCATCTTGGAGTTTGACAATCAGGCTAAACTAATTGGAGTAGATAGACTAAACTATCGCCCGGTTCACACTCCACCCACGTCTATTGAACAGGTGAAGAGGCTCATCCCTTGTTTCCTGTTTAGGATGTGGTTTCCGGCTTTCTCTTTTCCAATCTTTTTACTTTTACGTAGCCCACTGCGCATCAGTGGCGTTTTCGTCTTGCTTGGGGCGATATGATTAAAAAACAAACAAACAATAAAACAAAAAAAAAAACAAAAAAAAAAACACAGCAACAAAAGAAAATTTTAATCAAAGGTAATTAGAATCAAAACAGTAAAATGAAAAAAGAAAACAAACTTCTATTGACGTGGCTTCCCTGTGCCTCTTCTATAAATACTTTCACGGCTTCTGCTCCGATGAACTTAGATCACTGGTGCCAGCTAGGTACAAACTTGCACGAGATATTAGATTAGCAACTAGGTCCCAACCTTTTACAGTGAAACCGATAAAATGTAACCGCAATTTCTACTCCAACAGCTTCTTTTCTCGCACTTCCCTCTTGTGGAACTCCCTTCCACATACTTGTTTCCCCGATAGCTACAATCTCCAGGAGTTTAAATGTAAGGTCAACAGACGCCTCTTATCGCACTAACTCGCATCCATTCTCTCCAACGCTCTTCCCATTTACATCCTTACCCGTCTATCGCCCTCCTTCTGACATCTCCCATATCTAACCACACTTTCTCACCACCTTCCCTTATGTAGCCCCCTGCGCAACAGTGGAAGCGGAATGCCTTGCTTGGGGTGAAATGATTAAAAAGAATTCAAAGACAGTTTCCTTTCTGATAAAGAAGAATCTACCGTAACTCTGAAAAAAGACAAATCGTCTTTAGAGTAAGAAAATGAACATTGCCCACACATACTGTATATACTAAAAGTAATGTTTCCAATTTATTTCCATAAAGTCTACAACAGATACAAGGAGCACAATATTGCCTTTTCGTCTTTACAATGCTATTTTCCATTTTTTTTTCGCCAATTATGATGTTGTCCTCATAGTCTATTTTTATCACTCCGAGCGTGATCTAAACTTATTTATAAATGGAACTTTGTGTGTGTCTGTTACCTATAGACTCTGAAACGGCTGGACCAATTTTCTTGAAAATTTACACAGTTGTACTATAAGCGTCTGCAATTGTTCTTAGCTAACTTTTGTGTCAAGGTACCCCCGATAAATATCGAAAATCGAAAAGATCTGGTTATAGAAGGAGTGGTCCGATTTTAATCTCTAGACAAAAGTGAATTGTTGAATGAAAGAACAGAAATTATGACTAAGTGCAACCATACTAGAAAATACCTCTTAGGTTCATACAACTATGGATTAAAACGCCATAATTCCTTGTAATTTTAAAAATCGCGAATTCAAAATTCCCTGCCACGTGAGCGTCCATAAAAAAAAACAAAAACATCGTTGTGCGAGCGTTCTTAAAAACAAAAAAACGGTAAAATCAGTTATTGTAAATCGCCTGAAGACACCACTAATAGTAGAAACCTAGGTCGCGTAATAACTCGTTAACAAATGGAATATATATATATATATATATATATATATATATATATATATATTACTGTGCAAGAACTATTTTATATTTTATGAGGCATCAAAATAAAGTTTAAAATCACCCCTGTCCGAACACTTTTTGCACACTACCGGTACTGTGCAAAAGTATTAGGACAGGGGTGCTTTTCCTAAAAGCATCACTGAAATTCAAATACAGGGTGAAAAGCCAACTAAATCGCTAATAAGTATTGATTATTTAAAAGTAGGTGTAAAAGAAATGTATTAAAAAGAAGTTATATTTAATATTTCCTATTTTCTATTAAACAAGTTAAACTACTCTATTGAACATCTATGGGATATTTCGAATAAAAGAATTGATAAACCTAATCATCCTTTCTCCACTCTATGTAGCCCCCTGCGCAGTAGTGGCAGTGACATGCCTTGCTCGGGGTGAAACGCTTATAAAAAAAAAACAAATTTGCGAACAAATACAAGCTGCTTGGCAGGAGGTATCATTAGATACATTGAAGAAGCTTGTGATGTCAATGCCTGACAGAATGAAAGCTGTGATCAAAGTAAAAGGCTATTATACTAAATATTAAATTTATTCTGTAACAAGTATTTTTCTTGTTAAAGCATTTGTTGAGTAAATCAAATAACATTACTTTAATTAAGTTGTTTATTTTCTGTTAATAAGGCTCATAAAAGATAAAATAGTTCTTCTAATACTTTTGCACAGTACTGTATATATATATATATATATATATATATATATATATATATAATTACAGATGAAAAGGACTCAAGGTTTGCCCCGGCATTTTATTATGAACAGTGCTCAATATAATAAATATTGTAGAGCTTAATATAATTATATAGTTATGAATTAATTGTACATTGTGACGCGGAAATTTCTATGTTTCGAGATCGATTCCCTTCATCAGGCAATGTTTGATGTTGGTTGCGCAGATGATTTACATTTAAATAAGGTTTTTGTTATTTAAATGTAAATCATCTGCGAAATTAACATCAAACATTGCCGGATGAAGAGAATCTATCTCGAAACATAGAAATTTCCGTGTCAGGCTGGGCGGGGGTAAATTATTTTGATTTTTTTTTCTTATGTCTTAATGTAAGATACTCAATAGTTGGTACATATATATGTTGCCTCAATTTCAGAGGGCATATTGATATCAATATATGGCCGTCAATTTTGAATAGTTGTTTGAGAACCATAAGCCGAACGTTCAAGGAATTTCCGTGTCAGGCTGGGCGGGGGTAAATTATTTTGATTTTTTTTTCTTATGTCTTAATGTAAGATACTCAATAGTTGGTACATATATATGTTGCCTCAATTTCAGAGGACATATTGATATCAATATATGGCCGTCAATTTTGAATAGTTGTTTGAGAACCATAAGCCGAACGTTCAAGGAATTTTCTAAAAAAAAAAACAAAAAAAAAAACAAACTACTTACTTTTACTTCTTATTTTTATCGTTTCTTCTTAAGTAGTTTTCTTGTGAGTAAGCGCAGAGACTTCCAAATTAAACTGCCTTCGAAAGGTAGCAATAAAGGTCTGTACTATAGTTTATTTCGTGCAAAGAAAGATGATCGTACTACAACACCGTACTGTTATAAATAAAGCTTAACGTACTTGTAAAGAAGTGGAAAAATATAGCAAGTGTAATTTTAATGGAAAAAAAAAATCCCATGAACTTGTGGAATTTTAATGGAAAGGAAAAGATTTCCATGAACTTGTGAATTTCTAATCGAAAGTTAATTTTAATGGAAGATAATTTTATTGGAAAAGAAAAGATTTTCATGAATCTGTACATAGGTAAATTTAATTTGTAATTACTGTTTAAAGAAAGAACTGTTAAAAGCCAGAGGAAAAAATCGTGACTCATGTTGGGTGTGACACCTCGACCCGTGCTGGATCTCAGTCCCTGGTCCGGATTCTGAGCGGGTTGAAGATATCGAAACGGGTCGCTAATCGTGACGATAGCCTCGTTACAGTAGCTGGTCCCCAAGACGTTTATTACAACGATGAACATGCCCACGCTGTGTTTTTTGAGCTCAGAAAAGTTACGTTGAAAAACCCGGTAGCCGTCTCTATAACTCCTCAAACCAGACCGGACACTTGTGTAAACTTGTATTAAAAAAAAATAAATTCGAAGACGCCTGGATGAGTTACGAAAGAAAGTCTTTATATATAAAAAAAATAATTAATTATAAAAGCAGAATGTACAATCGCCGAATTTCAAAGTGTACAACGGAGAGAAGGATTCGTTTAAATAATCAGAGCTTCCAGATTTTTCAGATAAAAACAAATCTTTTCATAACAGTGCGAAATTACGTTAAAAACAATCAGAGCTTTCAATTCTCCAAGTGGCAACTGATGACGATGACGACGGCGGCGGGGTCGTTTGTTTTTCGGAGCTGTCGAGCGACAGCGACAAACAAAATCTCAAATTCTCTCCAATTCTCTTTTCAGCTAGTTTAACTCTTTCTAGGTTCATTCTGCTGTTATACATCCTTAGCTAGGACTCTATCGGAGGCACATTTTTCGACTTTAACTCTTAAGTTGACCGGCGGCAGGCTTCTCTAAGTTTCTTTATATCTTCAGCCATGAGTTCTATGGGTTCTATGGTAGGCGACCAGTCTCGGGGTCGTGACCCCCAGTTGAGAACACTTTTCCCAAAAAAGTTACAGTCGTTACGTCTCGACTGCAATTTCAAAAACTTCCCAACCAACTGATTTTTCTCACTGGGTCTCGATTTTTATAGCTGTCCCCAATTCTCCTGGGGGATGGACCAAATATCTATGCGACTCAAAACTTTGACCAGTAAGATTATTTTCCACCTACACAATTTAAGGGAGAGTTATGGCTCAACCAATGAAATATCAACACCTCACTTGACGTAATGTCTTTTTGTGTTCTTCCTCTCAATTACATCATCTATTCTGACGTTAGAATCTGTTCCCAGGAATAGTTTTGAGGATTTAACATTACCTGACCTCATGAAAAGTTTATGACAAGCCTGAAACAATATTCTAGCTAAAGTTTATTTTTTGATTTTACTAGCTGCAAAAGCTTCCGCCTTATATCACACAATGGCCGACAATATGATAACTCCATCTGACCTGTCGCTTTACATCTGCAAAAATGTTTTGATCAGTTCACTTTCCAGCGAGTTTCCAAGATTTAAAAAAAATTTGCAGTATATATATTCTTTTCACAATTTCTTAGCCGCGTTTACATTGCGATCGACAATAAACAATTTTATCATCTATTATACTTATTTTTCTCTCCACTCACATTGTAATCTGCAAAATTAACAATACCACTAGTAACAATTTCCTTCATTCCGTTGTATTAAATCAAAAAGTATATTTACGTGGAAATAGGGTTACATGGGTGAATCTATATGCAAATGCTGTTGCCAATATTGTTTTCATGCCTGAATGGAGGATTAAGTATAAGAGTTCTTTTTGCTTTTATTTTCTCTAAAACTTTGTCGTTGCTCACATGTTCTCTCCATTGCTCTTACGTTTGTCTTACATAAGGTTACTAAGAATACCATAGACCGAATATTTGAGTAATAAGGAAGCTTTAAGAAAAAAAATGGAAGCAGAAAGGACTCTCATACTTAGTATCATGAAGAGACAGTTGAAATTTCTGGCACACTTATGACACGAAGGCTTGGAGAATTTGACTTACGCAGGGTATATCGAAGGTAAGAGTAAAATAACTTGTGAAAATATATGGCGGAATAGAGACTGAGAGATATAGCAAGAAAAAACATTACTTAGAGTGATGAAGGATAAGAAGGGGTGTGGGAGCCATAACTACTCACGTTCTGAAGGAACATTGCCCATAAGAGAAGACAATAGCGTCTGTATTCTGATCCAAAAGTTTTGTCGTATGATATTTGAAGTAGCAATATTCACCATTGAATTAGCTTCCAGGGAAACGGGAAAATATTTATTATACAGGGTAGTCCAAAAGTAGATGGTTTTACGTAGCGGTTATGTTATTACAGTGGTGTTCATTATAACTACGGTATTTGTGCTATATTATTTTCTGCTATCGTGAGAATATGCAATTAACATTACAGTAACAACTAAACCGGCCTAGTGTCAATGTTTGGGCTGGTATTTCAAGTTCCGGTATTTTAGGATGAATATTTTTATGGAAGAGTTACAGGAGATATACATCTTGAAATTCTAATAAATCAAGTTGTTACACAGTCAAGACAACAGCCTCATCCACATGATCTTTATTTCCCCCACCCCCACATCCACATTATACAAGAAAAGTCTGTGAATATCTTCAAACATTTAAGAAATGGATTGGCCAAAGAGGTCTGATTGGCCAGCACGTTTGCCTGACCTGACCTCAATGGATCAATTTTTGGGGAGTACTGAAGGACAAAGTTTATAGCCAAAATCAAGAAGTGTTAGTGATTCGAAAAATTACATAACAGATGCATTTGAAGAAATGAATACACAAAGAGACTTGTGCAAAAATGTTTGACGAAGCGTGACTGGTAAGCTTCAAAGCTGTGTAAATTGTAATGGAAAACAGTTTGAACACCTGCGTTGATAGAATTTAAGCGCTTTTGTATTAATGTACGCATTAAACTTTGTCATTATATTAATAAAAATAATTGTCTATGTGATCTCAAAGTAAATGCTTTCATTTCTACTTTTGGACCACCCTGTATATAACAAATGTCTTTTTTGCCATTAGGCTGCGCACTTACTGACGTATCGGTGAATAGCTATTTATTTACGTATATAATTAAGTTCTTTGCAATTTGTTATGAGAGATGACTGATCAATATCAGGGATATTTCTGTCCTTTATTGAGTCAACCATTTTTTGATAGATAGATAGATAGATAGATAGATAGATAGATATGAACAGAGACTTAGATAGATAGATAGAATCCGGGTTGACATAGCATCACTGCATAATAACTGGTAGTTTCAACTTTCAAGCAATCATCTAATGGTCGTTTAAAGTGTGAAATTTCAGTCACCACACAGTGTTGACTTTAATACTCACACTGTTAATATCGAATGTTTCGAGAAAATATCATTGCTCTAAATGTTATTTGGATTCGGCTAACTCTTCTAGATATTGAACTTGACATAATTACTGACTAGTTTAGGAGGATTGTATGGAGCAAAGCAAGTAATCTGAATATGACGAGAACAGGACAATGCATCGTTCGTAGGAGAATTTTCTTGTCCAAATTAACTGTTTGCTGTGTTACAATTGCAGCTCGGGCGTTGTCATCCAGTTGGTTGACTTTTTAGGAGAGAAAAATATATTTTCTATTTCAGTAAGTCATTAAAGTATGTTTGGTTGGTTGGTTGGTTGTGTCTTCCTGATGCTAAGTATAAGTTTTCTTTTCGTTTGCATCTTCTCTAAAATATCGTCGTTGCGCCCATGTTCGGTTCATAGTATCCTCAGCATCCTTCTGCAGAACCACATTTCTGTTGCTTGGGGTCTTTCATTAATCTTTGAGGATATCATCCAGCATTCGCTACCATAAAGAAAGACAGATACCACATAACCCTCAAGCACTCTTTCTTTGTTTCCAACGAAATCCTCCTGACTCAATTCAGCAAGCAATAAATAAGAGCCGAACAAACGTAAAAAAAAAACATTTATAATGTTTTTCTTTATATACATATATATTTGATAGTTTAATGACAAAATAGAAAAAAACCTTGTTACACGTTTCGTCCTTCGAAATAAATATTTCAGACCAAATAAGTTTTCTATTGATGTAACCATATCTATGTGTCTGAGGGAGGAGAAAGAAACAAAACAAACGCCAGTTAAAGATTTACATAAAGGGAAAAGCTGAAAATAAACATAAGATAGGCATCTGTTTATATTTCTGAGATGAGATAGTTTTTACACTATATTATTCGGACTATTGTCCTCATCTTTGTTGCCATTTGTACGATGTTTTGGCCGTTGTAGGCTCCGGCCTTCAAGTGCTAGGAATTTCGAACCGAACCCTTTATTACGATCACCTGGGTATATCATTCTCATTCCTTGTGTGAATCCTTTTTTGGAAGTTATCTCCTAACCCGAATCTTTAAGTTACTAGTTCACCACTGCTGTAGCCTGGTATTGAACTCACAACTTTTTGGGTCAAGTCACTGGAACTAATCAACGTCTATATCCACTGGGCCATGTATCCTTAAGGACACACTGCCCAGTGGATATAGACGTTGTTTAGTAATGTAAGATAGCGTTGCTGTATTTTCAGCGTTGCTCTCGATGTAGAATTATAACCAACGTTTGTTGCTTTGTTGCATTTCGTTTCCTCTCCACGTGTATATAATTCAATTGATAAAAACGATATTAAATCTGAAGAATTCTTTTCGAAAGACCAAACGTAAAACATAGAATTTGTTCTTCATTTTGTCATTCAATTTCCCCAATTCTACTTTTCTCTTATTACTATAAACCATATATTTAGCGTATACACGTGTTTGAATATACATCTTTGTTTTTATTTAAAACAAGGAAATCATCGTTTAGCAGCCTAGAACTCGAAAGTACTACTAAAAAAGAAAATCCTGAACGGAACCGAATCGTTTAATCTGTGGAATCATTATCAAACAAGGTTATCTTACCATCAAGCCACAGAAAGACATCATAGCAAAGAGAGGCTCTATTATTACCCTACTCTAAAAACACACATATGTACTAACTTCATTTTTGTGTCCGAAGCATAAACAAAGTCATTTTTAAGCAATTAAGGTAACGTGCGTGCGTGTGTGTGTGTGTGTGTGTGTAGATGACGAAGAAATCATATGTATACGAAGGTGGGCTGAAAAGTTCATATGCTAAGTTTGAAGGAATGATGCTAGAGTTGTGGAATTTTATATGAATTAATTTCAGCTCTTCTTTTTAATAACTGCATTGATTATTTCCAGGTAAAATGGCAAAGAGGACTATGTTGAAAAATAAACATTCGGTCACATTCTATGAGATTATTTTGTTCACCCTATGGACTTTTCAGCTGACCCTCATATGCTGGAAATGATCTTATATTCCGTACTTCCATCTACAATTTTATGCATAAGATTTCTTAAGTCGAACGATAGGATATACAAACAAATACCAAATTTACAAATTGGTAACTTGGTCACATCGTTTTACTGCTGAAATAACTAGATCTAAAAAGTTCTATTCTAATAGTTTATTTTCTCACATTTTTCGCCTGTGGAACTCTTCCGATTTCTTACTTCACTGTCACCTTTGCTCTTCAAACATTTAAATGTAACGTTAATGGACATTGTCTACCTTACTGAATTCTGTTCTTTTATTCTTTTTTTCTCATCACTAAAGACTTCTCGTTCTCTTTCATCTCAGTAACTCCAGGTGTCTTAGCGGTATTATCGCCTTCCTTGGTGGGTGGATCGGTGTTTGGGGGATGAAATGATTAAATATGTATGTATGTATGTATGTATGTATGTCATAATTGGGTTGAGTGATTCATTTTCTACGGCTTATTGCAAGTTATTTAAAGCTTAAGGGAGAAAATGTGGCTTCATGCCTTTTCTAAGGGTATTTGCGCGTAACTGAATATAACGAACCCAAATTGAACTGGAATTCGGTTCTTCAATGAACAATTCCGAGCCATTATTCATTGCGCAGCATAATGGTTAGTCATTTCATTTTGCTTTCCCCGACTAACTGTTCATGGGAACCTCGACCTCGGTGTAATATTAGCAAGCTTGTCTCGCTAGAATCTATTACAACTGAGTAGTGATTTCGATTCTCAATGGCTACCCAATACTCCCAGCCTTGTGCCACCTCTAAGCGGTGCTTAGAAAATCAATATTCATAACATGAAGGTTACAACACGTGGCATTCCCAAGTGGTCACTCATCTAAGTACTGACCAGGTTCAACGTTGCTTAACTTTTGTGATCACACAGGAACTAATGTTTCAACGTGATATGGTCGTAAGCCTAGGTTGATTCGACCTGCATGCACTACAACTCTTCTTTGTATCATCAGGTGCACGGTATCCAAGAAATCGAATGCTGGTCTCAAGATTTATTTTAGACGCTATAGAAGTAGTTACAAGTGATGCCAAGAGTGAGGGAAAAACTCTCATCTGAGTAAGACATAGCAATCTCCATGTATGTAGGTTTCAAATTTTCATAGCATTTTTTTTAATCATTTCACCCCAAGCAAGCCATTCCACTGCCACTATTGCGCAGGGTGTTACATAGGGGACAGTGATGAGAAAGAGTGGTGAGATATAGGAAATGTCAGAAGGAGGGTGATAGACGGGTAAGGATGTAGATGGGAAGAGTGTTTGAGAGAATGGATGCGAGTTAGTGTGTTAGGAGGTGTCTATTGACGTTACATTTAAACTCCTGGAGATTGTAGCTGTCGGGGAAGCAAGTATGGGGAAGGGAATTATGGCATTTATATATTATAGATTTTGCAAGTACTTGAAAGGCAGAAACTGCTACTGCTATGACCAAAGGATATTGTCGTAAACCAAATATTTTGTCAAGAATCGAATTCTAATCGGATATAAATTTAGAAAGTAGAAATGATTCGCTTACGGGATTGTTCGCCTGTCACAACATTTTTAATCATTTCATACAAAGCAATGTGTGTGTGTGTGTGATTGAGAGAGAGAGAGAGAGAGAGACTGACTATCTTGCCACTTGCTTCACGGGGACAGTCTTCATCTAATGACAAGAACCAGTCAAGATCATCCGAGACTCTCAGTGCTGCATCCGATTCGGATTGTACAGACTCCTCACCCGGTAAAGAGCGGCATGCGCAACAGGTGTCATCTGACCATCATCTAGCGACTGTTAGCACAAACGGCGTAAAGGGCACCAAATTTCCCAGAAGAAGAGAGAGAAAAATATTAAAGCCTGGGATTCAAAAGGGCAGACGATAACCTTTGACATTGCATCTAAATCCTTGAAGATCGGTGTCAACAGAAAATAAAGAAGACTGAAGAGTCTACCACAGGTGAGAAGCGTAAAAGAAAATGGCGAAGAAACTCTTAGCATAGAACCTACGATTACACTTACGTTTAACAATTTCAACAGTAAAATGATGAAAACTATCTGGTACTGCACTTAAGTTCATGAAGTCGAGGTACCAAAGAGAAAAGTTCATCGGAATAATTATCCTAAAAGTATTTATAGATGAGGCACAAGGAAGCTACCTTATGGCGGTGACAAATTGACTGAAGCCGAGATGCTAGGTCAGGGTCGATAAAATTTCACATTCGTCTTTAGATGTTGTCAAAAATCTCTAGATATATATCAGAGGCACCAGATGTATGAAAAATGGTAGATTTATAAATGTTCAAGATATATTCTGGCGAGAAAGATGGCTTAGCACAGTAAACAAACTTTCGTAGCTAGCAACTGATGCTCTTTAATGAGTTACTCTCCCGGTGATTAGCATCAGCCGTGATGACGGAACGCAATAAGAGTTCTCGTAGATGATTAAATGAGAGCTTTTTCGTTTTGGAGGTTTTATGGTAAAATGGTTTGTCCATTTTCTTTTATTAATGACACTGACATGACAAAGTATTATTGAGCAAGCTATATAGGGATGAGAGCACGGTAAGAATCGAATCCCCTTGCTTTTCCCAATTCTATATTTGTCATATCGAAGTATTACGAAACCTTTCCCTTTTTGTATGGTTTCGCTATTTTTTAGCCATTTATATGATTAACATGTGTCAAGGCGGTCAATGTAGTAACCGGTTGTCATGATTTTGACTTGAGTAAATTAGGTAGTCATGGGAGAATGATTCGCCCACTTTTTCCCTCACTTATCTTTTTTGGGCGTGTGAGTGATGTAATGACTAGCGCCCTGGATTGGGAAATCGGAGAGTCGAGTTAGAATTCTTACGTGCAAATAATTTAGAGAAAATTATGAATCCACCTTCTCCTCGGTTAAGGATTAAATAGTAGGAATTCTATCTGGGAAAAAATCATCACTATTCTAAAGAAGAATTGTCAGTGCAATATTCATCTGTAAAAAAGAAAAAAGAGAATTATTCTTCCAATCCAAAATACATATCTTTTTTTGATACCACCACCAAGAAAAAAAAGCAATTAATTCTCCTTTTCACAGAATTAAATAGTGTGCATGGAGATGCGGGTTCATGCGCACCTCATGGCTTTAGTTTAATGTTAACATAAGCAACGTATGTATTGAGATTTGAACGCTCTGCCAATTTTCTATTTTATGCTAACAACTGTTACGCTTTTTCTCACCTGCTTCAGGTATGTGTACATACCTATTTAAGGATATAAATTTGCAAACAAGACTGATATGCTTGGAGAATTTAATGATATAGAAAGGAAACAAATGAAGAATGTGTATGAAGTTAATTAATTAGAAGAACAGCAAAAAAAAAAAAAAAAAGAAAAGAGAACACTGAAAACAAATATTTCAATTTCCATATTTTTCATTGTGCCTTTCAATCTAATCTTATTTGTTTCAAAAATCTAAATTTGCTTCCAAGCATGATCCTGTGGCAAAATCACGACCTTCAAAAGGATAGATAGGTCTAGATAGAGAAAAATAGACATAAACAGACAGAGATAAATAAGATTTATCATAGATTTGAGCATAGATAGATAGATAGATAGATCTAAACTTATTTATAAATGGAACTTTGTGTGTGTGTGTGTCTCCGTTACGTATAGACTCCGAAACGGCTGAACCAATTTTCTTGAAAATTTACACAGTTGTACTATAAGCGTCTGCGAGTGTTCTTAGCTAGGTTTTGTGTCAAGGTAGTCCCGATAAATATCGAAAATCGATAATCGAAAAAATCGGTTTATAGAAGGAGTGGTCCGATTTTAATCAAATTTGATTAATTTTAAAACAAAGACATAAGAAACGATATTCAGAAATTTCAAGGTTGCAGTTCTTACAATAGTGCAGAAAATCGATAATATATATATAAAAGTTTTCATTACACCCGAGCAACGCCAGGCAAAATACTGCTAGTAGATAGAGAGATAGACCTGAACATAGACAGATAGACAGAGATTTCAAGAGATAGACAGAAAAATAAGTTTGAACATAGATTAAAATACAAGGTGTGATGGGTAACTTTTCAGGTTATATTTTTAATTTCGCGCATGCTCACTGTTTGTTTTTATTTTGTTGACTGCACAAGATAGTTGAGCCAGTTGGGCACAGTCTGTGAGAAAAATAGCAACATGACGTAATTCATTCTACCAGAAATTTGGAAAAGTCATACTACTTGGCATTCACGCCGAAAGCTCCAACACAAATATTTCATAGTGTGTAGTAAATTTTGAGTACAGTGCAAGTGATTCGGAAAGAGTTGGAAGAGTTTAATGGTGATTACAAGGGAGTTTTTAGTGATCACTGGTGATAGCGACATTCATCTTCCCGCAGAGCCCCAGACTCAACACAGAGGCCAACATCAAATGCTTTGAGGAGGTGGTGCTGCCCTGGATCAAGACGGTGGCTGCTGCAAGACCCTATGTCTGACAACAGGACTCTGCACCATGTCACACAAGCAGGAGAACCCAGTAATAGCTCTCAGACAATTACTACGACATCACCTCTTACATCTGGATACCTCTCCCTAGACAGCAACACTCAAAAATATTATTTTTGGGGGCGCAGCTGAACGAATGACCAACAAAACACTTTGTAACACCAAAGACGAGCTGAAGGCAAGGCTTATGGCAGCATTCACCAATTAAAAAAGGAGACCACCCAGAAGAGTTTCAGCAAATACCGAAGTTGTCTGGAGTTCGTAATTGAAGTCAATGGCGATTTTATTGAATAAATTTACACTTTAGATAAATAAGCCTGAACATAAAGATAGAGAGATCTGAACGTATACATAAAGAGATCTGAACGTATACATAAAGAGATCTGAACGCATACATAAAGAGATCTGAACGCATACATAGATAGATCTGAACAGATAGATAGATAGATAGATAGATAGATAGAGATGTAGATAGATAAATTCATGCTGGCGTTACGTGTATAATTATGATTGTTCCTATTTTAAAAAATGTTTTTCTGCTCCTCGTGGCAAATATTTTTCTTTCATTTTGTCTCTCTAGGGCCTCGTTATTTTTTTACTTGGTATTTTAGAAACAATATTCTTTTATTTCAATTCCAATCAACAAAAGTGCGAGAGATCTGAAATTGATTAAAATGTGCACTGGTAAACTTGCATTAAATTATTGCATCTTACTAATGTGATCGTGTATCGTACATTTACAAATATTCGTCAATATTCTGAAGTCTACAGGTGTCAGTCAGTTAAGTGCCATACGTGAAACACGCTTGGGCGATCATGTCTCTTTCGAGACATGACTGACCGGGCAGAAGATTATCCCGCAGTAGGTTGCCATTGCTTTCTGCGGTAGACTGGCTGCCGACCAAGGCTATAGAACCCAATCTGTCCTGCTATTTAATCCATAACTGGAGGGGAGAGACGGATTAATACATTTCTCAAGGGTATTTGTGCGTAAGTGAATGCAATGGATTCAACTGGAATTCGAACTCGGCTCCCCGATTTCTCGTTCCGAGCCGATATCCACTGCACCACAACGCACATCCTCTACAGGTGTACATATGCGTAATACGTGATTTATTGTTGGTGTTGATATAGGACTATATCGGTTTATCCAGAACCGTTCATGCGGACCCGGAACAGAAAGAGATGCGCTCCGACATGGTGTAGTGGTTTCACAGACTGTTACTACCTGTAGGAAGTTCGGAATTCACTACGTGACTCATATATATTACCTTAGAGAGCAAACAAAATTATGCTGAGTAAGCAGAATGTTATAAAGAGACATGAAGATTTAGGGATAGTGGTTAGCAAGCTGCAACAGGTACGAACAAACGGTTAGATAACCAAAGGTTCCTCTTCTTGATGTGTCGTGTTCCTTTAGAACGTCGGCGATTATGGACTTTCACTTGCTCCTATCCATTGTCGTTTTTAATATTACGCCTCTTGATATCTTTCCCAAACCCCTTTCCGCCATCCATATGCTCAGGCCCCATCATGTATGTCTCCCACTTCTTCCCCTGTCTCTCTTTTTCTCTATCCGTACTTTGTGTATTAGATTCTCCAAGCCCTTCTCCCTCGGAACCTCAGCTGTCTCTTTCTGATGCTAAGTATAAGTTTTCTTTTCGTTTTGCGTCCTCTCCGAGTTGCTCACATTTTCGGTCCATGGTATCCTCAATATCCTTCTGTAAAACCAGATTTCTGTTGCTTGGAGTTTCTCTTTCATCCTTGAAGAGATTGTCCAGTATTCGCTGCCATACAGAAGGACAGATATCACATAATAGTCTGGTATTCTTTTGTTTGTTTCTAATGAAACCTTCCTATCTCTCAGTATTCTAATCAGCCTTTGAAATGCCATCTTGTCCATGCCAATATGTCGGATATCAGTGTTGCCCTTTCCGTCGTCTGTTAAAACGCTTTCCAGGTATTTAAATTTCTGTACCTGTTTGATTTTATTATCCCCGACTTGTAGTTAGTATTTTCGGCTCCTCTTTTACTCATGACCAAGCATTCAGTTTTCTTGTAGTTTTCGTTTAGTTCCTTAAGCAGACGAAAAACAGATATAAACAAACTGACATAGAATGTTCTGAATGTCTTTTAGATGTGGCACAAGGCCGAAAGTATGGGGTACCCAGTGAGGATGGAACTCACTACTCAGTTGTAATAGGTTCTAGCGAGACAAGCTTGCTAACCATTACACCACGTCAAGGTATCCTTGATAGATAGATAGATAGATAGATAGATAGATAGATAGATAGAAAGAAAGAAAGAAAGAAAGAAAGAAAGAAAGAAACAGACTGAGATAGGTATAAATATATTTACTCTCCAGCTTCCCTTCAGGACATGTTGCAGTCATGGATCTTCATAATTTCCAGTCTATTGTAACTCTTAGTAAGGCTTGTTTTTTCTATCTCTCCTAATCCCTGTTCTGCCAATCATTTACGCAAACTCGTTAAGTAAGTTATCCGTTGCTTTCCTTTGTAATTTTCCAAAGCAAGCTTTTCCCATTATGTGCCCTAAAAAATTCAACTGTCTTTTTCTGATGCTATGTATACATGTTTTCGTTTTTTTTTTATTTTTCCTTATTAAACTTCTGTTAAGAGAATCTATTTTTACGAATTAAACTTCTCAGAGTTTTGGGTCATTTAGATTAAAGACTTCAAAGAACTCTTTGATGTGTTCGGATGACCTGACAATGGTGGTCTTCATCCGGGCTTGCGTTGGCAGCCGTAAAAATTAAGCGAGTTGGCTATCGAAATCAGTCGTTGTATAATCTGCTTCAGAGCAGTTTGTTTTCTTAATGATAATAATAATAATAAAAAAAAAACTAATTCGTGGCTGAAGTTACTTTAAATTATTTCTAACTTCATGTCGGTAAGCATTTGTTTTTCTACTTTTTAGCCGCTGACCAAATCAATAACATTAAAATAAAATCTCTTTTGCTGACTGTAACAAACTTAGTCGTTGCCTTTACTTCTCTTTATCTTATTTCATTTGTCGAACACTCAAATGTTTAGTCCATGTGATTCATAACTTTCTCTGGAACCACATTTCTATTGCCTCAAGTCTCTTCTTCATCTGTGAAGTGATTGTTCAGCTTTCACTGCCATATTGTAGAACCAACATTACATAACACTTCAATACACTTCTTTGTTTCTAACCAAAATTCAGCTTTTGAAAGATTTCTTGCCTTATTTCATATCTACCTTCAGATTTTGATGTTGCAGTTGTTGTTTGCTGTTAAAACACTACCTAGAAATTTCAATTTTTAAATAAAAATATAGATAGTACTAAAGATTAATTGATAAAAACAGACATACGTAGAAACAGACTGAGATAGAAGTATACATACATACATAAGATTGGCCACTTGTACCCGAGGAGGCTTATCAACTAAGACAGCTAGCCAATCCTTGTTGCAGATACCTGCTCAGGCCAATTTGTGTTTAGTCAACACCTTGTTACCAACCTGTTGTTTATACTGCAATTATGCTGCGCGAACTTTAGTTACAGTTTCTGAGAGAAAGAGCGCGTTAACTCGCGTGATCAACAGTCTGAACACGGCCAGCACGCTTAAACTCTCGATCACGATGATTTCGTGGTAGCTGAATCATCGACGAAAGAGTTCCATCTAACCAATTTCAGCCACAAGGCTTGAGTCGACCCGAGGGATGGTTATCAGGCACTTTTCAAGAAACCGCACGCCTGGATCGTCTCCCTCACACCGATAATATCAAAGTTACTTTTCTGACAAATCGACCATTCTTCGACCGTGTCTCATGGTCAGGAAGCGAGCGTTCTCGCTCGACTACAATCATACTTTACCATATATGATGGCTGTCTACTTGTCAAACAGGTATGACCATAGCCAGCACTTTAGCATGATTTATTACTGTTGGTCACAAGACACCGATAGTGACTTTTTGAAAATAGTAATACATGTTTTATTTTACAGACATAGCAAACACGGTCTTTCGGATCTGTCATTTCTTTTTGGTTTTCACCTTCAAGTGTCTTGTTAAATATTTCTGGTTCGTCAGATATGCTGGATAATCTCATCATGGAGGAAGAGACTTGGAGAAACAAATGTGAGTCTACAAAAGCATGCTGAGAACTTAATGGACTGAACATATGAGCAATGATGAAGTTTTATAGAAAACGGAAAAAGAAAAGTTACTTAACATTAAGTTGAAATTTCTAGGACACATAATGAAGAAAGAAGGTTAAGAAATTTGACACTTTATTATCGTAACCTTAATTGTTAGCAAGTTTTATAGAAAACGGAAAAAGAAAAGTTACTTAACATTAAGTTGAAATTTTTAGGATAATGTATAATCATTTTATGATCGTCATCTTAATTGTTAGCAATATTTGTGCCGAATTATAGTCGAATACAGTCTGCACAACAGCATCAAAGATCCCTCCAACAGTAAGTGCAATATATTCGGTTTAGCACTGAAGGCGGATGTTATACACAAGTTTTCCTTCTCCTCGATGGATGCCTTAACAAAGGATTAGAGATACATAAATTTATTGCTCATCTGATCACCAACCCAGTTATTTCTACGTCCACCACGTATACATGCATACGAACAGTGACATAGAGATTTCCAAAAACGATTTAATGAACATTTAGAAATAAATGTGTCCACTGAGATTCGTTAACTGAAAAAAAGCTACAAAATACTTTCTTAACTAAAAGTTTGCTCAATACAAGGCTCAAGAACCACTCAATGTAGAGGGTTACTGTTAATTGTTTTAACGAATGAAATACAGTATGAATAGCAAATGAATATTATTAAGATAAAGAGTATAGATGGCGATTGACACTTGACTTGAAGAAGACAAGATCGTAGTATTCAGGGAGGCATCCACGCGGGGGCATATTCGACAAACCGGTAGTAAATCTTGTGAAAAAAGCTGTTTAAATGGCCATTAATTCCTACATTTTGTATATAGAAGAAATGAGGGTGCTTCAATTCTTTTTGACGTAGCATGGTGTGCCCTTGCAGGAAGAAAGTGAACTGGGAGAACTAAAAAATATAATTCATCAGAATATTTCCCATGGAAATAGTGATAGGTTCGTGATGCTGCGTCAGTTTGAAAGAGTTTTTTTTTTAATTTTACAGTTACATTTAATACACTAATCGTTAACAGACCGGAAGATTGTATAGCGGAAAAGCCGTCCGCTGGAAAATTTATGTTTGTAGCTCAAGTGTTCATTTAGATTCGATCACCGAATTTTTCAACTTCAGATTTAAATTGCTGGCGGCTTCTGTCAGTGAACCGGTTTCATATGTGTGTGCCTATTTGCATGTGCATGCAAATAGGAGATTATTTGTGCGGATCCAATAATTATAAAGTCTATCAAAAACCGATGTCTTCCATTAAGCGAAGTCGCGCTCTTGTTGTTATTTCAAGTATTAAGGAAAACAAAGAAGACGACTGAGACAAAATATATACAACCGAAAAGACAAACAGGGAAAGAAAAGAAAACAGAAAAGAAAAGATTTTGTTTGCGTTTGATTAAATGATAAAAATCTAATAAATAATAATAAAAAACTTCGTTGAGTTTTCCGTCTGCTACCAATCAAATCTGATCTTACAAGTCCGCCATTTTTAATATTTGGCGGGAAAACACAAATATAAAAAAAAATGCCGGGCGTTTATACTTCGTTGTAAAACTAATTGCTTTTCGGATGTTTGCGGCGATTCGGAATTTAATTGGCCAAGCATTTAGGAAAGATAGAAGCTTCGAAAATGGAAACTACTTATCCGAATCAAATATAGTGCAAAGAGTAGCAACGATAGTTCAGCAAGAAGTAACTAGTAAGAATTATTATATCAATATTAACCATAGTAGAAATAACAATGTTAGCATTAAATGACGCAGACTGAACCAAGTCAGGCAAAAGATTAAAATAATAGAAGATCTAATGGAAATAAAATTTCTTCTTTTACTTTTGGTTAAACCTCAAATCCAATTATGAGTTATGGAATCCGAAAGTAGAAAGGAGTGTAAGACAGGGTCGTGTTTTCTCACCGGACTAATTCAATCTTTACAATGAGGTAATTCTGAAAAAATTATAATTCCAACCAGAATTCATAATTGGCGGCCACGACATTAAATAGGCAGATAACAAAGTTGATATCAGATGCAGAAAAAAATACAAGTAGTCCATCGTAAAGAAAAAAGCGAGAAGAAAGGACTAAGCATCAATTATAAGAAATAAAAATATTTGGTTGCCAGAAAAAAGAAGAACCAAATATATGAATGAAATATTGGAGATACCAAAAATCAAGCAAATATAAGTCATATATATAGAAAGTGCAACTCCAAATCCAAAAGTGCATTAGGATAAAGAAAGATGCCTTCTAAAAGCTAAACGACATATTAAGAAACAGAAAAATCTTGATTTAAAAAGAAAGTGTATTTGACTATTATGTAATATCGGTTCTTCTAGATGGTTGCTAATGCTGGATAATCTCATCATGGAGGAAGAGGTGTGAGTCTACAAAAGCATGCTGAGAACTTAATGAACTGAACATATGAGCAATGATGAAGTTTTATAAAAAACAGAAAAAGGAAAGTTACTTAGCATTAAGCTGAAATTTCTAGGACACATAATGAAGAAAGAAGGTTAAGAAATTTGATACTTTGGGACATATTGAAGACAAGAGAAACAACAGAAAGCAGCGCATAACCTAGTTAGAGAGTTTGTGTAAATGGTTGGCAGAACAGGGATTATTAGAGATAAGCGAAAAGACAAAATTTGCCACAAAGAACAATAAATTGTTGAGAGTCACGATTGAAAAGACACAACACCTAGAAAAAGAAGAATGCAAACGTTCGAGGAATTTAACTATAAAAAATTATTTCTGTAAATACTAGTTTCCACTGTCTCTCAAAACGCACTGGCACACAGATTGTTTTTATTTTTTAAGGCTTATCAACCTTTTGAAGGTTATTTAAGACCAGAAAATATTTTTTAGATAGTAAGAATATTTATGAGATGATAATCTTTACTGATACAAATACTAATTAACCCATAGTTGGGAGGAGAAGAGGTGGAGTCATACTTTTCTCAAGTGTAATTTCGCGTAAGTGAATATAACGAACCCAATTTTCATTGGAACCCGACTTTCCGATTTTCAATTCCGAGCCATCATCCATTACACCAACCACATATCCAAACTTACAGCACCTGGTGCTGTAAGCGGTCACCCATCTAGGTATTGATTGGGTTCGACGTTGCTTAATTTCGGTTATTGTACCAGAACCGATGTTTCAACGTAGCGCACAAAGAGTAGACACATCTGTCATGTGGGATGGAAATGTTAGTCATAGCTTTAGGTGTAATAGTATGAACTAGCAGTATAGCCTGGCGTTGCTCGGGGATAATGAAAGCTCTTATATATATATATATATATATATATATATATATATAGATATTATCGATTTTCTGCACTATTGTAAGAACTGCAACCTTGAAACTTCTGAATATCGTTTCTTATGTCTTTGTCTATGAGTGTATCAAATTTGATTAAAATCGGACCACTCCTATAACCCGATTTTTTAGATTATCGATTTTTGATATTTATCGGGGGGACCTCGACACAAAACCTAGCTAAGAACACTCGCAGACGCTTATAGTACAACTGTGTAAATTTTCAAGAAAATCGGTTCAGCTGTTTCGTAGTCTATAGGTAACGGACACACACACACACACACACACACACACACACTCACACAGACAAAGTTCCATTTATAAATAAGTTTAGATAGGTCGTGGAATGGGTAGTGGTCTTTCATGTGCTTAGGAGTGTAGAAAATACAGCATGACCTGATAGTTCTTACATTCTTCATTAGAGCGTAAGATGGAAAGGAGTTGAACAAGGAAGAAAATTTGCTTATTTCAAATCAACTTGATCGTATAAGAGACAAGCACATTTTATTTCTAAACGTATGGGCCGAACTGGGAGGAAAAGAAATATGCCGAGAATACCATGGATGGAGTAAAAAGGACGTCTTCCATATTCTTGCTTTCCTGACGCCTACAATCTCCAGGAATTTAAATGCAATGTCAAAACTCATCTATTAACCACTTGACTAGTTCTTTCACCACCCCGTATATCCTTTCCTTTCTCTCCACCTTTGCAACTGTCACCACACCCGTATTCCCATCCTTCTCTTGCTCCTTTCTAACTGGTTCGTCTTCCTCTTCACTCTCTTCTACTTAATCTTTTTACTCTTATGTAGCCCCCTGCACATCAGTGGCATTACCGCCTTGCTCGGGGTGATACGATTAAAAGAAATGGAAAGAAAAAGACTTGTACTCAGAACCAGAAAGAGACAGCTGATATTTCTTGGACACTTAGAAGATTGAGGCCTTCGAAAATTTGACGCTCACTGGGTATCGAAAACAAAGAACCGGGGAGAGGAGGGAACATTCCTGACAAACTTGTGTAAATGGATGGCTGAACGGTGGTGGGAGAGATGTTAAACGTTACAAAGAGCTACAAAAGATAGGAAGTTGTGGAGAGCCATGGTCACCTGTGCCCTGAAGGGACGCAGCGCATGGAAAAAGAAAATAGATTAAACAATAGGCAAGGTGTGTACGTGAAAGTAGTGTCATTTAATGACGGAGAGAGAATTGTCAAATTCATCATTTTTCGGAGGGGGTCAGTGATTTTCTAGTCTAGTGGCAGGATGTAGAAAATACAGTTCAGTGCGTTTTGGTTGTAGTTGAAAAGTCTCGCAGAACAAAGAGGAAAAGCTATTTTCATCGTCTGGGTCAAACAAGGTACACGTTCTCTTTATCTCATTTTGTCTGACCACCTCCGGCCATGTAGCTGTGAGCCCCCTCTCCGCGCTTCTTAATAGCGAGATTCTCTGAAGACAGGGACAGACGTGTGCCCAGCAAATACACACTAATCAGTAATATTGCTTTTGGAATGCTTACTGGTTGCTTTGCATTACGTTTCATTGTCAATAACTCGTAATCATGACGTGCATACATTCAACGTGCTCAAGGAATATGTCGTTTCAAGATTGTATTTCTATTAAACCAGGTTGTTGAATATTATACAGCTGCGGGATAAGTTCTTTCTACATCTGGTTCGTGCGAAATATCAGAAGTTTTGAGTAGAAACTGACTTTTTCCAACGTTGACTGAATGTAAATGAATCAAAATTTATTTTTCTCAACCAATCAGATTAATTTTTTCTGAAACATTTGTCAGCAACTAAACTAACGCAAAATGAACAGTTACAGCCGAGAGACTTGTTTTTCTGTCCTAATAATGAATACGTCACACTTTCACGCGCACACACATTTTTTAATATAAATATTTTATTCTGCATTTGACCAAAAAATTAATGTCAATTTTAATATTTTGGTTTTAGTTTTATAAAACTTCCCTTAAAGATAAATACCTTCTTTCCTTGTCTCGTGCCTTTCAGTTAAGTCTTTCTGTATGTTGAATACGGTTTCACTATGATATCTTGCTATTGTCATACTCAATAGCGAGGGTGAAAACCATTATACACGGTATATGTATGTAGTATATTCGTTCAACGTGCATTTGAGGCTTGCAAGCATGTCTTTTGATGTCCATATTCGATATCGAAGTGGTGACCATCGTGTATGTACAAAGAAATCAAAGTAATTTTACAGACAATACGAGCAGGTAATGAATATTTTATAAATAATTACTAAACTGAATAAAATCAAGTTAACATTTTGATGTTTATTGGTGTCATTTTAATGTTAAATAAACAGTTGATTTTCAGAAATATTTAAAATAAAATGAATAATGAAGCCAAATCGATTGTTTTACGCTAATTATTCATCTTGAGTATTCGAGATGCCTTCGTTTGCCGACTGTTGGTGAAGGGGCGGAATGTTGGTATTCAGAAGTCGTATAAGAATTAATTTTTTTACTGAAACTTTGGTTTTATTACTCTTTTCATCGACTCCATTCCCGTAGATTTTCTCATAAAAAACTAAACAAAAACGACTGATTTTCCAGGGCTTGTCACAAGTGGTAGTTAATGCCACAGGCGATTAATTTTTTTCTTGTATTTCTATCATGGTATTCTGTCTCGCAAAACTATGGACAGGTTACCAAACAGTAAAACCTCTTGGGAAATAGACAAATATCTAGCCCACCAAGTCAGTCAGTCAGTTAAGTGCTATATATGATACACTCGAAAGAGACATGACTGACTGGGCATATGATTACCCTTCAGTAGGTTGCCATTGCTTTCTACGGTAGATTGGTTGCCGGCCAAGGCTATAGACCCCAATCTGTCCTGTTATTTAACCCATAACTGGAAGGAAGAAACAAATTAGTACCTTTCCCAAGGGTATTTGCGCGTAAGTGAATGCAATGAATTCAACTGGAATTTGTCGTTCCGAGCCGATATCCACTGCACCACAAACGCACATTCTTTCGTCTGACCTAAATTTGTATTTTCGACACATTGGGGTTGGCAAGACAGACGAGTGACATCTTCGTCTGCCGAAATAGACTATTTCCCATGTGAAATGATTCTGAATGTTATTTGTTCTGTTCCGTAGTGGACTGGGGTAAGAAATGGCTCGTAAGTTTTAATGCTTCTAAAACAAAGCTACTATCAATTAACCATCATAGACAATCGCACCTACCTCCCATTAGCATGGACCAGACTTGCTTCCCAGAGAGTAAAACACCACACTTCCGAAGTCACTTTTATAAAGAACAACCTTTATATATATATATATATATATATATATATATATATTCGTATACAAGCCAATTTCATGGAAAGTGTGAATCTTGTTTTCGAAGGGTATTTGCGCGTGAGTGAATGGAAAATTGAACTCAGTTCTTCGATCTCTCATTCCGAGCCGACATCCATCGCACCGCAACGCACGTGCCGATTCATTCAACATCGGCTTACGTTCGTTGCTATACGTTTCAGACGTTGTGAACTCCGGAGCATTTCTTATACCTGTGTAACACCCCAGATGAAAATCCGAGCAATTTCTCCGGCGGCCGTTCTCCACGCTGTAATGTTGCCGGGGGTTGGTTGAAAAAGTCGAAGTCTCAAGCTGGGGGTACAAGATAAACTATTGAAGGAACGAACTTCCACAACTTGGATGAGTTTAATCGATGCTTTATTTCGTTCAGAGTTAGTCTTGCAGTTGGGGCAGGCGATGTGACACTCAGCTCTAACTCTAATTAATGGAGATCAAATGCCAAATCGACCGACTCAGATGAACGGAGTTTCCCTTCTTCAGTGTGCCTGACACACATAGCTACTTCAAGCACACGCCCGGCTGAACTGATCGGCTCGGAAAAATCACTTGTATTTAAATTGAAATAATCGGATGTCCACTAGACCACCGGCTTAAAACAAAAGAGAAGTATTGGTGACTAAGTCCAAAATTTCAAGTTACTTAAATTTTGCTTCCTTTGATGTGCAGACACCCCGTCTGCACTCAGCCTCCAACAACGTATTTTCCAGGATTTTTTTTATCTTAATAAAGCTTCGTGTGAAGGCCGTCGGATGTTTTTATAGCCCTGACACTTTACCCGTAACCAGGCGTTTTTTTATTGCCTGGAGAAAGGGAAAATTCTATTATCTTTTCTTTATTTTCTTAATGCGTGGTCAAGATACAGTAAAGATAGTTTTTGACCTGGTCACCTAAAATTTATTTCCTAAACGTTTATCTTTTATCACATCAAGTCACTTAGTCTTCCAATAAAATATTTGACTGATAGGATTTAACAGTAATCTGATACCCTTTTTTCTTCCACAAATTTACTTATAAAAGAAAAAGCGTTTATTTATTTATTTTTTCCTCTTTTTCACTTTTGTTAAACAAAACACATGTTTTTAAACTATTTTTCCATTCTTAATCTATTATAATAAAATACATATTTTACAAATCCACCTTAATATACGCCTAGTTATTGTGTCACACCTGTCGGGTTTGGTAATGTTTTCGAAATTTTGAGCTAGCTCATCATTCAAATCACGGAAGTAGTTTGTTCTCATTTCGCTGTCCATGCTCTGAGAGATAATCAGTTAATTCCTTTCTTAGTTTGTCCTTGGTATGTAGCAATTTTTGCTTTTTTATTTTGAATTGTTAATATTATTACTGCTAACGATATTGTTATTGTTCATTTTAAGTGATTATGCATACGAAATGAATTTCATGAATAAAGACAAATTAAAGCAATTTGATATGATGACTATGAAATTGTCATTTAATTAAGAGAGATGAAATAAAAAAGTTTAAAATCATTTTTTGTGTTCAAGTCGGGAGATAAGTTTTTGAAGTTTTAGTTTTATATGCTTACTATTAATGCTCTATTTATTAAGATTGCGCACTTTACTTACAAAGTCTACTTGCCTTAAAAGCGTTATCTTCCAAAGATACATTGATCAAACATTTTTTTGTCGAAATACAATATTTGTTGCTATTATTAAAATTAACTTTTGATAAATATGCTGATTTCAGAAAACTGAGACACAGACACGAGATTCTCGTATATGAGAAAGAAAAAGAAACAGCGAACAGAAAAAAGAAGCTTGTATTTTAAAAAAACCTTACTGTTTTTATTGCAATTTGGAGAAACTATTTCTTTTAAATACTCAAGAAATTAATGTTTAAAAATAATCACATTACAACTAATTGTTGACAAAACTAATTGGTCTTACTAACGACTTAACATTTTATATAGTATTCTTGGTTCTCGGAAGAAGATCTTATTTAAGGAAAAATATTTGATCAATAGAAGAATGATAAAATAACTAGCAGTATAGCCCGGCGTTGCTCGGGTGTAATGAAAGCTTTAAAACTAATCTATGGTCCCGGAGCTCAGACACAGCCTAAAGGATATTTGTGTGAAGTTTGGTGAGAATCAGATAAAAATTGTGGATTTGTATAAAGACAAAAAAAAAAAACAAACAAACAAAAAACACACACACACAAACATCTTGCCTGTTAATATATATATATATATATATATATATATATATATATATATCAATTTTCTGCACTATTTTAAGAACTGCAACCTTGAAACTTCTGAATATTGTTTCTTATGTCTTTGACTATGGGTGTATCAAATTTGATTAAAATCGGACCACTCCTTCTATAACCAGATTTTTTCGATTATCAATTTTGGATATTTATCGGGGGTGCCTCAATCCAAAACCTAGCTAAGAACACTCGCAGACGCTTATAGTATAACTGTGTAAATTTTTAAGAAAATCGGTTCAGCCGTTTCGGAGTCTATAGGTAGCGGATACACACACACACACACACACAAAGTTTCATTTATAAATAAGTTTAGATTTAAATTTCCGTCGATATCGAGTGAACACGACCAAGTCAATTTTTGCAGTATTTTCGACGATCTAATGAAACTGATTCGTCGCTTTTGAAACATCGTTCCATCACTATAATCATTCAGAAACTAAACAAGAACACATCTGGTGGTAGCTGAAGAAAAAACGACAGAAAATGTAATGGATAAAGTTTTGCGATAAAGAAGAAATTCTGATGTTTAAGCGACTTATTTCATGGCTGACTTGAGAGATTCACGTCATACAGTTCACCAGGATTCGATATTGAATTATTATCAGATATACTTATGCTCCACAAAAGAAACGCTAATCATAAACTTCAATTTTCAAATACATTCTTAACGGACTAGAACGCACTGAGTGACAACATTTCAATATTTCGAAACAGTTAAATTGTGAAATTTTATTTTTTCCTGTCATTTCGACATTGTAAATTTGTCGAAAAAAAAAATGCAATATAAACACATCAAATTTACGAAGAACATATTTTTTATTTGAAATTACATCGTTAATTATATATATAAATTATTTTATTTAATTATCTTATATTATCGATTCACGGTGAATATCAAATGCGTGTTATACTAAAATTGTGACTATATTTAATTATCTCATTTATAATTGTATCAAACTATTTATGGCGAACAAACAGTAAGATAAACCCGGTAAATTTTATCAACAAATAATTATATTTATCGTGATGTAACTGCAATGATTATTTTAATTACATACACACACACATATATATGTAATAAATACACACACACACACACACATATATATTTCTGAAAGGATTACTACTTACCCCAACCCAAGTCACATGACTACAAAAATGTTAAAAAAAGAAAACTGTTAAACCTATGGCTTCATTTTATAAAAAAATGAAAAAAAAAAAAAAAAAAAGAAAGATAACACATAAATTAATCTCAAACAAAATTAGTTAAATGAGGTTTTGCATCCGCAATTATTTTTCGAAAACATCAATTATTCACTTCCGTTTATTAGACATTGAATTACATCACTTCGCCTCCTTTATAACTTGCCTGACATTTGATGTTCTCAGCTAATTTGATGAATATTAATGTTTATGAATATTTTGAACTCAAGATTTTTGAAAAACCAATATATATATATATATATATATATATATATATGTATTGTTTGTTTGTTTCGAGGTTTAACGACCTATCAATCCTTATGGGATCATTTAAGTTCATAACCAATGATTTTTGGGTAGGGTTATTTTATTTTTTACAACATTTTTCTTTTTCGAGTATCAAGATTCATTGGGATTTGTTTTTTTTAAAGAGCAGGGTCTCCAAGTCCTACTCTTGTTATTTAACCCATAACTGGAGGGAAGGGACGGATTAATACCTTTCCTAAGGGTACCAGTGCTTAAGTGAATGCACGGTATTCAACTGGAATTCGAACTCGGCTCACCGATTTCTCTTTCCGAGCTGATATCCACTGCACCACAACGCATATCCATCACTATACGCTTACAGCAGCTGGTATTCCCAAGCGCTCACCCATCTAAGTACTGACCAGGCTCAACGTTGCTTAACTTCGGTGATCGAGCGAGGTAGACCGTAAGATATATATATATATATATATATATATATATATATATATATATATATATATATATATATCCACTATTGACTATTTCCTAAATCTAGATTGCTAGAAATTTCAGTCCTGTGTATTTCACACAAGAATATGATATTTTTTTATCGCCACTCATAATCTTTTTACTTCCATCCATTTACAAAGACTTGCGACGTTTTTCAATCGATGTGATCCTTCTTTTTAACAGACTAGGTAAATTTTCTACGTGTATTTTATTCACTACGGACACTTTCTTCAATATAATTTCCTAGAAATTTCAATTATCTATTTTCAATTTTTATTTTGTTGGCTATTCCATTAGTGGGCTGCGATGTTTTTTCTTTTCTTTCTCATCTTTTAAAATCCTACCATTGCGTTCGTGTCCAGTTTGGTTTGGCGTCGGATTTCATTTGTGCATAAATTCTTTAAATTTAAAGTCATTTTCCTGTATTTTTAAAAAACATTTTTCTCTGCTTTGTTGTACGTTTGCCGCCACGTGGATTTTTTTTTAAATAATAAAAGATTCTTGCATTAGGCACGAAATTCCGTTCTTTTTATTCTCCCTCAGTAAGTGATCTTCTGATTAGTTAAAACTTCGAAAACAAATTCTTTTGTTCTTTTTTCAAATTGGAGTAGATAGACTCTACTATCGCCCGGTTCACACACCTCCCATTTCTATTGAACAGGAGTAGAGGCTCAGTCCTTGTTTCCTGTTTAAGAAGTGGTTCCCGGCTGTCTTCTCCTCCTCAGACCTCACTATTGGTGCTTCCGCAATTTTCTATGATGTGTAGTCAGTGGCAACGTCTCTTCATCGTGAGGGTACCGGATTGGCAGTTTTCTGGTTGCTGCTTTCGACTGCTGATTAGGAGCCCTAACTCTTGCGTAGCGTCGAGAGCGGCCGTTCTGATCAACAGCTGCATAATATCGGGGTTCTTATATACCATGTCGCGCATGGATAGGTGTTTCTGCTAGCGCTTCCGGTGGGCAACCCCGAAGCCACACTATGCTGCAGTACGCGCCGGCTTCCTTCCAGCACATGTCGCAGTTAATGACCATCTGCCACCTCTATTTGTGATCTGTTCTTACTGCCACTGACATCCTAGCGCTTTCTGAAACTAATCTTAAACCCTCAATCCCCTCCACTTACTTCTCGATTTCTGGCTACCTTCCCTTCTTAAGGAAGGACTCCATTGTTCATATGCATGTCCTGGGGGTTTACGTCAGCGAACACCTCCCTCTAGCTAGAGGGATTTCTCTCGATTCCCCTGACCACTCATACATGTGT
Organism: Ascarosepion bandense; assembly: GCA_037127315.1. Taxonomy (NCBI): domain Eukaryota; kingdom Metazoa; phylum Mollusca; class Cephalopoda; order Sepiida; family Sepiidae; genus Ascarosepion; species Ascarosepion bandense. Next base: position 3,252,040 of record JBBBDQ010002089.1, read on the forward strand.
CTACGTCTTTCTCTTCTAAACTCAGTTAACCATCTTTTCTTTTTGCACCGTTTCTCTTCCTCTCCCCGACTGCTCCCAGCTAAACAGTATTTCTGGCAATATACATTAGGCTATTTCCTCCCACCCATTCATTAACATATTTGTGTTCGGTGATTTTAATGCCCATCACACAAAGTGGCTGAAAAACTGTCCCTGATCTTGCTGGCATTCATGCCATGAACTTTGCAATTACTCAATCTTTTACTCAAGCAGTGGATGTCCCTACGCGCTAACCCAGTATCCTTACAGGGCACGCTTCTCTGCTAGATCTCTGCCTCATCTTTCTACATGACACCTGCCAAACCTCGAAGCTTTGCCCCCTCGGTAATTTATATAATGCTGTCGTCTCTATTAATATCTCTTTCAACTCCCACTCCCACCAACAGAACTTCCTACTGCTACCAGAAGACTGGGAATCGTTCCGGGTTTTTTTTACGTGACGTCCCTTGTGGAAAAGTTTTTAGCTTCTCCGTTGGGGACTGCGCCTCTGAGGTTTCCTCCTGGATGAAAGCTAGCATCGATGCTTTTTATACCAACCAGGAAGTTCCGTCCTAAACCTCGTTCACCCCACTGGTAATCTCCTGCCTGCTCAGCCGCCATAACCCACAGGAATCACTTCTTCTGGCTATATCAGATCCACGCGTCTGACCATAATAGACGCCTATTTGCCTCTGCTCGTAATGAGTGCAAGAGGATCTTGACTGACGCTAAGCCGTTGTTTGCTGAGAGAATGAAGCAGCGTATAGCAGCCAGCAAGTTCGGCTTCAAAGAATACTGGCGGCTCTGCAAACGCGTGCTGAACAACAGCAAATCTGTCATTCCTCCCTTAACCAATAAATTTGAGATCTTCACAGCCACAACGTATAAGGCTGAGTGCTTCGCTCGCAGATTCTCCCTCAAATTCACATTTGACTCGTCTGGAGTATCCGGACCCGACTTCCTTCCTAGAACTAAGGCTCAACCGAGGGATGTTTACATGACCCCCTCTCTGGTCTCTAAGATAACTTCAAAACCTGACCCCCATGAAGAAATGTGCCCTTGAACTCTTCTGTTCTCTCTAAACTCTATAATTACTGCCTCTCTACTTCCTGTTTTCCTGCCCGCTGGAATTCCTCTGTGGTTACTGTATTTAAGAACTCAGGAGAACCCTTAGACCCCTCTAATTATCACCCTATTAAACTCCTACCAATTTTCGGCAAAGTTTATGAGCGGTGAAATATTGAACTATTCTCAGACAGTATGGCGTCCGCTTTGCCAGGTCTACACCTGATCTGCTAACGACCATCAACTAGTACATATATCAGTCCCTCGATAAGAACGGCGAAGCTCGAGCGGTTGTCCTGGATATCTCCAAAGCATTTAATAGGGTCTGGCACGCTGGCCTTCTGCGCAAGCTACAGGGCTATGGTATCACTGGACGCTTTCTTGATTAGATTCAATTATTCCTATCAAACCGCATAATGAATGTCGTCTTGAACGGACACGCCTCCCCATCCTATCACACTAATGCGGGTGTCCCTCAGAGCTCTATCCTAGGACCACCGTTTTTTTTCTGATCTTCATTAAGGATCTTCCTGATGTGACCGAATCCCATGTAGGCAGCTACGCTGATGACACCATTTACGTCCGCCTCAGTAAGAAATCTGCCAAGCCGGTCAAAGAAAACCTTGCTGCTGATCTTGAGAAGGACCTCCAATCTATGGTGGACGGGGGTAAGAAATGGCATGTAAACTTTAATGCTTTAAAAACAAAGCTGCTATCTGTCAACCACCATAGACAGTCCCTCCTGACCACCATCAGCATGGACATAACTAGTCTCCCAGTAAGCAATACACTGCGCCTTCTCGGCTTTACTCTCTCTTCTGACCTGGAACGATTACATTGAATCAATAGCTAAATCTGCTGCTAGGAAGGTTGGGTCGCTGTGTCACTGTGTTGAACCAGGAAGTTTTTCTCACCTGAGCCCATTTGCACATATACAAATCAGACATCCGCCCATGCGTTGAATATTATTGTCATATCTAGTCGGCCGCCCCTGCATCTAGAACTTCTCGACAGGCTCCAGAGGAGAATCTTTAATGTGATCGATCCCGAGCTGGCGGCTCGACTCCAGCCACTTTCTCACCGACTAGATGTGGCTTCTATCTGTCTCTTCTACAAATATTTTTATGCTTTATACTCCGACGAGCTTAGCTAATTGGTACTCTCTCTACAAGACTTTACTCGAGTGACCAGACTGGCAACAAGGTTTCACTTTTTACAGTTAAAAAAGGCCAAATACAGCCGTCGCTTCTACTCCATTAGCTTCTTTTCTCGCACGTGGAACTCCCTTCCATATACTCGCTTCTCTGATAGCTAAAATCCCCAAGAGTTTAAATGCAATGTCAATTCCTTCTCCTGTCCTTTCCCCAACACCCCTTGAATCTTGTTCTTCTCCCTTTTTACTCTACTCTCACAACTATTCACACCAGTATTCCTATCCTTCTTTTACCCTTTCTCTGACGCCCCCTGTAACCGGTTCCTCTTTCTCTTCACTTCTATATAAACTTTCATTCTCCTCTTATGTAGTCCTCTGCACACTCGTGGCGGTACTGCTTTGCTTGGACTGAAATGATTATATAAATAAATATACATATTATCCTACGTCGATGGCACGACTCCGAGTTTCATGCACTACGCAATCATCAGGTGCATATTACTGACTATTTAAGAAAATTGAATTTAACTTCACTCGATGTTCGTGGAAGTTAAATCTTACAATGTTAGGGTACTATTTTTTTAATTTATAAATAGTATAATATAAATAGACAAAAAATACATGAAAATAAAAAGATTTTTATCTTCATGTAATTTTTCTAAATTAAATAGTACCCTAACGTTGTAAGATTTAACTTCCACGAACATCGATTGAACTTAAATTCAAATCTCTTAAACGGTTAGTTTGTAGTATGCACCTGATGACTGCGTAGTGCATGAAACTGAGTTGTGCCACCAACGTAGGATAATATTTATTAATATATATATATATATAATTAATAGCTCTGTTTATACTACATTGAGCACTTTTTCTTTTTTATTAACATCTGAAGAATATTTTTATATATCTTCACGCATTTTGATATCTAAATTCTAAACTGAATTTTTAAAAATAAAAAGTTTACTTAAAACTTATTTTAGTTTTAATTGAAAGCTAAATGATTAAATTTACTATTTCGAGTAAGCAATATATTTCGGTGTATTTCAAACAGAAATTATATTGATTGAAATCTAAAATTTTGGAATTTTTTTTCACTCTTTCAATTTTCGGCCATTTTTAGCGATCGACACATTTGTAAACAAAAGCTAATTCTCGGTTTTAAGAATCTTGCAAAAATAAAATATACATCTGTGACATTTTTTGAAAAATTAGCAAGTTTAATGCTAAATGATTTACACAAATATTACTTATTCATAGCATGAAATTTAGAATAAAACTATTTCTTAATCACAACGTTCAACTTTTTGACCAGTGCGCCGTATTTCAAATGTGTTTACAGGTAAGTGTATGGCGATCACAAGTGAGATAGTTGTACAATTTGTTTTTCTAGGAAGGGAAAAGACTCTGAAGCACATGTCCTTTTAATTTACATAAAAATTGCCATACAAAAAGAAACTTCAAATACGCACAAAGGAATATTATTTTAAAAATAGGAAGGCACACCAATTTGTATTAAATTTTCGATTAGTAAGTATAATCTTCGATTAATAAGTTTTTAAACTAACCTCAAGAAATCTTTGAAGCATTTAAAAAAAAAAATTGAAACTTTATAAATTATTATAATTAAAAAAATGAAAATAATTATTTCTAAATTTCATTATTAATCGAAAAAATATTCAAACTATAGTGTCTTTTAATTTATATTATTTATTCAAGCAATTAAAGGCCTATTATGTTAAATATAGTTATATTGCATATTTTATTTTATTTTTGGGCGCAGATTTTTGGAAATAGAGGCAAATTTTTTCAAAAAAATTAATAGATGATTTACATTCCCAAATGAGTTCTGCGTCTAACTAATATAATCAATTATTGCAACAAAATTTATTTTTTTAAATTTCCTGAATTTATGTAGAGTAGGGGTAACAGATGTAAAAAAATTTTTTTACCTAGATTTAAAAAAATAATTTAAAAATTAATTCCATTCATTTATGAATAAGTCCAAAAAGTTTCATTAAAATCCGACAATTATTTGATTTTTTTAAAGAATTTCCAATTAATGAGTTTGTTACCGGAAAAAACAGGGTTATGTAATATTACGTTTTCCATTGTCAACTCTTGTAACGATTTGATTACCTGCTAACTAAAATCAAAATAAGATATTTTTTACCAAAATTTTGAATGTGTTAGAAGGAATTAAAAATAAAAATATTTTGATTTTCCTTTTAATAATAATGATATAAACATTTTAATAAAAGAAAAACGTTCGTTTTTATTAAGTTTAGGGTTTTTTATTCATACTATACTGTTTTTTCAGCGATTTAGTGAAGATACCTATTTTTAAACTAGTAGTATAGCCCGGCGTTGCTCGGGTGTAATGAAAGTTTAAAACTAATCCATGGTCCTGGAGCTCAGACTCTTTGGACGTTGGTACGAAAGACTAAAAAGCAATAGTTGTTTCCAGTTAAATCGAAACCGTAGACTGAAAGAAAAATGAATGGATGTAAGTCAAATTTTGATTTCCTGGTATCGATATCAAATAAGTTTTTTTTCGTCGTAAACTGAATTTTTAAGGCAAAATAAGTCAAAACTAAAATAAAAGGGCTGAAAAAATACAGACATACATCTTGTCTTATATATATATATATATTCTTTGTTAATAACATTTGAATATTAATATTTTTGTGATTAGCAGCTCATTTTCTTGATTGTAAATTGAAGATTAAAGATAAGAGAATTAAAGAAACTTGAAAGAATTAAGAAAGTTACTAAACTGGAAACATTAGCAGGTTACAAAAATATCTTAACGGAAAAAGTTTTCCTCCACTATTGACTGAACACTAAATATAGCAAAACATTGAAAGATTAAATGAAAATTAAAAGATTAAGACAAGATTAAGATTTTAAGAACTGATTACAAGAGGTATTAAGTCCATTCTCTGGAATGTTAGCTGAGGATGCTGTGAAAATCTGTGCTGGTCAAAATGGACGTTAGTGATAGTCACATTTTCTGGATTGAACGAATGGAATTACCAAAATATTCTTCAGGCTTGACACAATAGTTATACGAATACTCGCACATAATGCAAACGCTCTGAAGGACTTTTAAAGCACGTGCTCCCCGTGTCAAGTTACGTATTGTCTTTGTATGCAATGAAAAACTGTTGTCAGTTACCAAGTATGCTGGCTGCAGATGGAGATGAAAAGGAAACTCGAAGTTGTTTAAACCGATTTTCTAACGCTGTTTATTTATCAGGCCGTTTTGTTCGTCAACAACTAATGTTTCGTGGGCGCTGATTTTCGTGACCAACCACAGAGATTAGATGGGCCTAGATTGATCAAAACCTTGGAGAAAGGTTAGTTTCTCGAGTTGTCACGTTTCTTCATTTCCTTTGAAAGCAAAGGACTTTTAGAGAAGCCTTTAGTCACAAACCTGCTCAATTTTCAACAGAATCAAGTATACAAATGTATGTATATATGATTATATCTACATACATATACAAACAATATTAAGTTGAATATATATATATATATATATATATATATATATATATATATATATATACACTTTGAAACGAGTTATTTTGCGACCTCGGTTTCTGCCTTTCGGTGTCTTCAGGCAATTTACAATAGCTGATTTTACCGTTTTTCAAACGCTCTTGTAACAGGGATCTTTTACGAACGCGCAATTTTCAAAATTAGAAGTTACTTAAAGATCTTAGAACACTTTCATCCATGATTTTATGATCCTAGTAAGTATTTATTGATATGGTTACACTTGCAAATAATTTATGATCTTTCATTGAGTAACTCATTTTTGTCTGAGAACAACATAATAGCCTATTTTTCCTCCTGGCATAACTTGTATATTTTAACACCGTTGTAAGGTTTGGCTGTTTTTACTATGCTCCATGTTATATCGGAGTTTTTTTTATATTTTAATTTCAATTTCCACACGTGGATAACCAGTTTTGAATACAAACCTCAGCCAAGTAGACATATAAAAAACAATAGAAATCGAAACATTATCTGGTTCAACCCACCATTTAACTTAGAAGTAAAAACCAAAATAAGAAATACTTTTTAAACTAATCGATAAATCAACCATCCGTCCGTGCATGGAGTACTGCTGCCATTTATGGTCAGGTGCCCCTGCCGTTCTCCTCAGTGTTCTTGACAGGCTCCAAAGGAGAGTCTGTAATGTGATAGGTACTGATCTGGCGGCTCGACTGCAGCCATTTCCCCATCGTCGAAATGTGGCCTCCCTTTGTCTGTTCTATAAATACTTTCATGGCTTCTGCTCAGACGAACTTAAGTCACTGATGCCTCCTCAACAGGTGTTTACTCGTGCAACCAGACTGGCATCTGGGTCCCACCCATTCACAGTCAGGTTAGCCAAATGCAGACGACAATTCTACTCCTGCAGCTTCCTCTCTCGCACTTCCCGCCTGTGGAACTCACTCCCGTATTCTTGCTTTCCTGACGGCTACAACCTCCAGAAATTTAAATGCAAAGTCAATACTCATCTACTAACCACTGGACTCTAGCTCTCTCCCCTCCCCTGTATAACCTTCCCTTTCTCTCCACCTATGTATCTGTCATCGCACCTGCTTTCTCAGCTTTCTATTGTTCCTTTCTAACTAGGTTGTACTCCTCACTCTTTTCTAATTAATCTTTTTACATTTATGTAGCCCCTTGCACATCAGTGGCGTTTCCGCCTTGCTCGGGGTGAAATGATTAAAAAAAAACAACCCCCCCCAACCCCCCCCCCAACCCCCCCCCCCCCAAAAAAAAAACAAACAACAACACTTTCTAAAAAGCCCAGAATTAAACACAAGTTTCGATAGAAATCCAATCAAACTGAGTTATAGCTGTACAAGTCATTTAGAAAATTACACAAAAAAACCCCCAAACAAACAAAACATAACAACGTACAAAACAACATCATTAACAAGGAATGTAACTGTAGGGACAAAATAAATGCCCACTTAACGGACTTTTAATACAAAAGGAGTTATTTACAAAGCAAAAGTACAGGACATAAATGTTCAAAACAAAACATATTTTGGATCTATCAAAGGCAGTTTGAAAGCCAGTTTTATTGTTTTTTATTTGTCAGCATGGTTCGGATTTGTATTCAAAACTAGCTAGCTATGTGTAGAAATTAAAATTAAAGTATGGAAAAGGCCGATATATAAGATGGAGCAGAGTAAAAGCAGCCAAACCTTTCAAAGGTGGTAAATAAGCAGATTATGCCAGGAGTAATATATTCAAAAGTTCTACAATAAAATTATATTGAACACTTTAATACAGATGTGCACTGGTTTAATTTAATTATGAGCAAAAACTAATTAAATATAAGTTTATATAAATTCATATTAAGTATATATATATATATATATATATAAAGAATCACAAGATAGCCAAAACCTACCGCGGTTTCACACAACGGCTCGTCAGACGAACCGTTGTGTGAAACCGCGGTAGGTTTTGGCTATCTTGTGATTCTTTATGTGTCTTTGCTCTACTTTTGCTTTTCATTTGTACTTTTGCATTTGTTTGTATTTGTATCGAGCACTTTTTCTTCTTGTTTTGTGGTTGGTTCCGTTTGGGTTTTTTTTCTGCGGAGTATTGTATGTCTTGTCTTTATTCTGCGGATTTCTTTTTTTTTTCTTTTTTTTTCCCCCTCTTATCCAACGCCTTAGTGCGACGGATGTTAACGGAATTAGATTCTGTCGGTTATTCGTTTTTCTTATAGTTTACCTTTGTAGAATTTTAGGATTTAGATACTAACAGAGTCAGTTTAGGTATTGTTGTGAATATATATATATATGTATATATATATATATATATATATTATAATTTTCACTACAATAAATCAACATTATCAGAGGACGAGGTAAAATCTCGAAATATAGAAATTTGGTGTCTCAATTTAAATTAGATTAATTTTAAATAACAAAAAACAAATGTAATTATAATTGTATTTTTCTCTACGATATATGTTGTTTTGAACACTTTTTTAAAGAAAGTAAATGTGGGAGAATTTGGAATTCTAAAACTGTTGCTTCTCTTTATCAGAAATAATATATATATATATATATATATATATATATATATATATATATATATATATATATATATATCCTGATAAAGAGAAATAATGACCCAGTGGAAGGAAAGAATCGATCCCCGCGAAGCTATTATTATCCCCCCCCCCCCACAAAGAAACAAGAACAAAAAAGAAAACAAAAACTACGCACGCATTAAATATCTTTTACAGCAGGAGACGGTATTTAGAAGATTAAAAGAGTAATATATATATATATATATATATATATATATATATAATCATCCAAAAATAAAAATAAATATATATTAATCATCCAAAAATAAAGGAAACTGTAGAAAAAGAAAGATAATTTGGTTTAACCCCCCTTATTGTAAACTAACTAACATCAATATTGGTAAATATTTTCTCAAGTTAATAGACAAACATTTTAATAACAGTAACCCTCTACGGAAGATTTTTAATAGGTACACCCTTAAAATTAGTTATTCTTGCACCCCGAATATGGACAGCCTTATTAGTTCCCATAATAAGAGTATTCTGGTGAACTTGCGCAATGCTGAATATAGGTCCGGAATGCTAAACGAATGCAACTGTAATTCTGTGGACGCCTGCTCGGTGGAGGGAAAATGCAAATCCACCCAGGTGATTTATGAAGCCCACATTTCTCCATCTAACAAAAAAAGACTTCCGGACCTATATATTGGTATGTCCGCCGGTCCTTTCAAACAAACTCTGTATAACCACAGGTACTCCTTTTCGAACCCCGGTCAGAGGTACCAGACAGCCCATTCGCGGGCATTCTGGAAACTGAAAGAAGGGCTGGATCCTGAAATGAGCTGGAAACTGATAGGTTCAGCCCGTATTCCGAGGAATTTTCGTGATAGGTGCTGTCTATGTTTACTGAAAAAAAAAATTCAATATTAAAATACCCCCACCAACACCGGCTACTGAATCTTAGGAGGGAATTCATCAGTAAGTGCCGCCACAAAGCAAATTATTCGAATACTTAAATTTAGAATTTAAATCCCCGTTGACTAGATGTTAGAATGTAAATTAAAAGGATTCAATTTAAGTTTTAATCTTAATTTTACCCTAACGTTAACCTTAAAAAGTATTTTAACCCCCCTACTTTCATATCCCAAGCTTCAAATATGAATTCTTGGTTAACACATATATGTATATATATTTTTTTTCTCTAATATTTTTTCTCTAATAATTTTTAAACTGATAACTTCCTGTAATTGGAATTTAACTTGCTTCTACCTAAAAGGTTTAATCAAATAAACTTTAAAATTTAAAAAAAAAAATCTTATACTGAAACCCATTCCTTCTCGCCTAAATACACCTCTTCAAACAGCCCAAAATCTTAACTTTAAAAAGTAATTTAACTCATTTAGTTGTCTATCTTTATAAAATATGAACTATTCCTCCCCTTCCTAAATATACCATTTCAACACCCTGTAACCCCGCGACTACCAGCTCTGTCCTCTTCCACTTTGTGACCGTTGTTAACCAAAAACCTCTTCACACTAACTTAGGGCCTTCGCCATTTGGAAAAACAATGTCGCTGACGTGACAGAGTCTTTATTAGAGATCCTGTGTTGAAATGTACATCCGACACCTTTTAATTTTGAAAGTTTTCTCTAATTTATATTGGCTCTGTATTCTTAATACATTGAGCTCTCTGCCTGCATCATTTTTTAATGTTAAAATTTTTTAATATTGATTAGGATCAGGTTCTTGGAATTTACCTTCCTACTCTTCCACTTTGGATTAAAGAATATATATATAGAGTGAATACAGAACTAAGAATTCATACAACATCCAAAACATTAATTTAAAACAGTGCCCGATATAATATAGAAAGCTGTGAATATTTATTATAAATTATATTTTAGAACATGTACATAATTATTCTATATATAACCGCTACGAAGGTACGCTCGTTTCAGCATTGCAACTTCAATGCCTCATCAGGTGGTGTGTAAAGAACTGGAAATCCTTTTTCTTTATATTTATTTAGTTTTGTTCAAGGTGTTGGTGGGGGTTAGTGATAGTGGGGATATGTCTTTGACCGTTGGAATTTTTGGAGAGAGTGTTTTGTAAGAGATGTTGGTGGGGGTTGGCGATAGGGGAATAAGTCTGTGACCGTTGGAATTTTTGGGAGGGTGTTTCTTAAGTGGTTGATTAATGAGAGTCTTTGATTCTAGACAGTTGTAAGTTTTTGGCTAGGCTATATCTTTATGGATTTCTTAGAAGAGCCGATAATAGTTGGCGTGGATATTTATTTATTTATTTTTATTTAAGCAGGGTTTTTATAATTAATGTAAGTTTGCATGTTTAATCTTAACTTCGGATTTAGGGAATATGTTTTTTGCATTAAATTTAAAATTTTTGATTTTTAAAGATTATAGTTTGGAAACAGTTTTCTCTATTAAATTTTAAATTTTAAATTTCTATTCTTATATCTAGTCAATATATGATTCATCAAATTATGGTTATGGTTATTAACCTTACTCTAATTATGGTTATAAGCCTTACTTTATAATTAATATAAAACTTTAATTTAGAATTTAGTAATTCGATATTATTATAGAATTTATATATATTATTATAGAATTTATATATGTATATATGGGTCCTAGTTCTGGCTTTTGTAGTATTGTTTAGCATGATTGTAATGTTAGCTCTCTGATGTGCTTGCAGTTTACTGTGGTTTCGTGCCTCTGGTTTAAAAGCTTGTTACTGTTCATATATTTAAGGATCTCAATTTTTTCTTGGAGACAAAGGAAACATGGTTCCTTTATAGATTTAGCTGTTCTTGCTTGTTTAAGGATTTTCCATTTAACTTTAAGCGTTTTATTTTCGTCTTTTAACTTCCAAAAGTATTTGGAGAGAGATGTCATGTTTTCTTTGTTATTGAAGGATGAGAGGTGATTGTAAAATCGTTTTTAAATACGTTCATGGCATTTCTGATATACATTTTTTCATCCTTAGGATTCTCCATGGATGAGATCGAACACATATATATCAGGGATTTCGGAAGACATTTATTGTTCATGGGGCATTGGTTAGGGTTTCTACAGTTACAGAGGTTGTAATTATGGGCCGGACTGGTATTAGTGTTGGAGTTATTTTTGTTGTGTGCTTTTAATATGTTGTTTATTCATTTATTATCATGAGTCCGTCATCTACTGGAGGTAAGGTCGATAGAACTAGAAAATTAATTCATGAAGTCTTTAAATCCTTTGGTCTTAACGTAGTGATTAACCCCAACATAAAGCAAGTAGACTTCCTAGACATAACATTAGACTTAGTATCGAACACTTTCCAACCTTACATAAAGAACAATGCAAACCCAATATATATAAACCCCAACTCTAACCACCCACCATCTATTATCAAACACATCCAATCATCGATAGAACGCCGCATTAACACACACTCATCCAGTAAAGAAATATTTGATAAACACAAGGTAATTTACGATAAAATCCTTGAGGATATCGGATATCAATAATCAAAAATCGACCATGGATAGCCTCTTGATCAGACGAGGTTTTTATCATGCTCGAGTGGTCAAGAAGGTACCAGATCAAATGGTATGCTTCACCTATGTAATAGGGTTCGCAGGTTCGAATCCTGCTGGATAGCACACATTTTCGTAATAAAAATTTATCGTAAATAATCAGGCCGGTAGATATAAATATAAAAATACTGTTTAAATAAAAAAAACAGAATATCTACTTAAATACGAGTATCGGTAAAAATAATGTTCAAAATAATTCATTACAAACTGTTGATTGCTTATAACCAAGTTTTGTTAAAATTCGTTAATTTCCGTAACATGTTTACATATATATATATATATATATATATATATATATATATATATATAGTGTGTGTATTTTGGCAGCATTTTTTCATTAATGCAGGTTTCATTGAATAATATAGACAAGTTTTGTCTATTAATTTTGTGTAGGATCCGTTCATACCGTCTGATATACTTGATGGTGATGTCGTTACTTTCGCTATTTCAATTTGCCTTTTCACAAGGCTCCATTTATATTTCAAGGTGGTGATGGTGTGTTGGGCTGCCAAAATACACACAATTTAAATTACATGATCCTGGCTTGTTGAAAGTTCTCATTTGTAGTTTCTACTTTTAAGAACTCTGGTGAACCATCTTTCCCCTATAACAGCTTTTCTGCAAAGTATTTAACGCGATCTAATCAATGCTGAAGTGGTTAAGGATCTCACCTCTGACAAACAATATGGCTCCCGCTTTGCCAGGTCTACCGCTGATGTGTTAACGGTCATCACTGAATACGTTCACCAGACTCTTGATAATGATGACAAAGCCAGAGTTGTTGCTCTAGATATCTTGAAAGCGCTTGACAGGGTTTGGTCTGCTGATATTCTACGCAAGCTCCAGGGCTAGGATATTATCGGATGATTTTTTGATTTAATCCAATTGTTTCTACCAAATCCTGCAAGGAAGGTTTTTTAAACGGGTAAATTTCCAGATACTTTCACATGAACACGGATGTCCCACAAGGCTATATCCTAGGCCCTACGCAGTTTCTGATCTTCATCAATGATATTCCTGATGTCATTAGTTCCCAAGTAGAAATTTATGCTGAAGATAACACCATTTACTCCTATTTCAATTGGAAATCTTCCAAGGTTGACAAAGTAAACCAGGCCACTGTTCCTGAAAAAGACTTCTATCAGTGGTCATCTGGAAAAGGAAATAAGTTGTAAATTTGAATGCCTCTGCAACAAAACTGTTTTCTTTTAACCATCATAGAGCAACTTTCATGCCTGCCATTAACATGGCTGATGCTAATCTTCAGAAGAGCGACACAATGCGCCTCTTTGGCCTAATTTTTCAACTCACCTGAAGTGAAACGACTCCATCGAATCAACAGTTGCATCTACTGCTAGGAATTCGGGTTACTTTTCATGCCAGAAAGATTTTTCTCATTAGAATCCATTTTGTCCATTTATAAATCTACCATTCGTTCGTGCATTGAATATTGTTGTCATATCTGGTTGGGTGCTTCTTGCGGATCTTGTGGCCCTTGAAAAAATCCAAAGAAGGATCTGCAATGTAATCGATCCTGATCTGGCATCTCGACTTCAGTTATTATCTCACCGTCGTAACGTGGCTTCCCTCTGTCTTGTCTACAAATATTTTCATGACAACTACTCTGAAGAGATTTTTTCATGGTGCCTCGACTTTTTTTTAAAAATCATATCACCCGAGCAAGGCGGTAACGCCACTGATGTGCAGGGGACTACATAAAAAAAGATTAGAGGAGATTGAAGAGAAAGACGAACCAGTTAGAAAGTAGCAAGCGAAAGATAGAAATACAGGTATGATGACAGTTGCAAAGGTGGAGAGAAAGGAAAGGATATACAGGGCGGTGTGGAAATAACTAGAGTCAAGTAGTTAAGAAATGAATATTGACCTTGCATTTAAATTCCTGGAGGTTGTAGCCGTCAGGAAAGCAAGAATAAGAAAGTGAGTTCCATAAGCGGGAAGTGGGAGAAAAGAAGCTGAAGGAGTAGAATTGTCGTCTGCATTTGGTTGATCTAACTGTGAATGGGTGAGACCCAGATGCCAGTCTAGTTGCACGAGTAAACACCTGTTGCGGAGGCACCAGTGACTTAACTACATGAATTTAAGCGTACTACTAAATTGGCTTCAAGGTTCCACTGTTAACATTGAAATAGTTAAATATAACTGTTACGTCTACTTCAACAGTTTCTTTTCTCGCATTTCTCGCCTGTGGGACTTCCTTACGTTTACTTGCTTCCCTGATAGCTACAATCTTCTAAAATTTAAAATCGAGATTAATTGCCATTTTCTATTTTCTTGAATCCTGTTCATCTTTTATCTTTTCCTCAATTGCCCCTGTACTCAGTCTTTTCTCTCATTGTAACCTTCTGTATACTAGTGGTGGTTATACCTTGTTTAGGGTGAAATGACACAAACAATATATATTTTGTATATGCGTGTCATTTCACCCCAAGTAAGGCGGAAACACCACTAATATATATATATATATATATATATATATAGGTGTCAGTCCGTAAGCGGTGAGGATAATCAAACAAAATTGCCTTAATATAAAACATTAATTGGTAAATCCATATAGAGAGATCGATGGGTGTTAACCAGAGCGATACGAAGTTTATAAAAGAAAACTCAAAAACATGTTATATCAGTTATAAACTATAGCTCATTTCAATGAGTTTAATTAGCTCATATCATCAGACCTTTCAAAATATTTCCTCCATCTGGTACAAAATCCCTGCCGGAATGAATCTTTTCTTAAAATGAAGAGAGGGATAACAATAATAATAACCATAAAATTACAAACAAACAAATAAATGACAATAAATATAATGGGAAAGAGGAGAAGGACAGAAAAAAGAGGAGGGAAGAAAGAAATAGAGTCCAGTTCCAAATAATGGCGTTTGAAGTTGTTCAAACCGTCTTGAAAGGGTTTGACCTCTGAAAAAAACAAGCAAAAAACAAACAATTCCTTTGACTTTTGGCGTCTGTTTGACCCCATTAGGTCAACCTACTTATACTAACTTCTCTCCACATATATATATATATATATAATGTGTGTGTGAGTGAACACCTGTAATATTAGACTGGGGAGACGCTTTTAAACAACGATATATATATTTTTTTTTTATTTCTCGTAATGAATGTAGGAAGAATAAGGAAAACAAATTTTAAGTGTCAATTGATCTAGGAAAAATAATTTACATTTCTCAAAAACACACGAATGCAATAACGTGACGTAATGTAGCGCTAACTTATTGCTTCCTATTCAGAGCAAGATATATTTTTATCTGTGATTATGTCCACGCACATATATATATGTACCTTATCTCAGTCGATTTAAATATATGTAACCATTTCAGTTTAAGTGACTTAGCCGAATGGTTAGGAAAATCGTCATGCGGATCAGTTCCGTAGTGTTTGACTCCCGTGTCATACTACTTTCACCTTGTTCAGAACCTATTGATCTGTCGATCAATCACAGTCTTTTCATTATCTATCACAGATCAAAATGACATCCACTTAAATCTCCCCATAGCATATTTAATAATAAATTATTTAAAATTTAACTTTACAACAATGTCGCTGATCTCTTTAGAGCAAATCGAGTGTGAATTGAGTGGACTGAATTGAGTAATTCGGGGTATGTGTTCAGATTTTGACTTCAGGTAAATTTATGTCTCGTTAAGCAATTGATGCAAGGATTGAAAGATAAGCTTTAAAAATTCAGTTTTTTTTTCCTTTCATAGGAAAAAAAAACGATCATTTATATTAATGGCCTAACCTTTTCATTCGCGATTATCTAGATTTTAAAATGTCACATTCAGTTCTGATTAGTGGGTAGTTTTGCTGATGTCGAAGGAAAGAAAAAAATGAAAGAAACTTTTGGTTAAAAAGTTGTAAAGAAAATAAGAGCAAAATCCTGACTCAGGGTTAGAATATGAATAAGCGGTTATAAATTATTGCTTAGCAAATATTTCCGAAATGATCCAGTCATTGCTATTGACATTAATCTTATTTTTCCTTTCGGATTTTTTGCTTGAAATATAACCATTTATATATATTTATATTTTTTAAGATTTGGGAAGAATTTTATGCTAAAATGCTACTTTATGTTAACTGGTCCCATGGAAATTCCATAAGATGATCCATTATCTAATACCTATGATCTCCTCCACTTACATCGCCTGTAGCTTTCCCTAATTCCTTCCAATATACATATTATCTAGATGTTATACAAATGAAAATTAATAGAGGAATAAGAGATGCCTAAATCTGCTGTATTCTCTCTTCTCTTTCGTTTGCTCTATCGAACCCAGAAAAAAAATGGGAATTTATTGTAATTTTTCTACCTTTCCAGCGCTGTTCGCCCAATGTCTACTGGTATCCAGCCATGAAACCCATCTCCATTCATCTACTGTCTTTTGCTCGTTTACATGTGTGTGTGTGAGTGAGAGAGAAAGAGAGATAAAGAAAGAAAAATGTTCCGAAATATATTAAAAAAAAATTACAAAATTTTTGTAGAATTAATATTAGTTCATACAAGTCTGGTAAAAGACTAAGTACTGATATCCAAATTGACTATGTATTATTTTCTTAATTATTTCTGTCCGGCCACTATTACGAGTTACATGCACTTACATGCCATCATCAGACAGTGGGCCTAATATATAAAATGCATTTTTCTTTTTACCTGGTTTTCTATGCTTTTCTCCAGCCTTCTTACCCCATATCCTTCCTTTTTCAGACTCACTTCCTCCCTCTTGCTTTTCTCAATTTATTCTTGATTAAAAACATTATGTACGTTTCTCGGCTTTAAAGCGTGACTGATTCCAGCTGAAAAAGATCCGAGGTTACAAAAAAAGAAAAAAGTAGAAAAAAAAGAAAAAAGTAGAAAAAAAAAGAAAAAAGTAGAAAAAAAAGAAAAAAGTAGAAAAAAAGAAAAAAGTAGAAAAAAAGAAAAAAGTAGAAAAAAAAAAAGAAAAAAGTAGAAAAAAAATTAAAGAAAAGAAAAAAGAAAAGCAGAAATAAGAAGCATAATTGTTGTTTCAAATGCAAACAAATGGTATAATTCGTACAGATAATTTGTCTTTATTCTTTTTTGCCGGATGATTCAGTGGATAATCACAATTCCTCTGAATATTTTCTAACTTTAATATAGTACAGGACAAAATTTATCTTCGTGAGAAGGGAACAGAAATAAAAATGTCGCTCCAGCCTCCAAATACGTAGAACGTGACCACAATCCAGACTCGGGTATCAACTTTTCTGAAAGGAGAATAGATGCATTCCTTGATTTCTCTTTAGTGCAAAGTAAACAAACTGACTTAAGTAATTTGATTTTTGCTCGCCGATTCCATTTTCAGGGCTGTTAAACGTTAACTCGTTCACAATTTCTCGATTGTCTGCCTTGAAAAATCAACATTCGTAATTGAATCGTGGCTTTTAACTGGGATGAAGTGGGAAATACACAACTTACTCAACTACAAGCCATGACTCAGTCATACTCATGCTAATACGGACAGCATTTTTCGAAAGTTCATTTTACGTCACTTCGCTTTTACGAAGAAATTACAGTATTTATGTTTTACCTCGGTATCCAAAATAGCGTGAAACGAAGAAGCAGTTTTGGTTAATTTATATGAGAATATAACCCTCCACCCAAAAGTCATGTTTACTGCGACGTCGAAGGTAAAGCGTCGTTTCCCATGGCTCATATGGAAAAGCTGACTTTTCAGTTTCACTGCTTTATGATATTACTAGCAGTATAGCCCGGCGTTGCTCGGGTGTAATGAAAGCTTTAAAACTAATCCATGGTCCTGGAGCTCAGACTCAGCCTAAAGAATATTTGTGTGAAGTTTGGTTAGAATCTGATAAAAATTGTGGATTTGTATAAAGGAAATACAGACAGATAAACAGACACACATACAAGCACCTTGCTATATATATATATATATATATATATATATATATAATCGATTTTCTGCACTATTGTAAGAACTGCAACCTTGAAACTTCTGAATATCGCTTCTTATGTCTTTGTCTATAAGTATATCAAATTTGATTAAAATCGGACCACTCCTATAACCCAATTTTTTCGATTATCGATATTTATCAGGGGTACCTCGACACAAAACCTAGCTAAGAACACTCGCAGACGCTTATAGTACAACTCTGTAAATTTTCAAGAAAATCGGTTCAGCCGTTTCGGAGTCTATAGGTAACGGACACACACACACAAAGTTCCATTTATAAATAAGTTTAGATAGTTTTTTGCAGACCCGCAAAACTTCGCGAAATAACATGTTCTTTCAAAGTTAGTCATAATTTTCTGAAGTCATTGTGAATATCTTCTGCATGGTTGGTTTTAGAAGTGTGAAAGTTAAAATGCTTCCTATGTAAATTAATGTTGATTTCCGTCTTACGCTATTTCACCTTACGAAAGGTGAAGCAGGAACGTTCTGCTTTCGGACAGCAGGAAAACTCGTATAGTGAATTTATTTCTAACACTTACCGTGACTGTATTTATTATAAGTTATCATTCCTGGTCATGTCAAGGACTGAACTTACCCTTACCTTGTTACTAAATTCATGATCAACCCATTATGTGACCTCTGATTAATGAATTTTGGAATACTCAGCCTCAAGTCTTTCACTTCTTTGCTACAACTAATTACTTAAATACTATGAATCTTGGAAGACACAGCCTCAATGTTCACATTCTGACCTCTTCTTTGCGACAAGCTCATTAAATACTAATAATTTAATCTGTAAAATTATTGAACGAATTTGTCAAATTCATTGATTTTAATAACATATTAGAATATTAGACAAAGTAAAAGCAATCATTGTCTTTTTGCCCCGACAGCATTCAAACCTGCTATCAGTCAGTTAAGTGCCATACGCGAAACACGCTTGGGCGATCATGTCTCGAAAGAGACATGACTGACTGGACAGAAGATTATCCCGCAGTAGGTTACCATTGCTTTCTGCGGTAGACTGGTTGCCGACCAAGGCTATAGAACCCAATCTGTCCTATTATTTAACCCATAACTGGAAGGAAGAGACGGATTAATACCTTTCCCAAGGGTATTTGCGCGTAAGTGAATACAATGGATTCAACTGAAATTCGAACTCGGCTCCCTGATTTCTCGTTCCGAGCCGATATCCACTGCACCACAACGCGCATCTGCTATACATCAGTAAAAATTCAGTTTTCTTGATCATTCACAACTGATTTCATTGGATGAGTAGGTATTGATTAATTTTTCTTATTCAGTAACAAAAATTCAATATTTCTCGTAGTAGAGGGAAATTTGGTGATTAATCACAGAAATTTCTAATATTTTACTTGAAGTTTATTTTAGAAAAACGAAACTCAATCGGCTGTTTGAAGATACGGAAGAAAGAAATTCTCAGTGGTCAGGAAGAATACCAAATGTTACTCAGAAAATAGAGTTACTTTACTAGAAAGTTAATGAAGAAATTGTGCATCAGCTTATACTATAGAATAAAAAAAATATGGGAAATGATCAGGAGTTAAAGCAGTAAGGATCTTTTTTTATTCACTCGAGCAGAAAAACAACTGAGCAGAACTATAAATAACAGAAATGGTTGGAAAGAAGCAGTCGGAATTGTTTGAAGACAAATTAGGTGTCCTAAAACATTTTAATTCTATTAATTCTCGCATATAATCCTTGATCCTTCGTCGAATCTCAAGTACGGAGAACAAATATACCAATAATAATACCAATAATAATACCAATAATATTAATATTTTTTAAAAGTAGAAGTTCTTTCCCCTTTTATCCTTCATTATTGTTTTGCGATAAAATTCATTTTAGCTTTGTTTTGTTAGTATAAATAGGATTCATATTCACCCCTTGTTTGTTTCATAGCTAATTACCATTCCACACTTAGATTTTTATCTTCCTCCTCTAGGAGTCAAGTCCCTCCTATTTGAAAACTACAAATTATTTTCTTGGTTATGTAAACAGGACGGAATTTAAAGAGTGGAGACTGATTGCATTTAACAAGGATTTATTTCTCCTGAAGTCACCAAACATTTTCGACCATTAATACTTGATCCTTCATGTATCCCTAGTTATGTACAATAAATAATTATCAATAATATATTTTTTTTAACTTTGGGGTAAAAATTTCTTTGCGTTTTCCCTTAATGATTGTTTCTCATTAGGAAATATTCTAGCCTTACGTTATGTTATCCATTTCAATTTATATTTCTCTTCTTATAATAAATTCAGTTGAACTGTGGTGATACCGAGCAAAAGCGATGGACCGGATGTTTGCGCTTTCACGACCAAAAAGCAAATGACCAAAAGTCGTCCGTGCGCCGCCGGCTCCGCGCAGATGTTCCGGTTGAAAACTAAAAATTAATTAATTAAATTTCCAGTTAGCGAGCCTACGCGAATTTTATTTATCAGCCAATGGGAAACCCAGAACCAAATACAAGTGTGAAATCCCAAATGAGCTGCTTTGACCCAAAAAGATATAAAAAGCGGATACAGAAAGAATCGACAGACAGTCCGAGTCGAGGAGAAGAGAGTAATTAATATCCCCTTGACCTAAGTCAAGCGGCTTACTACGCTCGCCTCCCTTACCTCTTTCCTTCTTCCCTGTCTCAAAAACTACTTACTGACATAAGGAGCAAATACATCAAAGATATTCCTTACTTACATGCTCTTAAATTCCTAAGCATTAATTCTATTTCAGCATTTTATTGCCATGAACATTTTAACCTCCGTTGGACCTATACTTCATGTATTACTTCAATTGTAAAAACATTAATTGATATGTGTTATATATAAAATGTTAATTTTCTACTCAAATTGCCTTTCTTGATTTGTAATCATTTTATGACTTATAGTGGGCTATCTACAACAAGGCCAAATTCCGTTAACCTGCAACAGTATACAACTAACCTTCACTAGAACGGACTCTCCACTACTAGCAGAAAAGAATAGATAAGCAACCCACTATAGAACATTAACAAAATCACTGGCAAAAATAAATTTCACATCCCCATGAGTATTGAGAATAATGCGAACGTTAGCTGGAAAGAACAGATGTTCAATGAAGAACTATACGCAAACCTACCAAAGATTATGATCTGCAAAAGGTTAATTCGGTTTTGTGAAAATTGCTGGATGGCTATACAAGAAGTTGTGTCTCAGTCTATATTATTGAATCCAAATGAAATGAGATAAGAACAAGAGTTAGGCCAATAATATACTAATTGAATCCAAATGATGAGATAAGAACAAGGATTAGAGGCCAATAATATACTATTGAATCCAAATGATGAGATAAGAACAAGAGTTAGGGCCAATAATATACTATTGAATCCAAATGATGAGATAAGAACAAGAGTTAGGCCAATAATATACTATTGAATCCAAATGATGAGACAAGATGATGACAGCATACTGAATCCAACAGTGGGGCCAGAAGAACAAGGACCCATTGACAGCCACTGTGGATCAATGAATGGAATGGAACAAGGAGATGGAGCCAATATAATGGATAAATGGTGAGATGCAGAATAAAGAAGTTAGACAACCATATCACTGAATCTGATGATGAGATACATTTAAAAGGTGAATAATATGCCTATTGAATCCAATGATGGAATGGAAGAACAAAGTTGGGCCAAACCTCTTTCTATTAGATCCAAATGATGAATGAAGACAAGGTCAAGGCCAATATGCTGTGGATCAACAGTGGATAAGGGCAAGGTTGGTAATACTGACAGATCTGACAAATGGAGGATAAAACAAAGAGACAGAGCAAGCAACCACTATTGGATCAAATGATGGAATGGAACAAAGATATTGACAAGCAGACCTGCTATTGAATCCAATGAGTGAGGACAAGAACAAGATATTGAATGACAGTATGGGATCAAAATGATAGAGATAAGAACAAGATATTGACCAATGATATACAGGATCAGAAATAGATAGAATGCGAGCAAGTATTGACAGTTGGGATCAAAATGGGTAGGGATAAAGACAAGATATACCAACTGACCTTACGGGATTAAATAGTGGGGTAAAGACAAATCCTGCCTGACAGTACCTGTTAGATCTGAAATGATGGGTGCTGAACACAAATGTTGTGTGATATGTGAATCCAAATGATGAGATAAGGAAGCAAGGTAACTAAATGATTATGCTAGGTTAAATGATGAGATGAAACAAGATGTTCTGATATATGTTGAGATCAAAATGAATGAAATTGGGTACAGATATTGACCAGCGATGCTGGGATCAATGATGAGGAGCTGGGAAAAACAGAATGATGCTGACCAATGATACACAGGATCCAATGATGAGTGGGCATAAATGTTGACCAATGTGGGATCCAAATGATGAGTGGCATGAATGTTGATGACAGTATATGGGATCAGAAAGCTGGTGAGGTAGACAAAGATGTGACCATTACATGCTACAGGATCAAAAATGATGGAGATGAAACAAGATATTAAATGACAATGCTGGGATCTGAGGCAGAGATGAAACAAAACAGGCAATGACTGTGAATCTGACCAGTGGGGATAAGGTAAAGATATTCTGATAAATGATACTCATTGAATCCAATGATGAGACAAGAACAAGATATTGACCAATGATATACTATTGAATCCAAATGATGAGATAAGAACAAGATATTGACCAATTTGATAATACCTAAATTGAATCCAAATGATGAGATAAGAACAAGATATTGACCAATGATATACTATTGAATCCAAATGATGAGATAAGAACAAGATATTGACCCAATGATATACTATTTGAATCCAAATGATGAGATAAGAACAAGATATTGACCAATGATATACTATTGAATCCAAATGATGAGAAATAAGAACAAGATATTGACCAATGATATACTAATTGAATCCAAATGATGAGATTAAGAACCAAGATAATTGACCAATGATGCTATTGAATCCAAATGATGAGATAAGAACAAGATATTGACCAATGATATACTATTGAATCCAAATGATGAGATAAAGAACAAGATATTGACCAATGATATACTATTGAATCCAAATGATGAGATTAAGAACAAGATAATTGACCAAATGATATACTATTGAATCCAAATGATGAAGAATAAGAACAAAGATATTGACCAATGATATACTATTGAATCCAAATGATGAGATAAGAACAAGATATTGACCAATGATATACTATTGAATCCAAATGATGAGATAAAGAACAAGATATTGACCAATGATATACTATTGAATCCAAATGAAATGAAGGATAAGAACAAGATAATTGAACCAATGATATACTATTGAATCCAAATGATGAGATAAGAACAAGATATTGACCAATTGATAATACCTAAATTGAATCCAAATGAATGAGATAAGAACAAGATATTGACCAATGATATACTATTGAATCCAAATGATGAGATAAGAACAAGATATTGACCAATGATATACTATTGAATCCAAATGATGAGATAAGAACAAGATATTGACCAATGATATACTACAGGATCGAAATGATGAGATAAGAACAAGATATTGACCAATGATATACTACAGGATCGAAATGATGAGATAAGAACAAGATATTGACCAATGATATACTACAGGATCGAAATGATGAGATAAGAACAAGATATTGACCAATGATATACATCAGGATCGAAATGATGAGGTAAGAACAAGATATTGACCAATGATATACTACAGGATCCAAATGATGAGGTAAGAACAAAAGGTAGTCCAATAACAACCTTCAATCAACTTATAAATGACGCCAGAATTAGAAAAAAACACTTGGCTGAACTGTGGATGACAGAAATTGTTAGAAAGAAGCAGTCAGAAGTGTCATTTGAGAACGTTCGAGTAGATAGATAAATGAAATTGTTAATTATAACAGAAATGGATTGAAAACCAAAAAGAAAGAAATTATCAGTGGTGAGGATTTAAGGGAAGATTTTTTTCTCCTGGTGAAAGACGAAAGATCATTAAACTTTTATTCACTGGTTTCGAAGAAAATTTTTCTTAACATAGTTTTAATTATTTTCTTTGCTGATTTTGAGAAAGCCTAATCGTAAACATTGAATCGGAGAGGAAAAAAATAAGACACCTGAATTAAAAGACGTTTTGATTGACTGGTCTACATGTATTTGAAATACAGAAGTTAATGAACAGAAAAACATATCAAATAAAAAATAATAAAAGGAAACTTTAATAGTCTCTCAGAGAATTATAATCAGATAAGAAAAAGAAAAAGAATGTTTTCATTGCAAGTTCATATCGTCGTGATCATCAAGACGATATGAACATGCTAATTATAAAAGTGTCGATGGATGCTTGCTAGAAAGCAATGGTTAACAAGCTTGTTTCAAAGACGGTTCGATTCTCATCGTTATTCAGTCTTCGTGCCAGACTATGTAAGTTTATCAAAAGAAAGAACAAAAGCCCGATTTGTAGAGTGGATGAGATTGCGATATATTTGTCACCCTTGCCAATGTTTGGTGTCGGATCTCACATAAAAGCCAAGATTTTCAAGGACGGGAAGGACAACTATACTTGGAAGACTAGCACTGATCCTTCTCATCTCAATTTATCGCAAGTCGGACTCGTGCTGTAGTAAGGTTGATAAATACTGATATCAATATAGCGATAACTAGCGTCCATCTATTTCGGGACACCATAGTGCAGCACAAGACATATGGAGATCTTGGGCTGCCTGTACGCCAAGACCCACTTACGGACTTTACCGATACGATCAAAAGTAAAGGATAAACCAGTACAGCACCAGCATTGCTGTAGAAATTGTTAGAAGGTGACATAGAACGCAGTTCCATCTGTTTTCCGGAAAGAAGGTCAAATCCGAATTTGTGTAGAGTTTACTTGTTAGCTTTCACGTCTCCCAAAGACGCCCACTAGGCAGGAAAGATTTTAAATTAAAGTTTCCCATCCCTTAAACTGGATGCCACTCAGTTAGATAATGATATAGTGATAGCAATTGTCGGTGACTACGGTGACGTTGTTCATTGCTCCGCAAGCTTCTTGAACGCTCGATTCGTTAATTTCACCCTCATTCATGCAGTTTGAAGTTAAAATTAATTACAACGGCGTCAGTGATTGCTGTTCACTCCCAGGTTAAAAAAAAAAGCTAAAACTAAAAGCATGATTACAACTGCTGATTTTCAAGGCAGGCTGTCTAATCTTGGATGATTGTTGCAGTAGATTTTTCCAACTATAATATTTCATTCCTATTTTAGCCTACGTCTGACAAACTAAGTAAATACGACATTCCTGTAGTAAAACGTTTAGCAAACTTTTTTTTAATCGTGTCACCCCAAGCAAGGCATTCCACTGCCACTATAGCGCAGGGGGTTACATAGAGCGATTGGGTATGGAAATATCAGAAGGAGGGTGATAGACGAGTTAGGATGTACATAGGAAGATAGTTGGAGAGAGTGGGTGTAAGTTAGTGTGTTAGGTGTCTATTGACCTTACATTTAAACTCCTGGAGGTTGTAGCCGTCGGGGAAGCAAGCATGCGGAAGGGAATTCCACAGGCGGGAAGTGCGAGGAAAGAAGCTGTTGGAGTAGAAATTGCGGTTACATTTAATCGGTTTCACTGTAAAAGGGTGGGACCTAGTTGCCAATCTAGTATCTCGTGCAAATTCATATCTAGGGGGCACCAGTGATTTAAGTTCATCAGAGCAGAAGCCATGAAAGTATTTATAGAAGAGGCACAGGGAAGCCACGTCACGCCGGTGAGAGAGTGACTGCAGGCGGTCCTAATGAGTTTGATTTTCAGTAGGTGTCGCATATTTATTGTCTTGTGTCAGATTAAGCTGGATTTAATAAATAACTACTACAAGTGAGATTAATTCTCACTAGGTGATCCGCCTTTTGGATCCTTGTAGCAGATTAAGAATGTTTAGTGGAAATGTTTAAAAGACGTTCACAATAATTACGAAGAAGCTCGGTTAACTTTTCAGCTTTTCTCCTCGCCCTGTGAATATTCTTTGTTGGGCGTAGGCTTTCCTTGATTCATGGTTAGAACTCTGCCATTACTCAACTTTACTGATATGATGCGTGTTGGTAAGGGCAAATGTGACACGCTTGGTTGCAATCAGGTCTCTTTTCAATTCATGATCTCCCAACGGTACTTTCGTAATTGAAGGTAATTAATTTGACTGGAATTTGAGCTCGGTTCTTAAACTTCCATTTCTGAGCCGTTATCCATTACACCACCCACACATTCAAGCTTACAGCTCCTGATATTTCCAAGCGGTCACTCGTCTGGGTACTGACAAATCTTGACGTCGCTTAACTTTGAAGATCGTACGAGAACCGGTGTTTTAACGTGATATGGCCGTAAGCACTTTCGACTTTCCTCGTGACACTTATGATTTTGAGATGAAGTATTTTCATTACGATGAAGATTCCAGTTCGAATAATTTGTGAAATAATGGAATCATTTTATCTGAGAACTTCAGAACACATTTATCAATGAAGCAATATTATTTATTGTAGGCGGTATGTTCGTGGTTGGTTTGGAAAAAAAATGGCAGAATGTAAAATTGCAAAAAACAGTAAGAAAACTTAAGTAAAACATTAGCGTTTCGTATAGAATAATAAAAAAGAAACCTAATAACAGTAAAGATAAAAAATAAACACATAGGGAAACGTATATATCTTGTCTAGTTTAACGTTCATATGTGACCAGTGGTCTCAGGACATCAGTGAAATCTAATCGATACATTATTTGCATCTGAAATATGACTGCGTGATATCACCTTTAATATAAAGTTATATATATTTTTATATATAAAAATAATAAAACCCAAAATAACCGCCAAGTGTAATATCTCGTCAAAACCTTTTAAATTGACTGATTGGATTCGAAGTGTAGATTTTGTTGATGACGTTAGCAGTCGTATGATTTTATTGCAGCGATGGTCGCCATGATGAATCTGCTGTTGGTAGAGGTGGTAATGATGACATTTATCATTTGATGCCTGGTCGTAGTGTAGTGGTTAACGAACTAACCTGTATTCAGTGCATAGCAAATTATTCGCGTACACTATTACTGATATGTAGTTTCCATCCTCATTGGTGCTCGAAATTAATGGCGTTATACCAAACTGATTAAAGTTCAATAAACAAAAAATATCCCACACTACTTCTGTACACCATTACTTCTTATTAGGGCCCGAAATTAATGACTCGACGAAGCTAAGACTAATAAATATCTCAGATACTCTATTGTGAAGAAACAACTAACTAATTAATCTATGAAATTGCTACGCTAAGTAATTCGGCTGTCTCTGACAAATGAGTCTTGAGAATTATCTACTTTGGTCATCTACTGTAGAGAAATGGTTGAAAACTTATGTCGAAATTTGAGATGAAAAATTATCATTATTATTATTATTATATGATTTACTCTTCCGAGCAGCACGCTCATTCTGGTTGTTATACTCATAACAAATAATTCGGCCTTTGCACTTTCTGACCTTCTTCAGGTCAGAGTCGAAAGGTTCACTTATCGCTCATTTCACACTCCTACCCGGTCCTTTGAAAAAAAAAAAGTAGAGGTTAATCTCTTGTTTCTGGTTTAGGATTGAGTTTCCGGTTTCTCGTAATTTCTACTTCAACTCTATACTTATAAAATCTCCACATAATAATAGTTTAAATTCCAGAGTTTGAGTTTCTGGTTTCTTCTAAAATCTTTTCCTTCTCTTTTATTTCTAGTAGCTTTTTGCAGCTTAGTGACGTTATCAACTTATTTGGGGTGGATTGATTAAAAAAGAAAAATCCTTCGTTCTTGGTAACTTCAGAATTTCGAACAGAATCATATACTCACTCAGCTGGGTAGGGTGGGGTTTTGTTCTCATTCTACTGTCCATAGTTAGGGTAGATAACTCATATCAGTTAATAGCCACCAATCTTACTTTTTTTTCTCGCTTGTCCATTTCTTCTACAGAGCTAGAGTATATGAGATTTCAGCACTACGAGACCTAGGATTGAACTCACAATTTCGAGGGAACCTGAGGTTTTAACAGACGCTTAAATTAATTTAAAGTTAATCTTGAATATCATGGCTACTGTTCACCATATTCTTTGATGTGCTATATCTCTTCAGGACGTTGGCGATTATGACTTCACAATTTCTTGTCAGTTGTAGCTCTTAATATGTTTTATCTTTTTGTTATCTTTCCTAAACCTTGTTCCGCCATCCGTTTACTCAAGCTCGTTAGGGAAGTTATGCGTTTTCGTTTGTCTCTTGCGTTCAATCTGTCATGTGATCATCAAATATTCTAAGCCCTTTTAACGACTGACCTTGCACTTGAACAGGTTAAAATTGTAGCGCTCGGGGAGCGGTTCCACACGAGAGTTTGTTCCATAAAGTAGCTGTTCTTGGGAAGAAGATGTTAGTGGAGTTTCTTTCTTACAAATGGAATATGAAGAGAACGTGTGTTGAATGGAGAGTTTGATCTTTAAATGTTTAAACTGGGGGAACATGTGCCAGTTTTTATACATTTTATTATTTTTGTTACTCATTGTTAGTTTGTTGATTTGACTGACTCACGTGGCTTACAGCATTTTTTATGTCGCCGACTACGAGTTATTTCGTGCTTGGCATTTTCTGATACACTGTCATCAACAACGAGCTTATTCACAGTTATACTTCTAGTCTGACAACAATGTCAAGACCTCAGATTTCGTCATTGATCTCTGGTAGTCAACCATAAAACTATCCCGATTGTCTGGGCAAATTTAACTTAAAGGAGACTACTTTGTCCAAGTACTTGCTTATCCATTATTTCGATTGTCGTCGCATTCCAGTGATGACAAATTTTCTCAAGATATTTGGTATGTATTTTGGGCGGTGAACAGTGATAAATTAATTCTTGCTTCCCCAAAAGTATTAGTGTTGAGGAAACACAAACAGATGCGGCCGAAATTTGAACTCGTTTTGCGAATCCATTTTTCCAATTGGTAGTCGATACTCTTCACCTTTTGTTACCTCACAATATTTTGGTTGTTGGTTGTTGTTGGTTGGTTGGTTGGTTGGTTGGTTCATTTAACCAGCATATCAACTTTCATTAGATCATTTAATGCTGAAAACTGTTTATTTTTCATTCAAAAATGGTTTTGTTGCTAACATTTTTCATTCAAGAAGTGGTTTTGTTGGTAAATACTTTCATTATTTATCCCTATCTGAGACCCTAACAGGTGCTACCACTCTGAGTCTGGGACAACAGCAATTAAGAGGTGGTTCCATGCTCCTCACAACCTCCCAATTAGAGGTCTTGCTGCCGGATGCAGTTTAAGGTCATACCCAGGACCCTAACAATATGTCCAACAATAGTTGTTACAAGTAGTTTATAAAAGGTGTATGCGAATATAACTGTTTTTTGGACAGCGGTAGCAATAAATTACTAAAGACGGAATAATGCTGATCATTGGATTGAATTAAATTTTATCAAAGCAAAATAAATTGATTATCGGTGAACAGCAAAGTGGTAAATTCTTGATAAAAGCCAGATTCTAAATTAACGGATGGAACCAAGTAATTTTCTCAATGGTTAATTCCATTAAGACTCAATTCTACGCTTCACAAGATAAGATATTTTCTTTCTTTATTGAAATCTTTCACGGCATTCATAGAGATCATTGGCCATCAGCTGAGACGAAGTACTCTGGGATGTTTTTAAGTGTTTTATGTTACATTAGTTTAAAAATAAACCCCAAAATAACAAAAACAAAACAAATATTTTGCCCCAGTAACAACACAGCCACTGTCTTTTTCGTATGAACAGGAAGATATTTTCTTTACGTTCAAATAAAAACGCGATAAAAAGAAACATTTATGTCATAGAGAAAACAAGACGAAATTGATGTTTATTTTTGGTGGTTATTTACTCAGCTTAGGGCAGAGAACACTTCAAGAGACAACTGGCAGAAACGTAATGAAACAGAAACAAAAACGAAGATGCTAGTTTGAATGGTTCATTGATTAATTCGTCCCGGAACTGGAATAGGACGAAGAATGGCGAGATCATCGTTTAAAACCTAATCATTAAAACAAAAAAGATAAAAATGTTACTATAATGCCCACACGAAACTTCGAAGTCGTCCTCACTGAAATAACACTGCAATTTTTCACAACTCAGGGTCATTTAGTTTTTCTCTGCTAGTATTTCCCAATCTTGTATTTATCGGTATACTAGCAGTATAGCCCGGCGTTGCTCGGGTATAATGAAAGCTTTAAAACTAATCCATGGTCCTGGAGCTCAGACTAAGCGTAAAGAATATTTGTGTGAAGTTTGGTGAGAATCGGATAAAAATTGTGGATTTGTATAAAGGACATACAGACAAATAAACTGACACACACACACGAACATCTTGCCATATATATATATATATATATATATATATATATATATATATATTATCGGTTTTCTGCACTATTGTAAGAACTGCAACCTTGAAACTTCTGAATATCGCTTCTTATGTCTGTCTATGAGTGTATCAAATTTGATTAAAATTGTACCACTCCTATAACCTGATTTTTTCGATTATCGATATTTATCAGGGGTACCTCGACACAAAACTTAGCTAAGAACACTCGCAGACGCTTATAGTACAACTGTGTAAATTTTCAAGAAAATCGGATCAGTCGTTTCGGAGTCTATAGGTAACGGATACACACACACACAGACACACAAAGTTCCATTAATAAATAAGTTTTGATTTAGATAGATTAGATTTAAATTTGTATATAATTATGAAAAAGATTGGAAATAGCAGCAGATTAAAAAAAAACGACACTGAAGGTTTTGCACAAATGCCCCCATGAAGCTTTAATGACTAAAATAATACAGGCTCAGTTAAGCGACAAGTTTCTCTACATTAATTCTATTAACGCTTTAATTTTACCTTTTGACAAAAATATCTGCTTGCTTAAAACGTATTTCCGTAAGTAAACGACGATATGTGTGTGTGTGTGTATATATATATATATATATATATATATATATATATGAGAGAGAAAAAATTATGTGTAATTGTGAAAGTCATTGAACCGTTTTAATGTATTAACTTTATTCCTAACATTGCTTTTTCTTGCTGGCACTGATGTTGTTTGAGGAAGATTCGAACGCAGCAGTAAGAGCGGAGAGCTCATCAGTTAGATTCTAGAAACCATCTGGAGAGAGCGTGCCAAAAAGCTATACAGTGTCTCGGTGGAGGACCATATCAAATATGCTATAATAAATTATCTCGGCCTCAGGTTGCCTTGTCTAGAAGGGTGCCTTGGTCCAGAGGCTTAAAGAAAAACAACGAAGTTAATGTTATATTATTTAAACAAGGTTCCTTATTTTACTGCACGTATATCAACTATTGCGTTGTGGTCCAGTGGATATCGACAGGATGTGCGTTGTGGTCCAGTGGATATCGACAGGATGTGCGTTGTGGTGTGAATGATCAAGAAAACTGAATTTTTACTGATGTATAGCAGATGTGCAGTGGATATCGGCTAGGAACGAGAAATCGGAGAGACGAGTTCAAATTCCAGTTGAATCCATTGCATTCACTTGCGCGCAAATACCCTTGGAAAAGGTATTAATCCGTCTCTTCCTTCCAGCTATGGGTCACATAATAGGACAGATTGGGTTCTATAGCCTTAGTTGGCAACCAGTCTACCGCAGAAGGCAATGGCAACCTACTGCGGGATAATCTTCTGCCCAGTCAGTCATGTTTCTTTCGAGACATGATCGCCTAAGCGTGTATCACGTATGGCACTTAACTGACTGACTGATATCAACTAATACAAAAATGCAATTTCTTTACTGTAATCGAAATACAGTTAAAAATGGCAAATTATTTAATAAGACACTTATTTCTGCGTATTGTTCGATAATTTCTCATCAGGTGAAATATTTGTCCAGGAAAAGCAAGACATCATCTCGGTGGTCATCACCCAACCTTTTTCTTAACCGGCTTTTGGCGTATTTCATTTTCGAATAAAAGTTGTTCACAAGCATATGTACTTCCAAATAATGTTACTATCTTTTTCGCATTATTCAATGGGCTTTTATTTTCTTCTTGGCGAAACATATTTCTTAAATTTTGATTTAAAAACTTCGTCGCATTGTAAGACGATTAAATAACTGATATTTTTTCCGCCACTTGCTTCAATAATGAATGAAATAATTAGTATTTAGGTGTTAAGTTGGCGGCCCGGACAAAAATCCTCCGCCAGTTGGATGTGGCCTGGGGACTTAGGATTGTCGCCCCCCGAGCTGAAGTATAATCATCGAAACATTGACAGAAAATGTTAGTCTGAATGATCTCGCAAACAGTAAGAACACTTCTGAAAATGTAGTTGTTGGTTTATTTTTTCTAACAATGAAGCAAAACAAATGGACTAAACATCGAATGTAAGAAGACAGCATGCATACTTTTCAACAAGAGAAACAGTTGAAGGCATAATCTTGGAATGAGGGACTTTAGAATGTAGCAGATGCAGACTTTTATCCAGGAGAATGGTTGCCAAGAAATCCGAATAGGCTAAGGTACCTTCCAAAAGCTAAGCCAAGTATTAAGATATAGGAAAAATATCGTTAGAATGCTAAACTGGTGTGTCACATTTATCCTCTTAAACGGTCGTGAATGCGAGACAATTTCTTTGCAGATGAAATGCACTTCTATAGACGAATGCCAAGACTACCATAGACGGAACATGTGAGCAATAAGAAAGTGTTAAAGAAAATTTGAACTTGAAGGACAACTATTCCTAAAATAAAATGAGACTGTTGAAACTTCTGAGACACATAGTAAGGAAAGAAGACAGATAAGATCTAACGCTCACAGGTCAAATTGAACATTGCAGAGGGAAACAGCGAAACATCTACGTAATGATTGGATGTAAATGAATGTCGAAGTGAGAACAAAGAGCATTTAATGATAGTCAAAATCTTTTTACAGAGGCATGAACGCTAATGTTCTGAATGGCCGATATATACGAAAGAAGACTAGGTCTTTATGTCTTACACTTTTTTATGCTTTTCGCTCAATTTGAACAGTTTACCAAATAGATAATGGAATTATAGAATCTTTACTATTGTATTATAGTCGTAAAACATTTGCGAGTAACTTCATTATTAAAGAGGCGAGAAACTCTTACGTTGAACAATTCTTACTCTGTTAGAGAAAAAGTTGTTTTGTCGATGGAAATTTCTACGGGTAGCGGGTACGAAATGCAACAAACTTTGGCTACAATTCTATATTAAAAAAAACACTGAAGGTACAAGCATTAGCTTTAAATTGAAATTATTAAATTGTTGGCGCTCGATTTATCGATCAGATCATTGCAAAAATTCGGGCCCGATTTTTGTTGTTAAAACGACCGCAACTTGACAATGGCATGTGTTTTGGTGCAGATTTCTGGTGTGTTCTAGCTTTAAACCTTACATCATTCAGTGGCGAGTCAGATTTTGTTGAATGTGTTTTGTCCACAAATACCTTAAAAATTGAGAATGAAAATTTTCACTTTCGCTATATTATGCTCTATGAATTTTGAAAATGAGTAAGTGTTAAAAGTAAAAAAAAAAAAAATAGTGTAAAAGGTTCATTTGAAATCGTGCTCCAGCTCTTCTGTCAGTCAAAAGATTTGGTTTGGCAGGGTTTACTAAGTGTGATTATAAACTAAACGATCAACCACACCTCGGAAGATGTAACGCTCTACTTGCAATCGTGGAAAATGAACCAAAGATTTCAACGGAAAAGATTGCTTAAAGTTTGAAAATCGATATTTCAATCACTTTTCGCCATTTGTGCAGACTTGAGTTAAAAAAAAAAAAAAAAAAAAAAGAAAATAAATAAAAACGACCGATTTTATCAAATCGAAAAGGTGTCATTTTCCACCATGACACCGCAAGGCTTCATGTTGCAAGACAGGCCTTGCAGAAGCTTAAAGAGTTGAAATGGTAAATCCTCCAGCACCTAACGTATTCTCCTGACTTGGCTTCTTCTGGCTTTCATTTGTTTTGGTTTCTTCAGAACAATCTAAAAAAAAAAAATTCAAACAAACAAAAAACCTAATTGTACAGTCAGTCGAAAACTATCTCACAACCTTTTGTTTAAGAAAAAACAAAAACAAAAAAAAACAAATAAAAAAAAAAAAACAGGAAATTTCTACGAAAATGACACCAACAAGCTTGTAAAACGATGGGTGACATTTGTTAAAACCAATGGAGTATATATCAGTCAGTCAATTAATTTCCATACGTGATACACATTTAGGCGAACATGCTTCTTTCGAGACATGACTAACTAGGCAAAAGATTTTCTTGCAGGAGATTGCAATTTCTTCATGCAGTAGACTGATTGCCAACCCAATCTCTCCTGATATTCAACTTACAGCTGAAGGGAGAAGAGACAGATTAATATATTTCATAAGGATATTCATGCGTTAGCAAACAAAACGAATTCGACTAGAATTCGAACTTGTCATTGCGAGTTCGGAGTCTGTATACTTGACTAACAAATGTTTATTTTTTTTGTATGTAAAATTTATTTTTCTAATCGGCCACGGTTAATAAAGCCGGCCTCATTTGGTTTTCTACCGCTATTGTTTTTCAAATCTCTTCCATGATAATAGCAAGTGTTGTATCAGGGAAGAAGATTTATTGTATGATTCTAAATGTAAACTTTTCGTGGATGATTCCGAAAATATACATGTTTGTAGCTTTAATGTATCTAAGCAAGGCAGCGCTTGCAATAGTCTCTGAAAAGACGTTCTTAAATACGCTTGCAAACATATGCAACATTTTTTAGATGAATAGTTTTAGACGGTTTTGGAAATTTTATTATGTCGACAGGCAACAAGATTCATTTCGAAAATAATTCATCGTCGAAATTCTCTTTTATGTACGCGATCGAGCGAGCAGAAGCTCACGTTCAATACATTCAAAGCGTAAAAATACACGAAAAATGGCGTCAGAATTACGAGTTACAATTTCCTCTCATAAAAGGACCGACAAAATCGCGTTGTTTTCATTAAATTGCTTTCCTTAAATTTATAAAAAGATCATAAAGGAAGAAAAAGTACAATAAACAAAAGTTATCAATAGAAAATATTCATGGTAATTTTAAAAATAAATTAATATCTAGGTGCATGCGCCTGTAAGAGTATTAATAGGAAAATCTACAAATAAATAAAATGAAATCTACAATAATTAAACGTACAGCAGCCATATACAAACAATAAAGTTTGGATTAATTATCGATCACTGGCGATCCTTTCCATATCGATTTGTTTTGAAATTTTATTGTAACATCAGAAGTGACGGATTTACATGCGTATAATAACTATTTTGTCAGTAATGCTTAGATTAATTCCTGACCACCGACAATAACTTTTCTATTTATTCCCCATACAATCACCTTGGAAAAGAAATTCCGAATTTAGCGCTTAAATTAATTTGAAATTAATTTTTAACTGTTCAGATTTTTATGGTGATTTTCAATCACTCATTGACCATTTATCTAATTGCGTCATGAACATTACTGACCAAGAGTGGGTCACTGCAAATTCTTCTGTGTGAAGAGCCTTTCTCTCTGTGAATGCCTTTGAAGTTAATATTTTCCATGTTTTTAAGTTTCATTTTTTTAAAAATCATTATTATCCTTTATATCTGCTTGCTTTCTGTAAATACTTTTATTATTTTGGCGTCGAAAGAAAATCCTCAGAATGAATGAAATTTTGAACGGATTTGTTTCATAAATCTTACGCGTGATGTCACCATTGACTTAGAAAATAGTTGTATACTAGCAGTATAGCCCAGCGTTGCTCGAGTGTAATGAAACCTTTAAAACTAATCCATGGTCCTGGAGCTCAGACACAAGGGACGTTGGCACGAAAGACTAAAAAGCAATAGTTGTTTCCAGTTAAAGCGAAACCGTAGACTGAAAGAAAAATGAATGGATGTAAGTCAAATTTTGATTTTCTGGTATCGATATCAAATAAGTTTTTTCGTCGTAAACTGAATTTTGAAGGCTAAATAAGCCCTCTGAGTAAATGGTATCATGGCTGAGACTAAGAACTACAATTAAACCTACTTAGAGCCAAACCCGAAGCAAAAACTAAAATAAAAGGGCTGAAAAAATACAGACATACAGGCAGATAAACACAAACACACACACACACACACACACACACACACACACACACACACACACACCTTGTTATATCGTTCCTTATGTCTGTCTATGAGTGCATCAAATTTGATTAAAATCGGACCTCTCCTTCTATAACGCGATTTTTTCGATATTCATCGGGGGGGACCTCGACACAAAACCTAGCCACGAACACTTGAAGACGCTTGAAGAACTGTGTAAATTTTCAAGAAAATCGGTTCAGCCGTTTCGGAGTCTATAGGCAACGGACACACACACACACACACACAGAAACACACACAGACAAAGTTCCATTTATAAATAAGTTTAGAATTAAATTATAGTAACTAGTTTTCTATCATTAATATTTGCATTATTTTTGTTAACAGAAACAATTCATTTCTTTTTTTATTTTCACTGAATTACTAAACAAATTGTCCTTGTTTGACAATAAATTAAATCCGGCAGCTTTAATTTTAATTAAGGAACCACTTCTTAATTATTTTTGTTCCCAGGTCAATTCTGACCCGTGGGCGTAGTACCTGTTATGGTCCAAGTTATGGTCAAATACTAACCACTCACCGGGGTCAAAATATGAAAATATACAAACATATTATTGTAGTAAAATGACCAGGAATATATTTTCGAAAAAACAAAACAAAAAACAAGGCTCCCAAGAAAATTAAATTTCAGCATTGAATGAACCATGAGAAGTTGATATGCCGTTAAACAAAACAAACAAAAATAGTTAACAATGAGTTTATGTTATACATTGCATAGGACACTTCTGAAATTAAGTCTTGAGCACTGACGATCCCTTTCTTCCTGACTATAAATGCATTTTAAAAGTAAAATCATTTAAATTATACGAGGGTTGCTAAAACGTTCTTAACCTGACCCACTTATTAGTATCAGTATTTCAATGACCAAACATCTGAAAAGTTATTTTGGTAAGTGGGTAGGAGTCAAGGAATCCTCCAGCACCACCTCATACATTTAACATCCCCGTTACGTCATTTGTCAGCGGAGCTTAGAATATGCCAACTTTGCCATTTACAAAGATAAAAAAGAAGTCACGTTTCAGGTCAATGCTTGTATAAACAAATATAGTGGCATAAAGATTTTGACATCAAATAAAGGGTAAATATATCGTAGTCTACGGCTATATCGTGTTGAATACACCGGTTCCCGTCCGATCACCGAAGTTAATCAACATCGAACCTGGTCAGTACTTAATGGGTGACCATTTAGGAATACCAGGTGCTGTAAACGCAAGGACCAGGAATGGTCCACCGGTACTTCAGGTTTGGGGGTTGGGTGCAGGGCTAACAACCCTGCCCCGTAAAAAACAGTTTGTTACAGCAACAAAAGGTTGCTGCCCTATGCACCATTGGGTGTGATGGATAAATGATGATGATAATGAAATATATCTTAAAATCCACCGAAAGTTACGTAAATAATAGATCAGTGAATTCTTGATAACTGACATTTACTTTTTTCTTAATTTTCAAAGCACGACATAGAATATATGGTTGCTAGCAAGGGAGACAAAACAAGATGCAAGCTACAAATTGGAGACGTCAGTACAGAAATCTATCTGTAATGTGTTATAGTGGACGACGGAAGCCTAACACAGAAATGAGACGGCGCACTGGAATGGCGAAAGTAGCCTTCCAAAAGCTAAACAGAGAAATAAGAAATAAGAAAAATTTTTTAGAAAAAAACAAGTGATTACTGTGAATATTAAACAATTTCCTCTCGAATGGAGAGGAGATTTGAGGCAGCAGAGATGAGGCTCTATAGAAGGATGCTGATAATAACATGACCTGAACATGTGAGCAACGAGGAAATTTTAAGAAAAAGTAAACAAAAAGGACACGCACTTGGAATCAGAAAGAGACGGTTTAAATATATAGAACACATAATGAGGAAAGAGGGTTTGGAGAATTTGACACTTAAAGGGACAGAAGGAAACAGTGAATAATCTAACAAGATTGTGTAAGTGAATGTCAGATCGGTGAGTGGAAATGATAGTAAAAAGGCAAACATTGTTAAGAACTACAAAGAATAGGAAGAGGTGGAGAGCCATGATTTACTTTCTCCAGTTTCTTGAACAGGAATAGAAGTTTATTCAGGTTTTCTGTTCAGGATTTGGTTTCCGGTTCCTCTTAAAGATTTTTTTTCTTCTATTTCACTTCGAATAGCCCCTTGCGTTTGGGTGATATTACCTCCCTGCTTAGGGGGATGACTTACTTTGTAACCCGTGTACCTTGAGTGGATCTTAGATTTTGTACAAGATGAATATAATTGAAAAAAAAAAAAAAGATTTTTCTATTATCGTCTGTTAGTTCAGAAACTGACTCTGTAGCTATGGTACAACAGAGTTGTACAATAGAGCTGACATGAGTAGGTTTCTGAGAGAAAGTTTATTTTCTAAGCGCCGCTTAGATGTGAAACAAGGCCGAAAGTAGGGTGTACCCAGTGAGGATCGAACTTACTACTCAGTTGCAATAAGGTCTAGCGAGACAAGCTTCGTCTACCTAATTTCAGTCACAAACTGAGGTCAACCCTTCGTATGATTTTCAGATACCTCCCAACGATGCTGCACGCTTAGATAGTTATCCAGTCCGATATTGATAAGGCATCTTCTTGATAAATCAACTCTGGGAAAATTCAAAGTCGAATCTCATGGTCGGAACGCTGACGTTGTAAACACTCGAATTCTCGCGCACTTAGGGTAAAATACAACAGCGACAATCGTTTGGTTAGTGGTATCACTTTATATAAATCAATCATTATAAAGAGTGAACTTTTGACATATCTGTCTAAATTTTTAAAAAAAATGAGATCCTTTATACGTGCTTAGGCTTTCAATGTATGGATGAAATACCATATAGGCTGAGCTTTATAGCCTTGGGTGGTAGCCACTAAGTACTAGTCTGAATTTAGAGCCGTGAGGGGACAGAGGTGAGAGCATACCGTTATCTTTCCTTAATAGGTCCGGTCATAGATAACGCTTTGCTGCAGATACAATTTAACCCAGTAAAACCAGTGGCATGTTACTTGGAGAGAACATGGGCCTACCTAATGAGAAAAGAATTGTTCCGTATGAACCCTCCTCCAGTCTCAACGGTCATTGCGGTAGGATTTTGAAGTATACATATTTCCATACATAGTAATATACGTAACCAACGTTTTTTTTTTCTATGCGTAGGACGTAGGGGCTTATGGTCTTCTACATCCTCCTATCCCTAGTGGCTCTTAACACGCTTTCTCCTGTTGCCCCACCCAAACCCCACTGCCATCAAGGATGGCAAGCGTTACTTTCCTTTGTCTCTCTTTCCCTTTATCTAACCTGTGTGTATCAGATTCTCCATGCCCTCATTACGTGTCTCAGGATCTTCAGCTGTCTTTTCTCGATGTTAAGTATTATTTTCGTTTTCGTTTTCATCCTCTCCGAAACCTCATCGTTGCTCATATGTTCTGTCAATGCTATCCTCAGCATCCTTCCGTAGAACCACATTTCGGTTGCTTCAAGTCTCTCCACCTTTGGCGAGATTGTCCAGCATTCATTGCTACATTGAAGAACAAGCATCACATAACAATCCAGTACTGTTTATTTCCAGGGAAATTTCCCTGCCTCTCAATCTACTCAGCTTCTGGAATGTTTCCTTGGCCACGCCATTTCGCCTTTCAATGTCGCACTCTTCGCCGTCTTTTAGAACATATCCTAGGTATTTAAATTTCTGAACCGGGGATACTAAAAATGAACAGGTGCAGAAATCTGAATACCTGGGAAGTTTTCTGAGAGAGGGTAGAAAATGCGACACTAAAATTCGAAGGCGCATTGGTATGGCCATGGACGCATTTCAAAAGCTAAGTAGAATATCAAAACACAGGAAGATTTTGTTGGCGGGGGGGGGGAAGAGAGAGGGGAGGAAAAAATATTTACTAGATTATATTACTCCTAGATGGCAGTGAATGCTGGGCAATCTCGTCAAAGATGGAGGAGAGACTTGAAGCAACACAGATAACAGGAAGTTAACTCGCCTAGATTAAGTTGAGAGAGAGAGAGAGAGAGAGAGAGAACGAAGCATGTGTCCAATAGCCAGGTGGAGGCGGGGAATGAGCCATAGTCAAAGATAACTACCCTTAAAATTCTTTCACAGGGCGGCATCACTAACAAAAATAAGATAAATAAAACCACAAACCATTTATATTGAAACTAACCTTGAAAGCCAAAATAATTTACACAAAGTACTTAAGTTAGTAACCCCCACAAAAAAAAAAGAAAAAAAGTTAAATAAAATGAGAGAAAAACAGACAGATTCAAGTGAGCTTTGGGGTTCTACAGAAGGATGCTGAGGATACCATGGACCGAATATGTGAGCAACGATGAGGTTTCGGAGAGGATGCAAACGAAAGTGGAACATACTTAGCATCAGGAAGAGACAGCTGATGTATCTGGAATACGTAATGAGGAAGGAGGGCTTGTTGAATCTAATACTCATAGAACAGATATAGGGAAAGAAAGACAGGGGAAATCAGCGAGAGTCATACTTGATGGGCTTGAGCAAGTGGATGGCAGCACGGGGTTTGGAGAGATACCAAGAGGGAAAGTGTGAAGAGCGACAAGGGATAGGGATAAGTGGAGGTCCATGATCGCCTATTTCACGAAAGAACAAGGTAAATCGAAAAAAAGAATAGGAAGATACTCTTTATCCGGTATACTCAAGCACCCCATATCCATGCAAGTACTGTACGGTTTCATTTATCAAACATGAACCAGTGTCTTCAGCGTGTTCTGACCTTACTATCTAAATCTAATCTAAATCTAAACTTATTTATAAATAGAACTGTGTGTGTGTGTGTGTGTGTGTGTGTGTGTGTGTCTCCGTTAACTATAAACTCCGAAACGGCTGAACCGATTTTCTTGAAAATTTACACAGTTGTACTATAAGCGTCTGCAAGTGTTCTTGGCTAGGTTTTGTGAGGATGTACCCACGATAAATATCGAAAATCGTAAACATCGTGTTATAGAAGGAGAGGTCCAATTTTAATCAAATTTGATACACTCAGACAAAGACATAAGAAACGATATTCAGAAGTTTCAAGGTTGCAGTTCTTACAATAGTGCAGAAAATCGATAATATATATAAAAGGCAAGATGTTTGTGTGTCTGTTTATCTGTCTGTATGTCCTTTATACAAATCCACAATTTTTATCCGATTCTCACCAAACTTCACACAAATGTTCTTTAGGCTGAGTCTGAGCTCCAGGACCATGGATTCGTTTAACGCTTTCATTACACTCGAGCAACGCCGTACTATACTGCTAGTATATTATATAAAAGATCCCATTAAAACAACAAACACAGCAAATCTAAAGAAAGCATTACAAAGTAAAATAATTTCATGGCTTAAAATGAGATGGATACGCAGTTCTTCCTGAATCTTCAGGCTTCGAGCGCTCGGATTAATCCTATGGCGTACAGCACGGTTTTAATAAATGTAACCAAGCCATACTGTCGAAGACTACACTGTTAATCGGAATAACTAAAGAATTTATGCAAAACCCAGAACATTATTTGTGATAATTATACATTTATCTGGCTCTTTACATGTCACAATCAGGAACTTCTCTAAGCAGAGCTGGAAGGAAAAAAACTTACCATTTTTATAACTACGTTCTTGTCATCATTTTCCATTTAATCGGGTGGGGGGACATAGAACCAGCTTTACTGTAATATTTAATATTTAACCGTCCTTGTGGTTCTCGTATCTCTGCCTAAATAATCTCAGTCGATCTGAAATAGAACTTTTCACCATGTCCAGCTGCCTTCATTGTTGCTTTATACACAACACCTTACGCCAAGCACCCGCCATTCAAAGGTCAA
This sequence comes from Ascarosepion bandense, assembly GCA_037127315.1. NCBI lineage: Eukaryota > Metazoa > Mollusca > Cephalopoda > Sepiida > Sepiidae > Ascarosepion > Ascarosepion bandense. The sequence continues at coordinate 3,294,035 of JBBBDQ010002089.1, forward strand.
TTTTAATCTCTACAGTTACGTTTCAGCTGTTCACTGAATTTTTTTTATTTTGAGTATTTTGTTAATTATGTTTTAGCTTGGCCATGTTCGACATGAAGCTATCGCTCAACTTGACAATGTTTCTGTTATAAATTTATGAAACTGATTCAAAGGGGAAATGCTTATGTAATAGACCAAAGAGCAATTTACCAACCCTAGACGTCACTATTATAAAAAATGCGTAAACTGAATGATTTTCTTTTCCTGTTCTACATTTTATGTTCTTGATTTTTTTTAGAACCATTTCATAACTTTCTGTGATTTTGTTGAATATTTTCACGTGGATGAACTTTTGGATAATATATATTGAATTTTCTTAGGGATTCTTTCTTTTATTAAATGTTCATCAAGGCACAAGAGACACGTAAGGTAGGGAGTTTACTGTACGAGCTGTGTGATATAAATGTAAAAGGTGGGCGTGCGTATAAATTATGCGGATATGTAGGAAAGATAAGTGTTGACTAGAAACCTAAAGATTATATTTTCGTGATCGGGGAAAAATTCGCTCGAGTGTCTGTTCGACAGAATAGCTGTTCTCGAAAATAAACTGTCTGAATGAAACTTCCCTTTCACCAATGGAATACGAAGGGCATCAGGATAATTCGACCCTGTGTACGTGGGGTCTGAAAAAAAGGTCTGAATAAGTGGATCTAAAGAATGTAGTTCGTCTGAACATTTGCCATGGAAATAGCTACAAGCTTGCGACATTTCATAGTGTTAGAAATAATCAATGGCTCACAAGGCCGCGGTAATACTTTTGAACTCTGTCAAGACTAAAAAGTAAGGATTGAGCAGCTCCATCCGAGATTTGGCAGGAATTCTCCATTTTTTGGTCTGATCTGATTTTTGTAAAGATCAGTCTTGCAATCTGTTTGAATACATTCCATGGGTGGCTCGATCGCACTTTTAAACAATAAGCCAGTTTGTTGTTAGCCTAAAAAAGATATTATATCGAAAAATAAACGTTTTTCATGTAAACTAAATACATTTTCCATCATTAGGCTACAGACATATGTAACTGTGCCTATTTGATTGCTATCATAAAGCGATAGACAACAAGCTAAGTGAAGTGTGCTTGATCCTCAATGGAATCTATAACATTGTGTCCATTTATCAGAGTAAAGTCAAATAACGTTTTTTGCGTTTACCATAGAGTGATGGTTAGCAAGCACATCTTGTAGATCGAATGTAGTGATTTTAATCCTTATGCCAGACAAAGCTAAGCTTAGTAGATAAATGTAATTAGACAATGACCGTCAAGTAGAGAATTAGTTTGCACGCAATTCTTTCATATTGTAATAAGCTTGATTCTCATTGGATGCTTGGGCGAGTTACCAGATTAAACAAATCACAGGATTTATCTTGAACATTTGGCTTGGGAGCTAGGACCTCATAGTCACCATACCGTAGATGTAACCACCAAGAACATATGCTGTCCAAATGCTTTCAGTTTTACTTTAGAACATATATATATATATATATATATATATATATATATATACGCACATAGATTCTATTTTTTTTTGTAACACGTTTAAACTAACATGTAAGAATATTTCGCGCTTATTTTTCTTGCCAGTATCACGTCATTTTTGTTGTGCGCACAATCAATAATCTGGCGCCATTTGATTCTTGAAAGCGGAAAAAGAGGAGGGAGATAACCAATGAAAAGATATATTATCTTCTTGATGCCATTGATGCATTTCGATACTGAATTAACAAACTACGTTTCAATGTGGAGGGAGGGGAAGAGACGTGAAATAACTTTTTGTTAACTCTCAATCTATCTATGTATTGCTTTGTTCTTTTTACTCTCTCTCTCACACATATATGAGGAGAAAAGAGTTTGAAAATTTAAGTTCTGATGATTTAGGAGTGAATTAATTTGCTAACCGAACGGTCGGTTGGTGAGTGAGTGAGTGAGTGAGTGAAAGAGAATAGTTAGCAAAGCTAGTCTGGTTGGCCATTACCTGTGTAGTGAGTTCGATTCTTATGGAATGCTCTATACAATATTCAACATTTAATTAATAACCCAACAAACGATGATATGTTGCAAATTCAACCAAACGACCAAAAAATAACATTTATAGTAATAAGAAAAAACATTCGTTAAAAAAATATTTCAAAAAATTACTGTTATATTTTTAGTGGGTATTGATCATAGAAACCACTTTTCATGCCAAAACAATGTTTATATACTGTTGTTTACGTTTCGGGCAAGTAAATGAAGCTAACAAATTTTGATTCGTATAAATCACAATGACAAAAAAAAAAAAAATGTTTTCGTTAATAGTTTTATTTGAACTGTCAGACCGGCTCCGAACAGGTAGAGGCATACTTTGGATTAAAAATGGTTTCCTGATGGAAAAAAAAAGGCTACAAATACGATCCCCATTTGAACAAAATTCAGTCCTTTGCGGTAAAGTTTGAGTGACGTCTCCATGGCGCAGGTCTGCACGATAGTATTTTGAGAGCGTGAGCTACCCAGACTACATGCCCCTTTCCGCTCCGCCGTATCGAGACGATCCAAAGGAGTACAGGCCACTATTTACATTGTTCGGACTATTGTCCTCATCTTTTCTAAGAAAATATGACCCAGTGGATATAGACATTGGTTAATTCCAGTGACTTGACCCAAAGAGTTGTGAGTTCAATACCAGGCTACAGCGGTGGTGAACAAGTAACTCGAGTCCGGTTAAAGGGAGATAACTTCACGCAAGGAATGAGAATGATATATCTCAGTGATTGTAATAAAGAGTTCGGTTCGAAATTCATAGCACCTGAAGAAGACTGGAGCGTACAATAGTCGAAACGTCGTACAAATGACAACAAAGAGGAGGACAATAATCTTAATGTAAATAGTGTAAATACTACCTCATCTCAGAAATATAGACAAATACTGAGTACAGGGCATTACATTTGGGGACGACTTTGCTACTGGAGTTACCGGAAAGTTTTCACAGTTGACAGCCAACCGCGTTCGATGCCTCATACCGGGTTTTCTGTCTGGATTTACTTCCATAGACCTTATCGGGTTTTGATATGACTTCAAAGCAGCGGAGGTTTAAAATCAGGGTTTTCCTTCCTTTGATGGGCTGCCTTCTTTGGCTGTCGAGCTCCATCTGCCCGAAGTAGCTGGTTATGAGACTAGTTTTCCACCTTCGCCTATCCTTCGGTTTGGAGGTGGACATAGTTTGCAGAGGCTATTTGAAGTATATACCACGGAAGCATGTAATAGACAGTAGGAATTTGTCCCCAACTATGACAACCTTTGGAAAATATATAATGCACGTATTATATACATTACGTATTTTAGACACCTTTCCTAAATTAACGCTTTTTAAAATATGAAACACATTAGGTAAACACTATAAAACAATTAGGAAATCTAATCTAAACTTATTTATAAATGGAACTTTGTATGTGAGTCTGTGTATGTGTCCGTTACCTATAGACTCCGAAACGGCTGAACCGATTTTCTTGAAAATTTACAGTTGTACTATAAGCATCTGCGAGTGTTCTTAGCTAGGTTTTGTGTCGAGGTACCGCCGATAATATAGAAAATCGATAATCGAAAAAATCGGGTTATAGAAGAAGTTGTCCGATTTTAATCAAATTGGATACACTCATAGACAAAGACAAGAAACGATATTCAGAAGTTTCAAGGTTGCAGTTCTTACAATAGTGCAGAAAATCGATATATATATATATATATATATATATATAAAAAAGGCAAGATGTTTGTGTGTTTATCTGCCTGTATGTCTGTATTTTTTCAGCCCTTTTATTTTAGTTTTTGCTTCGGGTTTGGCTCTAAGTAGGTATAATTGTAGTTCTTAGACTCAGCCATGATACCATTTACCCAGAAGACTTATTTAGCCTTTAAAATTCAGTTTACGACGAAAGAAACTTATTTGATATCGATACCAGGAAATCAAAATTTGACTTACATCCATTCATTTTTCTTTCAGTCTACGGTTTCGCTTTAGTCTTTCGTGTCAACGTCCAAAAAGTCTGAGCCCCAGGACCATGGATTAGTTTTAAAGCTTTCATTGCACCCGAGCAACGCCGGGCTATACTGCTAGTGTTACATAATCAAGCATAAATTTAGAAAAGTTGGTTAATTTTTGAAACAAAAAATATATAAAGAAAAAACAGAAAAAATAAAAGTGAAAATACAACTCGGGATAGAAGCCTAAAATACTCGGATTAAGTCATTACAATAAAATAATTTATACTACATATCTAACAGTATTCACCTCACACGTAACCCATCAGTTGAGAAAAAAATGAATGAGAGTAGGAAATGCAAACTTGAAGAAATAGAACTTTAGGTAAGCAAAAGCGGAAAGTAAAAGCAAGACAAACGATCTTCAGTTGCACAAATAAATTAAATAAATAAACAAAAAATTAACCTTATACAGAAAAACTCGGTAACTGTTGAAAAGTTAAATGAAATAATAATAAACAATACATGTATAACTTCAAATAAATAATCAAAATATATAGGATAAATGAAATAAGATAGATAAAAATTGCAAATTGTATTAAATTATCACATTACATTTAAGCAATATTTACATTTTTCAGTTAAAATTAGTTAATGTTTTGTCACTTCAACAAAACGCTTCAACTTTGCTAGAGTTCAGAACGTACAGTAATATAGCAGACTAACATACATAATAAAAAGTCCAAGGAAAACGGTTGAATTCCCTTCATTTTAACATCTCGTGACATTGCACTACACATGAAGGAATTCTAAAACAGATTACATACATAATAAAAAGTTCAAAGAAAACGGTTGAATTCCCTTCATTTTAACATCTCCTTGACATTGCACATGAAGGAGTTCTAAAACTAAAATATTCTGTTAATCTTTTTTGAATGATTTGTGAACATTTTTATAGTTGTCAACACTGCTTGTTTATAGATACGTAATTTGGAATAAAGCTCATTTCGTCTTTTTGCCTTGATAAAGTCCATCACAAGACGAAACGTGTAGGCCAGTTAAATACAGTTTTCCCCTTGTCTTCGTTTTATTTAACCATCCTGTCAATATCAGATCATAACCGAGTATATATATAACACAATGGCTTTAGACGTAAAAAGTACCTATGTAGCAGCGGTATGTTTGTATTTGTATATGAGGTAAAACATGCAGTTTTGACATTCATCGACGCTTGTTGAAGCTTTACAAAAACCACACAGTGGAAGTGAGCACAGTTAAACGAGGCATGGCTTTTGTAGCTTCTCTTGTATCATTTATAATCTGCATCTATCGCAGTTTCTTTTAATTCATTTTATTCGGACATAAGATTAGTACAAAGAAAAATGGAGAATTTGTTTAGAAAGAATACAGTTAAGTGCCATACGTGAAACACACCTGGGCGATCATGTCTCGAAAGAGACATGACTGACTGGGTAGAAGATTATCCTGCAGTAGGTTGCCATTGCTTTCTGCGGTAGACTGGCTTCCAAGGCCATAGAATCCAATCTGTCCTGTTATTTAACCCATAACTGGAAGGAAGAGACGGATTAATACCTTTCCCAAGGGTACTTGCGCGTAAGTGAATGCAATGAATTCAACTGGAATTCGAACTCGGCTCCCCGATTTCTCGTTCCGAGTCGATATCCACTGCACCACAACGCATATCCAGAAGGAATACATTTATCTTTAAAAAAGACAAAGTGCGTTCACATGTCGATGTCATTGGCACCATGCTACAATAAAAACTGGGGAAAACTCATTCCGTGGTTTCTAGAAGAAAATGGCTAATGGAATACCCAGCATGTGCTACTTACAGGCTTGATGGAATAACCCGGATGTTATATAAAGTCAGTGGCAACGAACAAGTGTGAAAAGCCGTTAAGTGGACTTGCGGATACTTGGACTTTCAGCTCTGTGAATTTGTGACAATTTACTACAAAATGCTATACAGGACATTGCATGGTAGCTAGACCATCTACTAGATCAATGATTTGAAGTAAATAAAATATTGGTTCAAAATAAATCGTTAGATAAATAAAAGAAGCGAATATGTAGCGTGTAAAATATTGCGAATTGCTTAGACGCCATAACATTTTAAATCGTTGGTCATTGGATAAAGATTTACTACTGACGTCTGTTACATAGAGATATTCTCCAGGCGTACTTTTGAAAATCTTATTCTACTGTTTACAGTGAGGAGCATATAAATAAGCAATGTACTTTCTAGATTTTAATATTGTTATCCTATTATAAATCTCTTACTTTTTCAGTTTATTCATATCAAGAAATACAGAGTGGAGCAGAAACAGAAATCCAAAAGGGACAAAGGAGGAGGAAGAAAAAAATGGTGTTAGAGAGTGGGAAAGAAACAAAATCTAAACTTATTTATAAATGGAACTTTGTGTGTATGTGTGTGTGTCCGTTACCTATAGACTCCGAAACGGCTGAACCGATTTTCTTGAAAATTTACACAGTTGTACTATAAGCGTCTGCAAGTGTTCTTAGCTAGGTTCTGTGTTGAGGTACGCCCGATAAATATCGAAAATCGATAAAATCAGGTTATAGAAGGAGTGGTCCGATTTTAATCAAATTTAATACACTCATAGACAAAGACATAAGAAACAATATTCAGAAGTTTCAAGGTTGCAGAAAATCGATAATATATATATATATATATATATATAAGGCAAGATGTTTGTGTGTGTCTGTTTATCTGCCTATATGTCTGTATTTTTTCAGCCCTTTTATTTTAGTTTTTGCTTCGAGTTTGGCTCTAAGTAGGTATAATTGTAGTTTTTAGTCTCAGCCATGATACCATTTACTCAGAGGACTTATTTAGCCTTCAAAATTCAGTTTACGACAAAAAAAACCTATTCGATATCGATACCAGGAAATCAAAATTTGACTTACATCCATTCATTTTTCTTTCAGTCTACGGTTTCGCTTTAACTGGAAACAACTATTGAATTTTAGTCTTTCGTGCCAACATCCAACGAGTCTGAGCTCCAGGACCATGGATTAGTTTTAAAGCTTTTATTACATCCGAGCAACGCCGGGCTATACTAGTGAAGATATAAAATTCAGTTTTTGTATAGATTGTAAAAGGTAAACAAAACTAAGAAAAAAACAAAAAACAATTGAGCGGTGAGCCCCAGCCCTCAAGGTCGATTTTTAAATCGATTTAAAACGTTTTTCAAAGTCCAAAACCCTAACCCCACTTAGAGAACTGGTGCATAAAAACCTTACTCGTAAGGTAGCCTGAACCAGTTCTAACTAATATATAAAAGTCTCGTTGAGAGCAAGTGAGTTCTATTTTTCTACTCAAATTTCAAATGCTGATTTTCAAGAGAGTAGTATACTTCCGACTAGAGAGACTAAAGCAATACAATCTTCCGTCATTTAACCTTATCTGTCCTTGTGTCATGTCTACGGCTATATCGTGTTGAATACACCGGTTTCCGTCCTATCACCGAAGTTAAGCAACATCGAGCCTGGTCAATACTTAATGAGTGACCATTTGGGAATACCAAGTGCTGTAAACGTAAGGACCAAGAATAGTCCACCGGTCCTCGAGGTTTGGGGGTTGGTGCAGGGCTAACAACCCTGCCCCGTAAATAACAGTTTGTTATAGAAACAGCAATAAAAAAGTTGCTGCCCTACGCACCATCTGGGTGTGATAGATAAATGATGATGATGATGATGATGATGTCCTTGTGTCATACTAAAACAAGCTTAGTGAACATTAAGCAACTGATTCGAACGGCCAAATCAATAATGAATGGCTATTGTCTCTCGTCCCTTGACTGGCTATTTTATGGTGGTTCTTGTTTTTCTAAGGTTTGTACGTTCAGGTACGCACAATTAAAGCAATCAAATCGCCGCGAAATCAGTCCTATTTTAGCGCCGTATAAACGTGTCGATCACACAAGATGGCACCGTCAGTTGTCCCTTTCGTCTGTCACTTTTCAACGTAGTGGCAAATTAACATCTCTTTGCGCGGAACAGAGCTCAGTGATCAATCGGTCATTTTGCAACCCCCCTCATTTTATTAGTCTTTTTTTTTTCTTTAAACAAATGGCAAGCCTAAAAACAAAAACACTCGTTCGCCGAGAATTGACATAAGAGAAAGGATGTTTGTCCATCGTCAATGTGGGAAGATGAAACAAAAATTAAAATGAAGAATAAAGGTAAAACAGAAAAAAGGTAAAAAGGAAAAAAAACAAAAAAAAAAAACAAAACAAAAAAAAAACAAAACAAAAACAAAATGAATTTGCAATTAATTCTAATGAAAGATCTTAGAATGAAAGGCAAAATTAAGACATACGCACACACACACACACATATATATATATAATGTGTGTGTGTGTTCAATGTCATGAATCTATATTTCAATGTATCTAACAGCAGGTTTTGCTAACCGGTGTATCTGCAATCATCTTTTCTGATGAGATCCTTGATGTACAAGATACATTTATATATACACACAAGAATGTGAATCAATTAGTTCGTAGCCTAACTTAGTTATTAGTTGAATTTTAATATGTAATTTCCTCTGTGTAAATAACTACGCGACATACGTTGGTTTCAGTGCTTTGACAAATGAGGAGATAATGTACAAAAATAAATATTTTTGGTATTAAATAAATGATTTTTTAATTACCAGGCTATATACTTATTGACGCACTTTTTTTTACCACTGAATCAAGTGCCTTCACAAAGGAAATTATGTTGAAAAATAAATACATAGTGCATAAAATGCTTTCCCATCATTAGGTTACTAACGAATTTACGTATATAAGCAAAACTGCATATATCATTGAACACACACACTATATATATATATATATATATATATATATTTTTTTTTTTTTTTCTAAGCGCCACTTAAATGTGGCAGCAGGTCGAGAGTATGGGGTACCCAGTGATGGTAGCAATGGTAAAACAATGCTCAATGTAAAATAAAGCTAAAATTTCTAAGGAACTTCGAGTACAATCGAGTAGTGAGGGGAATTATATATATATATGTAGCTAACACCACAGTAAAATAAGCACTGATGAAGTAAACATTTATTTAAAAAAAGTGCTTGATGCACAATCAAAAGAACTGAATATACAGAGCCAAAAATATATTAAAGAACGAAATGTTCCCCGCTTACTTACTACCCAGGTTTCAGCCATGTCGGTCTGATAAGATTTTATAGTAAAACATGAGCTGCTGACAATTCCGTCTATTTTGAAAACAGTTTCAACTAGAACGATTTCCTTGCTTGCCTCGGATGTTAAAACTAGAAAATTAATTGGAGTCAGTAGGGAGGATTTCACCGTAAGTGCTGGCCAGGAGGTTAAATGCCCCGTAGAACATCCTATTGGCAACAAGAGAAGCTGCAACGCTGACCGGTAGTCTCCTCACTACTAAATCGGTGAGGATGCAAACTGAGTATTTAGACACCCGAAAAACGAAAATTAATCTGCATGGGTTGGCCTTGAACATTTCTGAGGACCATCTGGAAGCCTGCTAGAGCGGCCATAAGTAAACCGGGCATTGCCACCGGGGATGCCGTTCAGCAGGTAACTTTGTCCCGCAAAGATTTTAATACCCCTCCTGACGTTCTGATTTACTGTGGTCGAAATATTTTGGTGATGGTAGAAGGCCGTTAACCCCACTGCTGGTCCTGTGGGGCTGCAGGGCATTTGGCGAAAACATTTCCCGGAAAAAAAACCGGCAATGACATCCCAACAACCGACAATTGCGACAAGAACTGAAGCAGCAACAAACAAAGCAGCATTAGTCGCTTTAGCAACAATAACCACAGCAGCAGCAGAAACCCCATCAACAGCAGCAACAGCCAATATCACAGCAAAATGAGCGGTACAAAATGAGCGGCAGCAGCAGGAACTGTTACAACAGCAGAAACAACAGCAACCCCTGCAACAGGATCAGCAGTAGCAGCCGCACAGTCATGGTATAGAGATGGAGAATATGTCCATCTCGATCTTTCTCTTTAAAAAGGGCGAGGAAGGAAGGAGAAGAGGAGGGAAAAGACTGTAAAAAAGAAAAAAAAAACACCTGGACATAGTAGGGTGAAGAGGGCTATGGAACATGCCAAGACCCTATCCTTGCTTCGTCAGGTAAGAAAGAATCTTACACCCATAAAACTAAGGGCCTCTCCACTCCCCCCACTAAAACGTACCATCCCTGCCCCCAATACCAATCACACCCCTCTCAAAAAAAAAAAAAAAAAAAAAAGAAAAAAAAAACGAATCCCTTCACAAAGGGGAAACTATATGTCAATTAGAGAGAAAGGCTCTTGATAGAGACCTTTCCCCAGGGAGAAGGCCCTTTATAGATCTTATTTAAGTGTACTTCCGTTGACTTTCCTAGAAAGTTTATCGACGCCTCTGGAAACACCGAGAGAAACCTAAAAGTATGGAATCAATTGGCTGAAGCCAAAGAGGCTTTTGAGAATATTAATATGGCTCAAATAGGGTCAAAATATTAAAAAAAAACACTAATGTGTGTAGGGATGGTCCCGGTTATACACCACCCCTCCTTGTATAGGCGGACGTAGGCAGTATCATTTCAGACTTAATGATAATCTCTCCCGGGCGAAAAATGGGAGATTCCCGAAAGATAGCGTTAGCTAGGTAGGCTCTGGAGCGGGAGGTTAGCAAGCGCTACCAGAATTAGCTAGTTAGGCATAGGTTAATTAAGATGTCTAACGAAGCCGTGAATATGGGCGCAAAATTGCGCAAGGAAGAGATCCGTCCAAGTGGCAATTGTTATATTTGAAGGGTCTATCTCTTGGAGGAGCAAACTCTGAGGTCGACCAAAAAGATGTTCGTTTACCAAGGAGCCTGGTCTCTGTGGCAGAGAGTTTCACATCTATTTGGCTGACTTTCACCGACTCAAGAGACAAGTTGTGAGGGTGAGATAACGGAGGGCGAAGTCTATTTGGGCTGGAATAGGGTCGGCAGTAGCAAGTGGGACTTGATAGTTTACTCTATGAATTGTACTTGAGACTGTTGCACATCTTTGTACCGATTTTGACGGTTGCGTTCAACAATTGGTTCCGGCAGGGGTCCGTCCTCAATCGGACCTCTAGGGGTGTGATCGCGCTGTTGAAAAAGGGTAAGGGTGTTAGGCGGGATTTAGATCATTACAGGCTCATAACTTTACTAAATACAGAGTTGACATTTGGGTCAAGATTATGACGGAACGTCTGCAGTCAGCTGTCGAGATTCTGTTGTAACTCGAGCAGACCTGTGAAGTCTAACAATTCAGAAGAAACTACACCTGATCCGCACAATCCTAGAGGGCTTAGAAGACGACAAGCAAGCAGTGCTGATCAATTTGGATCAGACCAAAGCATTTGATAAGGTTGATCATCGGTACTGGGCTGCTGTTTTGCAGGCCGCCGGATTCAAAGGTTGATCACTCTCGTGTATCACTACCACAGTGCTGTGGTATAATTGAACGGAAAGCGGTCATGCGCTTTTGTGCTGTAACGGTTTGATCATCAGGGTCACCCACTGTTGCTCCTACTTAACGCTTTGGCGTTGAATCCCCTCCTTTGCTGACTGAGGGACGGAGCGTGCAGTCCGGCTCTACGTGAAATCGGTATCTCTGATGGTATTAGAGACAGGATTTCTGCGTACGCCGATGACGTATTCATGTACGTGTTGTGTCGCAGCGACATTGAGGTGGCAGAGAAGGTCCTTGAACGATACGAAAATGTCCTGGGGTCCAAGATTAACTGCAACAAGTTGTTCGTATCGCGGTTAGGTGCTAGAAAGGGGGTCGCTCTTCCAGGGCTCTTCCAGGGCCCATTAGTTGGACAGACAGGCCCGTCCGCATTCTTAAATTGTATCTCGGGATAGATCTCAAGCTTGAGAAGAGTTGGTTAGAGGTACAGGCAAAGGTCGGAGCAGCAATTCAAACTTGGCTTTGACAAGTTTTCCGCGAAGGGTAAGGCTGAGGCGCGTGTCACTTACGTCTTTCTCCTCACCCTTCATCGATCGTCTGTACTGTGTGTGTGTGTAAAGACTGTAAGAAGGCGACCGAGCGTTTTCTCACCTTCCTTTTGTGAGGTGGTGGCAAGAATGTCGACAGAAATGTTTGTGCCTAATGTTCTCGTCACTGGCGGAGGAGGGTGTCTGGAAATGCCACACGTGGCGAGTGATAGACCTGCCTCTTAGTTGACGTTCCTATGCCGTGTGTTGACAGAGGACTCGATTTTGGAGGGGAGTATTAGGAACGCCCTTCCTACCTTTAATATCACTCCTCCTGTTTCTAGAGCTGAGCGCAGATGTAGGCACTTGAATCAATCGAATTTTCTCCAAGAGTGTCATTCCTCGGTCCACTGATCTTTCTCAGCCTTGGAGACGATTGTATCGTGAATTAGTTGAGGGGGGTCTCTGCTTGTCGGCGACGAATCGCGCTTTTTTTTGTTTGGGGCCCCAGCAACGATTTACCTCAGTTTTTGCTTACCTAACGATTGATTCGGGATATGCTATCTTTCAATGATGTGGTCTTTAGATTGGGCTGGGCAGATTTGTCTCACTGACATCGGTGGGACCTTTTTTTAGAGGAAATTGTTTCGTCTGGACAGATTGACGGCTCTTGAACAGATCGTGTCTATTGATCTCGCATATGCGTGCAACAATGTGTCACCACCGTATTCTGGAGTGAAACGAATAGTATTTCTGATGTTGCTAGCCGTAGCAAGAATGGTGATCTGGACGTCGCGAAAGGAGGGAACCTTGCGGTATGAACGCTAGTCTCACTAAGATTCTTTAGACATCAGCTCAAAATGAAGATCAAATTTCATAGAAAGCGTTGGATATCGACTGATTTCAGCAAAAGGTAGGTAAAAGTACCAAGCCTGGTTCATGTGAATGGGGCCAGCCTTTATTTTCTTTTTTAAGCCCCCTTTCACATAACGGGAAAGTTGTGAATTATCTCCTGATTAAGATATACTTTTTTTTTTAATCGTATCACTCCGAGCAAGGCGGTAATGCCAATGATGTGCAGGGGACTACATAAGTGTAAAAAGATTAATTAGAAGAGAGTGAAGAGGAAGACGAACCAGTTAGAAAGGAGCAATAGAAGGATGGGAATACAGGTGTGATGACAGTTTCAAAGGTGGAGAGAAAGGAAAGGATATACGGGGTGGAGAAAGAATTAGTCAAGTGGTTAATAGATGAGTATTGACATTGCATTTAAATTCCTGGAGGTTGTAGCTATCAGGAAAGCAAGAATATGGGAGCGAGTTCCACAGGCGGGAAGTGCGAGAGAAGCTGAACTTGTCTGCATTTTGTTAATCTAACTGTGAATGGGTGGGACCCAGTTGCCAATCTGGTTGCACGAGTAAACACCTGTTGAGGAGGCACCAGTGACTTAAGTTCGTTCGAGCAGAAGCCATGAAAGTATTTATAGAACAGACAAAGGGAGACCACTTTCGTCGGTGGGGAAGTGGCTGTAGTCGAGCCGCCAAGTTGGTACCTAGTTAATGTAAGTGTTGTTCATAGATGCTCTTTTCTTATGATTCACATCGTGATTTCCAACCTTCCCAGTTTGATTTTAGTCTTTTTTATCTTTACTCGGTCAGTCTTTGTTCTTATTCCTTTATTTTATCTTTTCCCTTTCCGTTAGTGAGCGTTCTTCTTGCTTCTGTTTAGCAGCATAATACTGCAGCCACTTAGTTTTGTGGGGTGGACGGGTTTTACTAACATTTGTTATTTTTAGTTTGAACGTTGTTGTTATATATTAGTTTTTTGCGAGTTCATTCGCTTTCCTCTTCATCATGCAAATTTTCATTTGACATTTTAAGCTTTTATAACGTGCTTTTTTAGATTCCCCTGTTTATATGTGGTATTGTGGTACATGTTATATTAAATGATGGAGAAGTTCTTGTGGTAAATGAATAAATTGTAATACATGAAAATGTGATTCTGGTTACTTAGGTATCGGATAGTTCGTGTTGATTAGCCTCTTTCTCCACACACTCCTGAGCCTTGTGCTGCATTTGCTCATATTTGAACAATATCTAAATGCCCTCACAGCCTGATGAGACCTATATTATTGAAACCTGGGAAGCTAGTAAGTAGCGAACATTTCCTTCTTTAATATATACACCCCCCCCACACACACACTGTGTGTGTGTGCGCGCGCGTGTGTGTTAAAATAGGATATTAAAATTCTGACAAGGTTCATATTTGATAAGTGGGAATGTTGCATAAAGAAGCTGGATAATTTTCTTACTTTCGAGTCATTCCGATAAGAAAAAAGGAATTGAACTTCATTCGAAAAAAAAAAAAACACATGAGAAAATTCAAAAAATTCGATTTGAACTAAAAAATGTACTAACGACATTTTTAAAAAGTCACTCTTTTTCATTTTTTTTTTCACGAGAAACGCCAGTTTAAGATAAAGTAATAAGTTTCATTGTTTATTTAAACAAACAAAAACATACATACTTTTCTCTTTCGTTTTAGATCTGATGGAGCCTTTAATGGCGAAATGCATTATTTAATTGATCAAAATCTCCACTCTTCATGCAATATTTACACTTATCAAATTTGAATATTATACATATAAGTAAGTAAGTAGCTAGCTAACCTGGAGAGCCAACAAACCTATCAAGGTTTCACCAAAATGGATCTTCATAGAAAGCCAACTTTCCCTGAAGATCCAATTTGGTGAAACCTTGGTAGGTTCGTTGGCTCTTCAGGTTAGCTACTTGTTTGCTCTACTTGTGTATTGAGCGGTTTACGTGTTAGATTACTCGTCTCGGTTTTTTTTTCTTTCGACTAGTACTTTGACTAATGTTCAAGTGCTTAGTTTGTTTCTTTTTTTTTTTGTTTCCGTTTTTTCCCCTCCGCATTTATACTCGGTGGGGTTTTTCGAGACGTGTTCAACGACAAATCTTCAGTTTATATATATATATATATATATATATATATATATATATATATTTTAATTCAGATACTTCAATCCAAGGGAAAAAAGCAGGAAGGTAAATTCAAAAAACCCGATCCTAATTAATATTAAAAATTTTATTTCAATATTAAAAAATGATACAGGAAGAGAGTTCCATGTAATAAAATATTACAGAGCAAATATATATTAAAAAAGGATTAATTCAAAGATGTTGAATGGCCATTTCGATATGAAGATCCCCACGGGGGATAACGCATCACCTCAGCAACAGAAAAATCCTTTCAGAAACTTTCAGAAAGTTTCTGAAAGGATTTTTCTGTTGCTGAGGTGATGCGTTATCCCCCGTGGGGATCTTCATATCGAAATGGCCATTCAACATCTTTGAATTAATCCTTTTTTAATATATATATATATATATATATATATATATATATATGACAGGGTGTCCACTAAATCTTTGAGACGTATTAATGTATTAAGTTCTTTTATGATATTAATAGTTTTATTTATGTTATGTTTTTATATTTCAGACCGCAATTAATGTTGGTTCTTATGAATTAAAGGCGTTACTGCTAATCTTGAATGACTAATCACTCGTTAAATATAAAGGGTGATGAAAAATTGGTTACATACAACAATGTTCAACGCAAAGAATAAAGGATTGGCAAGGATCGATTATGATAACTGAACGCTAAAACCTTGCTCCATGGAAGAAAGTTAATGTTGTATGATTAATGGAGTCGTTGGGGCATTTTTCATTTAGGGTTCTTCTATGTGCCCTGTCCCTTCAGGACGTAGGCGATCATGGATCTCCACGTCTCCCTATCCCTTGTGGCTCTTAGTATGTTTGCTCCTGTTGCTCCTGGCAACCCCCGTTCCGTCATCCACCTGATCAGACCCTGCAAATATGTTATCCGCTGCCTTCCTCTGTCTCTCCTTCCTTCTATCTGTCCAGTCAGTATCAGGTTCTCCAGGCTCTCCTTCCTCATTGCATGTCCCAGGAACTTCAGTTGTCTCTTCCTGATGCTCAGCATCAATTTCCTTTTTGTTGCTATTCTTTCTAACACTTCGCCGTTGCTTGTATGCTCAGTCCACGATATCCGTAGCATCCTTCTGTAGAACCACATTTCGGCCGCTTCCAGTTTTGTCCTCATTTTCGATGATATTGTCCAGCATTCACAGCCGTATTGAAGAACTGACATCACGTAGCAGTCTAGCACTCTTTTCTTCGTTTCTATTGAGATCTTCCTGTGTGTTAGTATTTTGCTCATCTTCTGGAACGCGTCCTTTGCCATGCCAATTCGCCTTTGGATCTCCGTGTCGCACTTTCCATCTCCTGTTAGAGCACTTAAGGTTCTTAAAACGCAATGAAACAATAAATGCCCATTTATACATTGAGCAGCTGTAACGTGTTCATAAAAGTTTGATCAAAAAGCGTCCATCGTTTGTCAAAAGAAAAAAAAGTTATCCTCCATGATAATACAAGAATACGTCCAGAAAGAATAAAACAGGAAAATAAAATTTGAGCTCGGTAGGTCTTGTCTACCCCCATCCGCCACATTCAGTTGACTGTGCAACAACAGATTAAAAATCCGTAAATTGCTTTGATGGAGAGAACTTTCTCTAACGAAGAGTTCATCGAATGCTTTTTCAAATCAAAACCGGCCGAATTTTACTCAAAAGATATCGAAGAGCAGCCTGATAAAGGGTAACGTCATTGTAAATAATGGTAAATATATCAGTCAGTTAAATGCCATACGTGAAACACGCTTGGGCGATCATGTCTCGAAAGAGACATGACTGACTGGGAAAAAGATTATCCCGCAGTAGGTTGCCATTTCTTTCTGCGGTAGACTGGTTGCCGACCAAGGCTATAGAACCCAATCTGTCTTGTTATTTAACCCATAACTGGTGGGTAGAGACGGATTAATACCTTTCCCAAGGGTATTTGCGCGTAAGTGAATGCAATGAATTCAACTGGAATTCGAACTCGGCTCCCCGATTTCTCGTTCCGAGTCGATATCCACTGCACCACAACACAACGGTAAATATGTAAGTGAATAAAACATAACTGCAATTTAATGTTTTAATAAATAAAAGTTGATAAAACCGGAAATTATTTATGACAGAATCTGATATTTATCACTGGCATGAAACAACGGTTAACGTGGAAGAAAATAGCCCCCCCCCCCCAAATATTCAGCAATGGTCTTATTGGAAGAATACATTTAAGGAGGTAGATTATCAGAAATGTATTAATTAGCTAGCTGGCCATGTAATTTCTAAAACAAAAGAAGACCTTGAGGAAACGTAAATTAAAGTTGAAATTGTACGAATTCATCAGTGGTGACAAGCCGGCGGTCCGTGTGCGCGGGTGCATTTTAGAGAATTCTGCTAAGAAAAGACACGTGCGGGATTTGAACAGAACAGAGATACGGAAAGAGAAAAATCACAAGAGCAGCTGGAAAGGGACAGATCATTACGTCATGACGTCATGACGTCATGACGTCATGCCATCCAACCTTGATAAAGTGGCGGAAGTTTTTTTTATTCGTTCATTTGTTTTCTACGGCTTATAAACCTTGCAGTTTATTTAAAGCCAGAAAATATTTTTTAGGTTGTAGTAATTTTATTTTGAGAAAATAATGCTTTAGTGATATAGGTATTACTAATTAACCCATAACTGGGAGAGCAGAGTTAGTTCATACTTCTATCAAAGCTATTTGTGGGTAAGTGAATACAACGAACCGAATGAAAATTAGAACTTGGTTCACCGATTAACAATTCCGAGCCATTGTACATTACATCACCCGCACATCCAAGCTTAAAGCACTTGGTATTCTCAAGCGGTCACCCATTGACCAGGTTCGGCATTGAGAACTGGTGTCTCAACGCCATTTGTCCGGAGGCCCGTGGGTGGACGCACATATCTAAACTTATTTATATATGGAACTTTGTCTGTGTGTGTCCGTTACCTATAGACTCTGAAACGGCTGAACCGATTTTCTTGAAAATTAACAGTTATACTATAAGCGTAAATTTGAAAATATAGATTCTATGTTTGAGGAATACAGAGTTTCTTCTTTTAAGCTTAACGGGAAAGTGTCAGCTCACTTGAGCTACAGTCTAGTCTGCTCCTTTTCGGTGTGGTGTATCCATTATTGTTACAGGATTATTGTCTTAGCTTTCTTTGTATCTCAGCATTTTTTAAATACAAAAAAGAAAGAAAGAAAACATTTTTTTAAAAATTTTGATCTGATTTAAGTTGGTATAATTAAACTATTTTATTTCAGATCAGAGTGCAGTTTTCCTCAATTTTTCATATACTCTTAACTTGTATAAATATAAATATCTATTTAATCAATAATATATAATAAAAACAAATTACCGGATATATGGAAGTTAATCAATATTCTTTCATGAAGAAGTTTTAGCCATATTCTAAGGTGAACATTTTGCACTATTTACATTATTCTGACTGTTGTCATTTTAGTTGCCATTTGTACGACGTTTTGGCAGTCGTACGCTCCGGCCTTCTTCAGGTGCTAGGAATTTCGAACCGAACCCTTTATTACGATCACTGGGGCAAGTTCTTAAGGACACATGGCCCAGTAAATATAGACTGGGGTTAGTTCCAGTGACTTGACCCTAAGAGTTGTGAGTTCAATACCAGGCTACAGTAGTGGTGAACAAGTAACTTAGAGAGTCAGGTTAGAGGGAGATAACTCATGACTACCAAAAGTGGCTTCGCACAAAGAATGAGAATAATATACCCCAGTGATTGTAATAAAGGGTTCGGTTTGAAATTCCTAGCACCTCAAGAACTCCGGAGCGTGCAACGGCCGAAACGCCGTACAGATGGCAAATAAGATGAGAACAATAGCCCGAATAATGTAAATAGTGTAAATACTAACTAATCTCAGAAATATAGACAAATACTGAACATTTTCCAATGTATATTGCATATTATGCTGTTGATTGGACATTTGTTATTAAGTGGACAGTTGTCTTTTTTATCCGCAGTTACATTTTTTCGTATGGTGTTGTTGGTTTGTGTTATTGTTAATATCAAGTATTTAAGGAGCAATAGAAACATCCTAAAACTATCAGCGCTATCTCCACCACGATATCAAGCACTTTACGATAAATAAACCCTGCTCGCCAAAATACTTTTTATCAGTAAAACTACTGAAATAATGCTGGCGCCAAAATCTATCACAACTCAACACTATATATAACCTTTAATTATATGTTGAGTTTTCTCCTCAATGTATTTGCTCGAGATAATATTCATAGAGCTCTATTTTTATCGAATTGATAATTTATATTAATTCACAGGTTGCCATTCTCTCCTATATATATATATCTTCTAAACATATAGTTAAATATAACAGACAATGAATGTCTATTATGTTTAATCATGAGCTGTTCTAAACATCGTATTTTGGCTTTAATTTAAGCTGAAAATAAAGACAAACATTTTCTAACATTTGGATATATCTTTATTATGCTGGTTCTAAGCTTTCGGCTCATATGATCCACCTTCAGAGAGGTTACAGGGACGTTAAAAGAAAGACATAAAGACACCCACCATCAAAGATGATATTATTTGGTGTTGACGTAAAACATTGCTATGCGATGGTAACAATCACTGAACAGCAAACGCAGGTCGTAAATTTGTAATGCGGTACTATGACGTCACACCACGCGAGAGATCGAAATGTTAACAGAACCAGATGTCTAAATGCATTGTAATGTGTTGTGATTAGATTGAAATGTGATTTTATTGAGTGTGGGTTGCTTGGATTTAATGTAGATGGCCACCAATATCTGATTTTGCTTGTTTTTGTTTTTGAGGCTTAACGACCTATCAATCCTTATGGGATCATTTTAAGTTCATAACCAATGATTTTTGGGTAAGGTTATTTATTTTTACAACATTTTTCTTTTTACGATTCATTGGGATTTTGTTTTTAAGAGCAGGGTCTCCAAGTCCTACCCTTTTTATTTAACCCATAACTGGAGGGAATGGACGGATTAATACCTTTCCCAAGGGTACCAGTGCTTAAGTGAATGCATGGTATTCAACTGGAATTCGAACTCGGCTCACCGATTTCTCTTTCCGAGCCGATATCCACTGCACCACAACGCACATCCGTCACTATACGCTTATTACAGCACCTGGTATTCCCAAGCGGTCATCCATCTAAGTACTGACCAGGCTCAACGTTGCTTAACTTCGGTGATCGAGCGAGAACCGGTGTATTCAACGTGATAGGCCGTAAGCCCCCAATATCTGAAGGTTCTTTTAAATGTGTGTATGCGTGAGTATTATTGTGTTATCGACTAAAATCAATTTTTTTCTTTATTTTCACCTGAAATTAAACCCAAAATACAATGTTTAGAACAGCTCATGATTAAACATAATAGCCATTCATTGTCTTATATTTAACAATACATGTTTAGAATATATAATAATAATGATACTATTAATAATTGTTATAATATATTTCAGTCCGTCTCGAAAAACCCACCGAGATATATATATCTACACACACACACACACACACACACTTTTTTGTAATATAATCATTTCTTCCTAAGCAAGGCAAAATCACCACTGGTGCGCAGGGGGTTACAGTGTGAGAAAGAACGAGGCACATGAAATGTTGAAAGAAAAAAAAAAAAGAGAAGAATAGGAATCAAGAGATAGAAGATGGCAACTGACATTGCATTTAAACTTTTAACCATTATATTTACACTCAAAATCAGACTTGACGGACTTTCTGTCTTCGTGCAGAGAGGGACTCAGACGACAGCAGAGACCGTTTAGGGAAAATTTAGTAGATTTGAACCAACTTTATTTGAATTAACTTTGAGTTTCAATAATTTTTTAATCGTATATGAACCCTGTAATTAAGAATATCGCAAAATATAATTCCCGGCACACTTAAGCTGTCAAAATTACACGAATTTTTCATGGAGTACCTTGGATGGATTAGACAGGGATAATCCATTAGCAAATCCAACATAAAACCGGAAGGCTGGAGGTAGCACCGGACGAAACAAGTTCACATATTTTCACGACTCCTGCTCTGATGAGCTTCTTTCTCTGGTATCCCGACCACATGAATTTACTCGTGTTAATAGATTGGCATTTCACAACCAAATAATCAAATGTATTCCTCCACTTCTGCTATAAAAGTTTCTTTTCTCGCACTTCCAGCCTTTGAGACCACTTTCTGTATATTTGCTTCTCTGATAGCTACAGTAATCCAAAGTTTAAATGCAACGTCAGCTGCAATCTTCTACCTCCCTAAATCCCATCAACCTCCTATCCTTTCTTCGGTATCCTCTGTACCCTTTTTCTCTCTTCGTAACCAGTGTGAGTCTAATATATTTCATTCAGTAATAAATTTGAACACTTGGCTACTGGCGTGTGTTTACATTGTACATAACACGCTGAATTCTACCGAGGGTCCATAGCTCAGAGGTAGAATCGCCGACTGGTATCAATTCAGTCGGGTTTCAATCCTGGCTAGAAGCAATCGGATATCTAACCGTACTGAGGATCTGTAATCCAGCGAAACAGATCTGTTTGCGAATGGCTCTCTCTCTCTCTATATATATATATATAGAGAGAGAGAGAGAGAGAGAGAGAGAGAGATATGGAACAGACTGAGATAGATAGATAGGTAGGTAGGTTATTTTGCCTACGCTTGCCTTTGAAATCAAATAATTCTTGTTTCTGGATTAGCGTCATATTTTCAAGTAATTGTTCAGTTATTTCTCTTGATTTTCGATAATGAATAAACTAATCAATGCGTATATCATTATTACGAAATATGAAACCTGAATAAAATAATGATATCTGTTTACATACATTTGGGTAGAGAAATGCGTTGAAAATCATTTGTGCTTCTCTAGAATCAAAATGTATAACAGAGAGAAAATATCAACATCATGGAAAACATTAATAAAAAATGTTTTTGTTTTCAATAAAACTTTCAGGTTTTATAACCAAATATTTTGCTGCCCATATTTTTTTCAAAGCACTGAGTGAATTTACACAGACAAGAAAAATATACAAACACGCATTCACGTTTTATTGCATTTATGCATATGCGCAAATATATGTAGATTTCATTACATACACACATATCTGTATACAGTATGTTTATAAATCTCAAGAAGTGCGATCAAAAATTATTGGGATTATA
Source organism: Ascarosepion bandense (assembly GCA_037127315.1). Lineage (NCBI taxonomy): Eukaryota > Metazoa > Mollusca > Cephalopoda > Sepiida > Sepiidae > Ascarosepion > Ascarosepion bandense. The sequence goes on from JBBBDQ010002089.1 coordinate 3,316,221, forward strand.
AATTTCATTACAGAAAATGTAAGAACTTATATAAAAACGTTATACTGTCGCATTAATGTGTTTATATGTGAATTAGATACATTTTGACGTACCTGTATATCAATATTTGTACCTGCAGCCAACTAGAATCAACATTCCATTACAAATATCCATACATGACGTGATATATATTAGTCACATTTGCACAGTAAATTTAGTCATCATTTGAAAATTATTCAAAACACGCTACCCAAAAAATATATTTGAATGAAGTTTCATTGTGCAGGCATACATAGTTAAGTTCTGAAATAAAGTTTCTTTTTTTAAACCAATTAAAAAGCGAATAAACTATTTATTTTAACTTAATATAATAATTACAAAAACGTGTAAATTAGCAGTCATTTGGTGATATTTCCTGACGAGTGAATCGAACAATTACACAAAGGTTCGTCTACGAAATTCTGGAATAGAAATGCTGAATACAAGATCAATCAGCTAAGAGGCATATGTTATGTTTTCATTAATTTATATATATATATATATATATATATATATATATATATATATATAGTGTGTGTGTGTATTTAAGCAGAAAATTTTCTTTTAGATATGCCAGATTAAATAAACTACAAACATTGTGTCTGCTTATTTTTAATAAAATCCATTCATACTCACGTAAAAAATGAGCTGTAACTGTGACAGATGATTTTATTATTCATTTCTCGATGTTCCCAAGTACTTCCAGTCTCCTTCCGAGATCATCTTCAGGGGTGTGACCTATAGTAACAAAAAATAACCACAAAATTGTGTTGCTAAAGATTACTGTAAATTTTCTTCTTTCTTCAAATATAACGGTTGACAAAATGCTTAGCGTTCATAAGAACGTGAACATGATCTAAAATGGAATTTTTTATGCTGTAATGTCATGGTCATGCAAAACTTCTTTCTATAAAAATTTTAGAACATTACTACATTAGCAATTGCTGATTTTATTAATTGACGGCTTATGTTTTTTAATGAATATTGCCTCGAGGATCTGTAGTTTGCTTTTGTTGTTTTCTTACACATGTCTGACCTTTCGTCAATTTCTAGACATCTACAATAACATTCCTGTCTACATTTACAATATAAAAAATAGTGATCGACAACAACTATTCTACATCAAGAAAACAACAAAAGCAAACTACAGATCCTCGAGGCAACATTCATTAAAAAACTTAAGCCGTCAATTAATAGAATCAGCTATGAATATTGTAGTAGTGTTCTAAAATTTTTATAGAAAGAAAAGTTTTGCATGCTTTAACACGTGCATGACCATGACATTACAGCGTAAAAAAAATCCATTTTAGAACATTTTCACGTTCTTCACTAAGCAATTTGTCAACCGTTATATTTGAAGAAAGAAAATTTACAGTAATGTTTAGCAACACAGTTTTGCGGTTATTTTTGTTACCACAGCTCACACCCCTCAGAAGGAAACTGAAAGTACTTGGGAACACCGAGAAATGAATAATAAAATCATCTTTCAAAGTTACAGCTCGTTTCTTACATTTTTCAATTATAATACGCGAAAAATTATGTTGGTAGTTTATTTAATCTGACATGTCTAAAAGAAATGTTGCTGCCTAAATACACACACATATATATTTAGGCAGCAACTTTTCTTTTAGACATGTCAGATTTTACTAAACTACAAACATTGTGTCTGCTTATTTTTAATAAAATCCGTTATATATATATATATATACGAACTCCTGATGATCCTGAGAGTGAAACCGCGGTCAACTTTTGGCTCTCCTTTAGATTTAGTTCGTGTTTTTGCTTTACTTTCGTATTGAGCTCTTTCTTGTTAAGGTTTTTGTCTTGGGGTTTTTTTTTCTTCTTTCGAACACAGCTTATGCTTTGTTTTTTCTATTCCCCTTTACCCATTTGGGAGTACCTTTTGGGTTTGACGACTTACGTTACCGATTTGTTAGCAGTAGGTTTTTCTGATTTCGGTTGTGATTAGTGCTACTGTTTTGTTGGTACGTTTTACAAAATCTATAATATATATATATATATATATATATTCACCTAATACAAATCTCAAGATTCACTCAAGGTAGATGGTTGCAGTGAAAATGTTGATACTGAATAGGGCGTGTGGTATGAACGGGAGAGATTATTTGAAGATTAGAAATGATGATAATTATCCCTTAACCTTGAAGAGATCAAGATTGATATATTCAAGGAAACATTCACGCGAGCTAATGTTTTTTAAAATGGCAGTTCTTGGGAAAATCGTTGTGTGAATGGAACGATCGTTTTAACCTTGAAATGCAGAAAAAAAGGATTAGGACTCATGCAGCAGACCTTTCACTTGAATTCTTGACCTCGAGGGGAAAAGTCTACGAAGGGGTGCTGAAGTCCTCGATCCGAATTTCTTTCCAAATATCAGTATCCTGATGTTTGTTCACTGTAATACCAATTTTGGTAAGTGAACTGGTAGAGAACTTTTCAGAATAAACACTGTATTCTCTTTTAGTGTACTTTTCTAATGAGTGAATATCTCACTAACGCATTACACTGCAATATGTTGATCAGGTTCTAGTAATGTATAATAAAATATTCCCTTTGTGTTAGATTATAAAACAAAAGTTTTTTTTTCTCAGCATATTATTTTCGGACGCCTAAGGATGCATTGAATTTAACAAGATTTACTTTATTTTGGGATCTCGTAATAAATATGTTTAATCACAACTCTCCTATTAAAAATGATTATTTTTTATATCAAGCAAGAATAGAAAGACAAGTGTTTCTCTAAATTTATTTATAACCCATTTTCTTAGCTTCTGAATTTTCTTAAGACTTGTAAATGGCGTGTGACAGTTGATCGATTACATAAACAATAAAATGCTAAATAAAGTTCAAAGTTTCTCTATCATTTCACAGAAGATAGCACGGGGGACTTTTGTATCAACATATAAAACATTACTGGAATTGCAACTTGTACGATTAATAGTAAACCTGGGCTTGTATTACGGGACCGTTAAAAGAAATGCTTTTTAGATTAAAAAAAATAAAAATGAAAGAAGCTTGTGGTAAATGTAAGGACTCTGGAAAAAAAATCCAAGCCGCATTCATGATGAAAAAAATCACGCGAGAGAACATTTTTAGCTCCGAGGTAAAAATCAATGGTAAAATATTCAAAAGAAATATTCTTATACAAATATATTAATTTTGAAATTCAAAATGGCTGAACTACACAGTTCCATCTTTTATATTGACTATTCATTGAACAAGACGTTTATATACAGAGAGCAAAATATTTTCTCATTAAAAACTAACACAAAAAAAAACCAAAAAAACAAAAACAAAAAAAACTTAAGATAATATAAAAAATATTAGAAAAAATGTCCATGCGATAATTGAGATAAAGAATAACGTTTTAAGTTACTTCTTCCACCGTCATATTTTTTAAGTGCCAACTACTTTCTCTGGTGATGCAAATGAAAATGAAACTGATATCTCCAAATTAAAAAGACAAGAAATATCCTTTTTTTTTTCTTTTGAATTATTTTCAGATGAATAAAGAAGACTAAGTGAACGATTCTTTAATTAGAATAGACAATACGAGGCTAGAAAGTTCTTTTATGTATCCTGTCCATTCAAGACGTAAGAGACCATAGCAATACATAATTCTTTTGACCAATTTTCTAGAGCTCCCAATCCGTTCACTTTCAATGACATCCGATAAGACACTCGCTCTGAATCAATGAAAAAATGTCAGAGATATTCATGAAACAAGATTAGTTTGATAAATGCCCTAAATCACTGAGCACCAGTCACAACAAACAGATAAATAAGCCTTTCTTTTACTCTCTACAATAGGGTCTCTAGTTTACCAACTGAACAGTTTTCTATGCTTTGTTGATATAACCCTTTACTATCTCTCCTTTGTCGTTGTTCTGTGCTATCTATTCACAAAAATTCGTTTAGTTCACTCGCAGTTTCTCATTGCTACTCTTGAGCTCAACATATCTAGTAAGTGTTAGATTTTCCAGAAGTGTCAACAATTTCTTTGTCAGTATGAAATTCCTTGTTGTTCTTATTTTCCTTAAAAGGGTTTAATTGTGAAAACAAAATTGTCCAGCTTTTACTGTCATGTAAGTTACATATTACACTAAACTACATATTAGTTTAACACTCTTTGTTTCTTACGAAATTAAAGTCTTTACATGAGCATGAGTCTGTGAAACTATCACTTTATGCACAAGAGTTAAATAATAGGGCATGAACGTCTATTGGGATTTTGCCTTGAACTCAATGGGTTTCCGGTTCATTCTAAAGTCTACTTCAACTCTATACTGCTAACGTCTACCTAAACTAAGACCTTATTTACTATTTATTTATCACACTACAATTGGGCTTCTGCTGTCAGAAATGACGCCAAAATATTTGAGAGGATTACTAGCTGTTTCCTTACAGGTTATCTACGCTTATCGTGACAGGCGGGAATACTTGAGATATATATATATATATATATATATATATATAGAATAAGGCACTGTTAAACAGCAACCACGTGCGTGGTATAACTTGTAGTAAAGAGAATGAACTGAACCGACACTGCCTAGCTATATATATTCAACATAAATAAATGCACAACGGTCTTTATTATAACAGGTAGGATAGTCTTAGATAACTTTGCGTATATCCTGGTTTACACCCCTTCCGGTCTTTCGAACAGGAGTAGAAGCTTTATTCCTTGTTTAGGATAGAGTTTTCAATTCCTTCTAATGTCTTATCATTCACTTTTACACTCAGTAGCCTCATTGTCTTGCTTGGGATGAACTGATATATCTAAACTTATTTATAAATGGAACTTTATCTGTGTGTGTGTGTGTATGTGTCCGTTACCTATAGACTCCGAAACGGCTGAACTGACTTTCTTGAAAATTTACACAGTTGTACTATAAACGTCTGCGAGTGTTCTTAGCTAAGTTTTGTGTCGAGGTACACCCGATAAATATCGAAAATCGATCATCGAAAAAATCGGGTTATAGAAGGAGTGGTCCGATTTTAATCAAATTTCATACACTCATAGACAAAGACATAAGAAACGATATTCAGAAGTTTTAAGGTTGCAGTTCTTACAATAGATGCTGAAAAAATGGTCGGTTCCTTATAATGCTCCTTATAGTATTTGACTATCATTCTCTACCTTTACAGAAGTTAGATCAAACCAAAAATGGAATATTGCTACCACATCTGGGCACTACACTAATAAAAGACTAATAAATAAGCATTTGTTTTCATTCTTTATAGCAGGAGCTCTAGTTTGAAAATTGTTTTTTAGGTTTAAACATAATGCCGAAGTAGTAGAATGCTTAATGAGAATCGAACTCACTACACCTGGGAACTGGTACGCGTTACATTAGGCAACCTAAATTGTATCTTTTAAAATATTATTCTAGAAGCTAAGCTTAATCAGATACAAAGACGACTTAAAATTTTACAGAAGACTGTAATATGATGTAAAGACGATGTGACGCAGAAGAAGTTAATGCATTGCCCCTGCAACGTCAGCGGGATTGGAACCTTCTAGAAAACGTAATTGTTAAGGCATTTTATAAGTTAGAAGTTACTAAAAAGACCAGATTTTTGTTGGAATACAACTAAACGTTTCGGAGAAATAAACGATCGCAAAAAGCAACATTTTCCATTAATTTTTGCCGCACCTCATATGTCAATTGAAATGTTAGTTCGCATATCAAGGCATCAGACCTTGATCTACTACTCACTCGATTTTGGTTGAATTTCAGTGTAACGTATTGGAGAAATGTATAAAAGTGCGCAAAAGACCACCCGAAATTATGTTGGTCGTTGATTTTTTACGAACTTTGTACTTTTATTAGAAAGTTTTGTGTACACCAAAGGTTTAGATTTTGATTTACAATTTATAAGGCGTCTCAGAGAAGAGGAGTTTGTAAATTCTAAATATTTTGGTGGTCTCTGCCGTGCCCTATGAATCGTTTCGTAAAACTTTTGCGTACATTAACGGTTCATGTCATGATGAAAAGATGACCCAATTCTGGTTAAAATCAAACCAAGGATTTCGGAGGAATAAGGTTTGTTAGAATGGAGACACAAACACACAGACAGACAGACACATCGATATTTATATATATATAAAGAGATGTGCGTTGTGATGCAGTGGATATCGGCTCGGAACGAGAAATCGGAGAGCAGAGTTCGAATTCCAGTTTTATTCATTTACGCAGGTACCCTTGGGGAAGGTATTAATCCGTCACTTCTCCCTCCAGATATGGGTTAAATAGCAGGGCAGGTCGCGTTCTATAACCTTGGTCGGCAACTGGTCTACCACAGATAGTTATGACAAGTTATGTCAGTCATGTCTCTTTCAAGGGTGTATCACATGCTACCTAACTGACTGAATGTATTATACGTACACGATGTGTGTGTGTGTGTAGCTAAACATTGCTCTTAAATCAGGCATTTGTGTTATTTACTCAGCTTAGTCTAACACAAGACTGCAAGTGCAGAGTACCGAGTGAGACTTGAACCCCACTATTGGTAATGGCAAACATTCGTTTCCACCCGGAAACCATCCCGGATTTGTTAGCCGAATATTGGGTGTTATTCTCGGTTGAAATTTATCCAGTGTCTCAAAATAATTTTTCAGGAAAATAATCTTAAGTGTAATAAATGTTACCGCTTTTTCTCTAGTACTGACAGATTTCCTTTCTAACTTTTTGTTTAAGGTTTGGCGGAAAGTCAACATATTTAATACATCATTACTTTCTTTTCTAGTTACACGCGTGACCCATTTTGTGGTTACTGCTATTGTCAAAGTGTTTCAGTGATTCCGCCATTGATATTTGATAAAGCTGTTCTTTTTTGTCATACTGCAGTGCCATTCTGTAGTTTCATGTAGGATTGTCTTCTTTAAAATGTATGAATTTTATTTGATGCTATTTTCAATTGGAAATATATAAACAATCGTCTATGCACAAACGAGTTGGATACCAGGTACGAGACCCTTATAGGAGTCGAAATTTGACAAGTCTATTTAAGAACATTCATTTAAAAAAGAGTCATGAGTGCGATCTCAGGATTAGGCAGTGAAAGATTACAGAGAGAATGCATAAGGATAATATTAGGAAAAATGGGGTTCATAGTCTTTTTTTAATTCCAACGAAGTAAACGCTGCTCGTGAAAGAAATCTTTAGGAAGGTGGTTGAAAAATTGTTCCTCGTTGCTATTTTACTTCTGATCAATAAGATCAATATTATCGATAAGTTGCAGTAGATCTTCTCTATTGTTATAATTGGGTATTTACTGCTTTAATATATAACCAATCAACGTTGTCTTTTTCTCTCTAGGACTCTGTACCTCTTTATTGAACACTTCATATGTCTACTATCTTCAAAGTGGTGATCTTTCGACTTGAGCTGTCCTTTAAAGATTACTTTCTCAACGAATAAAGGGAGATTCAAAATATCGGCGGATCAAAGCAAAGCAGCATCAAAGGAACCGCGAAATAGAAAAAACCTGTCTACTTTGAACTTTTCACATGCCATTTAGAAGTTTTTTTTTTTCGTAGCTATTCTGATATTAAAACATCTTTTTTTTTACACTCACTTTAGCAAGTGAATAAACTAAAATAAAAGCACTTGTGTCTTATAAAAGTTCAACACTAAAGAATGGGGCTCCGACAGTTTAAAATTTTAAAAATATATATGAACTAATGTGAAGGCTAGCAGATACTGCAAAAATCTACTGACAAAAACTGGAGGAGCCTCTTTGAAAACCTTTACAAAGGCTTGTGTATTAGACGTTTTTGAATACAAACTCAATAAATACAAGAGGTTTTATTACCCTGCCTGAGCAGACAATGAATAGAAGTTTACTAACCTAATTAAATAAATTTTCAATTCAAAACGGAGCTAGCAACTCTATCCCGTAAAAAAAAAAAAACCCAACATGCTAGTGAACCACAATAGTAACTTGTGGCTCTATACTTAACAGGGGAGTCTACGGGACCTGAGAGAGTATAGAGGGAAATGTGAGGGTGACATTATGTTTACCAGCGTGAAAATTAGGGTCAGCAAACCGAGTTCAAATCCCGACCGCGTCTGTTGTGATCACTTTATACTCATACGTTTTGAAAAGGCGTGAATTCATCTCTTTGCAAACATAACTAAAGATGAATTAATAGGGGAGAACTGCCGATGAAAAGTTAATTTGAATTAAAAACCTTGAAGAAGAAAGTGGAAAATCACACAAGTACTTTTATCAAGGATAAAATGGCGATACACAGTTTATAGATGTTAAAAAAGAAAGCTGTGAAGAGCCATGAACATCCATATAATGGTGGGACATAGTTTTTAAAAATATAATGCGTTAATTATCAACTTTATTTCGTACTGAACTGCTAGCTACTGAATTTAACATGTATGAAAAAAAGAAACAACAAAATAAGAACACTTAAGTGTGATTTGCCGAAGTTGCAATGGCTAGAAGATAATTGTAAAGACCATTCGAGTAGATTATCATATATATATATATATATATATATATATATATATTTCTTGGTGGTAAAAACCTTCAGTATAGTATGAAGAAGTGGAGACATATTGAAAATGTCTACAAAAAAAAAAAAAAAAGAAAAAAGAAACAAAACGTCATCTTAAGTGTCTAGCTTTTTGATCAACTCTTATCAATATTTTTTCTCGTTTTATTGCTTAATCTTTGGATATTATCAACGAATCTCTTTGAAAAGAGTTGATCGAAAGCTGACCGTTTAAGTAAGCTTACATCACGTTTTTCTTTTGATAGCCATTTTCAAATATCATTGCTTCTCCATATATAAAAACCGCAATGTAATATTAGAATATAATATAAAAGATGGAATGTTTTTATCTTCCGACATTGCGCACTCTAACTTCTTCACTCTTACAGGCTTCATGTTTTTTATAAAGGAGCTTTTCGTTGAGTTATGCTTAGCAGTTTCTTTTCGCAAACCATGGAAAAATCAGTCCGTTGTAATTTATTTAAGTCTTGTGTTAGAATAAATCCTAATATATGGATAAATGACACTAAAGATGCCGACTGTAAATATGTAGTTAGGAAACTAGTTTCGAAAGTACTGTGAATTGTCAGTTGAATCCTCACTAATTTTGACCCTGATCACCTCTAAGTTAAAAGATTGTTTCTTATCTTCGTTAATGAGCATCCAGTATCAACAATTCTCAACTAGGTATTTCTTATGATGACAACTATTTATTGTTGTCGTTATAGTTAATCCGACTAGTCAGACAAAGTACAATTGACAGCTGCTCTTGAAAATGACCTCCAGTCAATTGTTAACTTCGGTAAAATAGTGTAGAAGTCAAATAACTTACCTTTCATCATGGCTGTCTCCTTTTGTCTCCCTGTAGGAAGGTGAACACTCCAAAGTGTGAGACTCACCTCCCTGATGTTTCCAACTAGCGTCCAGTTGGCAGACAAAAATAAACAGGGTTGTAACTGAATACATGTCCCTATCTGGCCCAAAGACAAATGGTGGATATTGTACTGAATATTTATGGAGCTCAATGTACACACTGAAATTATCAGCCACTCATTGCTTACGGAATAGACTTGCCTGTAACAGAATGGAATCTCCAAGGTTATTATTTAAAGCAACTACCAATTTACCCCAGTGTGTTCTTTTTGGACGGTCGGACCCGACTTCTATTCTAGTTGAGTACTGGCTGGTTCTTCCACACTATCTTTACAAATAGCTTGTACATTTTAACGTATCCAAAACAAAACTGCGATCACGTAGAGGACCTTATAGGCCTTTCATCAAAATTCGAGTCAAAAACTCATTGTGCTCTCTTGGGTTCACGATTTCTACTGACATGATGTGCAGGGATTACATTGAGAATTTCTAGATCTGCAGCCAGAAAAAAACTGGTTCACTGTCATGCTAGATAATGTTTCACGTCAGAATTCATTTACACATTTATAAATGTACCATTCATCCGTGCATATTACTGCCATATCTGGCCTGGTCCTCCACCTATGTATCTCGAGATTATCGAAAAGATCCAAGTAGTTCGTGATGTTATTGATCATGACCTGGCATCTGACCTTAGTTACTTTCTCACCACCGTGGTGTCGCTTCCCTTTGTCTTTTCTATTTATTTCATGACAATTGTTCTAATGGGCTTTCCTTCTTGTCGTCCTGACCGCATGAATTTAGGCCTACTACTACATTGGCTACTAACTTACTCATTTTGCTGTTAAATTAGATAGATAGAACCCTAAGTTTTAGTTTAATCGTTTTTTTTTTCTCGCCTGTTGACCTCTCGTCCGATTATTTGTTTTCCTGCGACTTAAAATCATTATCATCTTGTTTGGGGTGAAATGATAAAAAAGGTCTAGGAGAAAAGGCATGAATCAAATTCATTACGTAAAAACTTGTTTGTCACGGAAGCCACAACAGCAACACCTGGCGTGGTGTGTATGTAGCTATAGGCTTATATTTATTTGTTATGTATTCATTAGGTATCACTACTCATTTTGGATACCTAAATTTTAAATTGAATTTTTTTAAATAAAAAATTTTTCTTGAAGCTTTAATTTTAGCTTTAATTGAAAACTAAATGATTAAAATTACTATTTCCAGTAACCAAAATATTCTGGTGTATTTCAAACGGAAATTATAGTGATTAGAATTGAAAATTTTTCAATTTTTCGGGTATTTTTTTGAGCGATCGACACATTTGTAAACAAAAGATAATTCTTGGTTTAAAAAAACCATGCAAAAAATATACATCTGTGAAACGTTATTTTTAGGAAATTAGCAAATTAAAGTTACCTTAATCTGATTTGAAACAAGCATTGCTTACTGCCTGAAATGTACTATAAAAGCGTTTCTTAATCACGGTAATCCTCTTATTAGTGTTATCATACTGTTATCTCAGAATGACAGATGAAACCCCCCCCCCCACCAAAAAAAAAAAAAGAAGCTAAGTATGGTGGAAAAATTGGCATAAATGTATGTAGCTTAATCGCATGTTTCGTTTTTAACTACATAGTAAAATGTAAAATTTAACATAGTATTTTCAGCAATTATCTAATACTTTATAAAATTTTAGTTAGTTTACATTTATAGCCTTACGTTTAAAGATGCCTTCTAAAAAATCTATACTTTGTAAAACTTTTTTTTTTTAACTCTACAGAATCGCTCACAACGTGGCGTATCATGCATATCGATGTTGCTACTATTGGAACTTGTAGGGGTCTCGGCTATGTTTGTAAAATTGGCCTTGTACCAAACACAACCAAAGTCCAACGATTTAAATATCAGAAGTTTGAAGGTTGGGTGTTGAAATGTGGAAGGATAAAATATGCTGTTTCTACATTAAAGTAAATTTTTTATTGACAGAATAACAAAATTCTAAGAAAAATATAAGTGAAATTTTGTTAACTAAACACTATTGTAGGAAGAAAAATAAAATGTTCATAGAGAAAATGCATGTAGTTAATTGTTCAAAGAGAATAGTAAGCATCTTAAATGTCCCACAGAAATTAAGAGTTCATGGTGTATAGTAGCAGAATATAAAGTCTTATGTTCCTTTCCCTTTTTTGGCAGGTTGGTGATAGGGTGAGAAAGAAGGTGAAGCGAATAAAGAAACTGTACTTATCACAGACAGTTGGAGTGTTCTGTTGTTGTTTTCTTTGGTGGCGTGGAGTAAAAATGAAGAAAGAAAAATTGGAAGAAGAGGTAGAATGAATGTGACGCACCCTTACGTCCGGGTCGGCTTCTTGAAATTTCTTTTGTTACATTGCCACAAGGTCCATCAGTTAACCGCTCCCATGTCGAACTCCGTTTGACCGGTCACGGAACGTGGTTTAGGTAGTCAAATTTATCATGTGACCGGCTCCAGCAGGCATTTTCATTCTTTAGATGTGAAAAAAATTTGACAGGCGTCATATATCAATTTTTCTATTTCCTATCCAATCAGGATCCAGAATTTTACTTTTTACACCGACTTGTGAAATTTGCCTTGGTCTGGGTTTTTCCAAAATGTTTTTAATCATTTGTATCCGATTTTGCGGGTGTGCAATTTTACTTTTTCCGTTTGAGTTAATTGCTAGATGATACAGGATTTGTATCCTATAAACTAATTAACCACCATTAAGCTGTCCTAACATCCATTGTTTGATTTTGTAAGCGTCGATGAATGTTAGTTTTGGTAAAGGAGGAATTCAGTGATACACCCAGGCATTGTACACTTTTTCATGTCTGACGTCAGTTTACCAGACGCCGCTCAGTTGCTATTTGTAAACAAGACAAGCCAATATGGGTTGTTGATGGAAAAGTTCAGCCTTTATTGCCGTACCACCAAAATCTGTCTCGAACATCGTGGGGTGACATAGTATACTTTCGGGTGCATATTATGTATTTCACACAAGAAGCTATTATTCGACCTGAAATTTACAAATTGTTTTTCTTGACGTCCCTGTGTTATCACTAGTGCCGATTTTTTCTTATTTTTCACGTAAGCAGAGAAAACGAACAAAAAATATTAAAAAAATGAGAAAGAATAACAACGTTCGATTGGTTGGCGAAAACGAGGCTTTAAGCAAATACGGACAAGGTTTAATCTAAGTACAGAATAGGCAATCGGATAAGAAAGCGTTATTTCATTCCACAGAAATAATCTGCTACCCCAAAATATGTAGGTTTAGAGTGGACTAAGAAAAGCAAATCGCAATCACAACGGAGAGAAATGATTTATGAACAGACGAATGGTTAAATATGGAGATAGAAAGAGAGGTCGATAGATATAAACAGAGTGACATAGATAGATCTGACCAAGCTTATCTTTGTGTTCGTATATATAAGTGAGACAGAGAAATTTCAGGGAAATTTAACAGCATACGAAGCGTGATTAGGGCAGTATCTTTCCTCCGCCAATCATTCAGAGTAGTATCATTTGCAAGACAGCTGTAGACATAATGAAGATTATTACTTCGAATGAGAGAACGGAAACTAGATTTTAGCGGAAGTGTAAGATTTTGCAAAGGTTATATTCTGAGTTTTGTGTACGTTTATATACGAGAGAGAGAGAGAGAGAGAGAGAGAGAGAGAGAGAGAAAGAGAGAGAGAGAGACCAGAGAAAAAAAGTACTTCATTGAACACACACTCTCTCTCACTCACACACACCCACACTAAGAAACAACATGTGAAGAAGTGACGAACATCCATTATTTTCAATGAATTTTGTTTATATTTTCGGAATTTTCGTTTCATTTTTTCATTTCTCTTGAGGATTTTTCCTTTCAGGATTTCTTTTTAAATTTTGACGATTTTCTGCCATGTTTTTTTTCTTTCTTAAGATTGTTTCTTTCTTCTCGGTTTGTATTTAAAAAAAAAAATTAATTTTGTTTTTGCAATCTCGAGTTGTGGATTAGCTCTATATCTACTAAGTTTATTTTAGTAAGACACAAGGACACAGGACGGAGAACTGAGTTGCAAGTTTGTCTTACCTTAATGATCAAATTGAAAATTTTTAATGTCATTTGGAACCTTTTTATTCCTTTGAAACGGAGTCGATTATGGCTCTCCGCAGAATCATTATTATCTGTAAATTACCATGCTTTCTTTGGAATTAAATTTTGAAACTCCTCGTTTCCCTTACACTATCATCCAAGGCTAGTTCATTCTACCTTACGTGCGATAGGAATAGATCGATTGATACCTTTTACAAGAGTAATTGATCGAAGGTGAATGTAGTTGCATTAGCAAGAATTTGAACACTCCCCGCGCTGATGGCAGCTACGCTATGCGCTCACCCACAAGAGTATCCATCTAGGTAATCATCATTCAATGCTTCTATCTGAATTCGAACACAGACCTCTGAAACCATTGAGAAATTTGTAATTGTTTTCATCACTGAGAATGCTTCATGTGCCGTGTCTCTTCAGGATGTAGGCGATCATGGATTTCCACTTGCCCCTGTCCCTTGTTTCTCGTAATATTTTTCCTATTGAAATCTCTCCCGAATCCCCTATCCGCCATCCATTTGCTCAAGCCTATCAAGTATGTCTCGCGCTGCTTTTCCCTGTCTCTCTTTTTTTCTGTCCGTCCTGTGAGTATTAGATTCTCAAGGCCCTCCGTCCACATTACGTGTCCCGGGAACCTCAGCTGTCTCTTCCTGATGTCAAGCATAAGTTTTCTTCTCGCTTGCATCATCTCCAACACCTCGTCGTTGCGCACGTGCTCCGTCCGCTATATTCTCAGCATTCTTCTGTAGCACTCGATTTCTGCTGCCTCGAGCCTCTCCTTCATCCTTGAAGAGATCGTCCAATATTCACTGCCATACAAAAGAACAGATATCACATAACAGTCCAGCACTCTTTATTTGTTTCCAATAAAAATGTCCTGTTATCAGTGCTCTGGTTAGCTTTTGAAATGCCATGCCAATGTATTTTGGGAACTTAGTGTCTCACTTTCCATCCGTATCAGAACGCTTCCTATGTATCTAAATTTATTCACTTGCTTTATTTTTGTTTCTCTGACTTGTAGGTTGCATTTTGGGATCTTCTTTTAACTGATGACTATACATTCACCTTTCTTGAAAGTTTATACCGAGTCCTTTCTTTTCACTTTCTCTTGCTACCTTCTATAGGAGGTTCTGCATTTTCTTTTCTGTGTCTGCTATTAGCACTGTGACATCATCGTACCTTATATTGGTGAGATTGTGGTCGCCAGTAACGAATCCTGAGTTGTTTCGCTGTATAAGTTGAATAGATCCGGTGAAAAAACTCATTCTTGTCTTACGCCCCTTTCTATTTTTGTATATCTGCTGAATTCATTGCCTATCCATACGCAAGTTGGTTGCTGCCAATATAGGTTTTGGAATATCCCGAAAATATCGAGGTTACCGAGTTTATCCAACAAGTCTTTATCGTACTTTGTCAAATGCCTTTGCGTAGTCTATAAAGGCACAGATGAAGGTCATTTTGCACTTGTATTGATTGCTCTTTCAGATTGCATTCTGAATATGATATTCACGGAGAATATCTAACTTAAATTACTTTTTCTTAAGGATATTAAAAAAGATGGGGGTACAAATATTACTCTGAAGCAATCTTCTTGGGGAGCGGGGACCAGTCTGATTTGGTAACTGACATTTGAAATCCAGGCCTTTTAACTGAGATGGAACACAGATCACTAAGCAATATTGGATAATATACAGCTATTTCATTCATTTAACAAGTGAAGACACGAATCACAGTTTGAACAACTCACTTTTGAAAAAAATCCACGAGTAAACATTCTTATCGGCTCAGTTACTAAATTAACGCCTTTAAAGAGAAATAAATAATGGTTATAAAGATACCATTATCTTTTATAAAGATTTGAGAAATATAAAATATTTATTAACAATAATTTCCAAAATTAAAAAAAAAAATGAAACAATCAAATGAAAAACACCGATAAAAACAAAAATAAAATCATTGACCTCTTTTGCATTCTAATCCAAATGTATCCTAACATTAAGATCGAAAAGCCAAATATTTGATAAAATAGAATTCATCGCTACATATTATTTTGGGAGTGAAATAAATACTAAAGCCTTATAATTTCTTAGTAAAAGCTCAAAACGTAATCATTACCAAAAACGTGAGATCTCAAAAGTTACCGTTATGTAACTGTTTAAAAATTTACGTGTTTTTTTGGAATATTGCACACCTAACTTTAATGATTAAAACAAAGCAAAAAACATTAATAATATATTGGTTATGTAAACGTCAAATACTCTCGTAGGTTAACTTATCAAATGTCGAAAATTGTGTTAATTGATACATATCGGTCATGGCATTACAAAAAACTAAAATATTAATATTAACATTAGATGAAAATACTATCCAGCACTCTCTGAATACTTGAAGCTCTCATCATACAAGTGAAGATCCTATTTAAACAAAATGTTTCAATACAAACAGAAATGCGTTTTAAAAAAATTTTCATTCTTAGTGTCAAGTTTTGCGATCTTAAGCCAAAAAAAATCTAAACATGAAGTCACTTGTATACACAACACGTATATTTTTATTAGAAATGTAGAATTCCGAAAAATGTTAAGATGAAAGGAAGAAAAAATTGATCCGGATGTACGACAAATTATATGAAAACTGCAAAAATGTCATTAAAAAAATACTTGTTTGGGTATTTGTTGAAGATCAAAGTTGGCCTGAAAGCAAGAAGCTAGTAGAGACTTTCAAAAGCGAGAAGTGCGAGAGAAGAAACTATTAGAGTAGAAAGTGTTGTTAAAATTAGCAATTTCAGTTCTAAAATCTAGTTGCAAATTTAGTACTGTGTTTAAATTCCTAAAGTCGAAAGGAAAGCTCATCAGAACACTTACCGTGAAAATATTTTATAAAAGAGGTAAACGGACAGTTTGTCTTCTAGATTTTTTTTTTTAATCATTTCACTCCGAGCAAGGCGGAAACGCCACTGATGTGCAGGGAGTTACATAAATGTAAAAAGATTAATTAGAAAAGAGTGAGGAGTACAAACTAGTTAGAAAGGAACAATAGAAAGCAGGTGCGATGACAGATACATAGGTGGAGAGAAAGGGAGGGTTATACAGGGGAGGGGAGAGAGCTAGAGTCCAGTGGTTAGTAGATGAGTATTGACTTTGCATTTAAATTTCTGGAGGTTGTAGCCGTCAGGAAAGCAAGAATACGGGAGCGAGTTCCACAGGCGGGAAGTGCGAGAGAAGAAACTGCAGGAGTAGAATTGTCGTCTGCATTTGGCTAACCTGACTGTGAATGGGTGGGACCCAGTTGCCAATCTGGTTGTACGAGTAAACACCTGTTGAGGAGGCATCAGTGACTTAAGATCGTCCGAGCAGAAGCCATGAAAGTATTTATAGAACAGACAAAGGGAGGCCACATTTCGACGATGGTGAAGTGGCTGTAGTCGAGTCGCCAGATCAGTACCTATCACATTACAGACTCTCCTTTGGAGCTTGTCAAGAACACTGAGGAGAACGGCAGGGGCACCTGACCATAAATGGCAGCAGTACTCCATGCACGGACGGATGGTTGACTTGTATATATGCAGGATGGATTAAGGTGGAAAAAACATCCTGGATCGACATAGTGACCCAACCTTCTTAGCAGTATATTTTGCTATGGATTCAATATAGTGGTTCCATTTGAGGTCTGAGGACAGGGTAAGTCCGAGGAGGCGTAGTGTATTACTCTCAGGGAGAATCACTTGGTCCATGCTTATGGGAGGCAGGAGAGGTTGCCTGTAATGGTTGACAGACAACAGCTTGGTCTTAGATGAAGTTGACAAGCCACTTCTTGCCCCAGTTCACTCACAAAGTGTAGATCCCGCTCAAGGTCAGCAGCGAGATTATGTCTGTCCGCCACGACAGGTTTCTTACTGGAGCGGGAGTATATTGTAGTGTCATCTGCGCAGATGCCTACTTGGGACTTGATCTCATCTGCGAGGTCGTTGATGAAAATAAGGCAGAGCGTTGGGACCAGGATAGAGGCACGCCCATTCAGAACGACCTTTATTTTGCGGTTATTTAAGAAAGATTGGATTAGGTCAAGCAGGCGACCGGTAATACCATAACCGCGTAGTTTGCATAGGAGGCCAGAGTGCCAAACCCTGTCGAAAGCCTTGGAGATGTCCAGAGCAACCGCGCGAGCCTCGTCAGACTCATCAAGGGCCTGTAGCATGTACTCCGTTACGGTTGTTAGCAGGTCGGCCGTGGACCTGGCAAAGCGGAATCCATATTGCCTGTCGGAGAACTGTTTGTGGGCGGTGATATGATGAACTATTTCAGAATTGATTATAGCCTCGAATACTTTCCCGAATATCGGTAGAAGACTGATAGGGCGATAGTTGGATGGGTCCGAGGGTTCACCACAATTCTTAAACACAGGAACGACTGAAGAGAATTTCCAGCATGTAGGAAAGCAGGAAGCAGAAAGGCAGTAGTTAAATAGTTTAGAGAGGACAGGGGAAAGTTCAGGAGCACACCTCTTAAGGACTATCACCGGGATTCCATCGTCTCCACACGCCTTATGAGGGTTAAGTTTTGAAATTACTCTGGATACTACTGTCGGGGTAATATATACAGTCGTCGTGCAGTTTGGCCTCAGTCGTGCAGTTTGGCCTCAGTTCTAGTAGGGAAGTCGGGTGGGTGTACTCCGGACGAGTCGAATGTGGAGTTGGATGAGAATCTGTGGGCAAAGCACTCGGCTTTGTCCGCAGATGACGTGAGAACCTCAAATCCATGGAATAAAGGCGGTATTGAGGATTTCCTATTGTTGAGCACTCGTTTACAAATCCAATAGTCCTTGGAGCCGAACTTGCGGTCAGCTATGTGCTGTCGCATTCTCTCAGCAAACAACTGTTTGGCGTCATTTAGGATTCTCTTGCACTCATTGCGAGCAGATGTGAACAGGCGCCTATTGTGATCAGTTGACTGTCTCTGGAATAGACGGAAGTAATGGTTCCTGTTGGCAATGGCGGCTGAGCAGGCCGGAGAGAACCACGGAGAGGAATGAGGTTTTAAGCAATACTTCCTGGTGGGTATGAAGGTATCAATGCCAGCTTTCACCCATGACGAGACCAAAGAGGCACAGTCATCAACTGATAGGTCGAACACTTTTCCCCAAGGGACGTCACAGAGGAAATCGCGAAAGGCATCCCAGTCAGCTTTTTGGTAGAGGTAGGAGGTCCTATAAGTAGGGGGCTCCTGTGGGGAGTGAGATTGGAAAGAGATACTGAGAGAGACTACAGCGTGGTCGGAGTTGCCGAGAGGGCAAAGCTGGGAAACTTGACAGGCGTCAGGCGCAGAGGTGAAACATATATCTAGCAGTGAGGAATGACCCGAGGGAGTGCTTGGGAAGCGAGTGGGGAAGTCCATCACTTGCGTAAGGGATTGGGAAATAGCAAAGTTCATGGCGTGAATGCCCGCCGGATCAGTAACGGCGTTTTCAAGCCACTCAGAGTGATGGGCATTGAGGTCTCCAAATACAAATATGTGGGCGAATGGGTGATAGGAAATAGCCTTATCTATGTCGTCAGCAATGCTATCTAGTAGGGAGCAGTCCGGAGAGGAGGGAGAACGGTAAAGAAAGAATAGGTAACTAACTGAACTGAGGAGAGACAGGCGGAGACATATGTATTGGTGGTCAGTAGATTCGAGTGAAGTCACCCTAGCTATGGGGAGGTGTTCGCTGACATAAACACCCAGCCCATGCATGTGGACAGTGGAATCCTTCCTTAAAAGGGAAAGATAACCAGGGATGAAGAGGTCAGAGGAGGGAATAGCTGAGTTGAGGTTAGTTTCGCAGAGCACAAGGATGTCAGGGGACTTTTCATGCAGAAACGCTTCTACACTAGGAAAGTTAGTACGAATGCCTCGGATATTAGTGAAGGAGAGGTTAATGGGTTTAGGTGGTTTGGATTTAACTGGTTTTGGGTCATTTCTGATTTGTTTAGTCATGATTCTGTTTGTAGAAAGGGACCTAGGGTAGAGGATACAGGCGGTCATTATCCACGATCTGTGCTGGGAGGGAACTGGCTAGGGCTGCAACAAGGTGTGGCCTCGGGGTTGCCCATCGAAAGCGCTTGCAGGGACACCTATGCATGCGCGACATGGCACTACAAGAACCCCGATATTATACAACTGTTGATCAGAGCAGCCGCTCTTGACGCTACGCAAGAGTTAGGGCTCCTAACTACCAGTCGGAAGCAGCAACCAGGAAACTGCCAACCCGGTACCCTCACAGTGATGAGCCGTTGCCACCAACCGGCCAGATCGCAGGAAACTCACGGAAGCACCAGTACCAAGGTCTGAAGAGAGAGAAGAGAAAACCGGAAACCACATCCTAAACAGGAAACAAGGGGCGAGCCTCTACTCCAGTTCAATAGACGTGGGAGGAGTATTGACCGGGCGATAGTGTGACCTATCTACTCCTATTTAAAAAAAAAAACAAAACAACACGCACAAAACGCAAACTTCCAGGTGGAGAGTTAACTAAGGTTTAACTTAGTTAAAGTCCAAATGAAGCATGAACGCCAAAAAGGAAAAAAAAAAAAAAAAAAAACGATAAATACAGATATAGGAAGTAAATCGTAATATACCTCACAGTTTAAACACAGGAAATTTGAATTAAGAAAGTTTCACTCTTCAATTCTTGCTTTTCCCAAAAATCAACATCAAGTTAACCTGCTTGGTAAATTTCGATTCAAAGAACAGACAATGGTGGGGATGCGTAACAAGTGGCTGTTGTCGGATTTTCACCCAAATTTAAATCACAAAATTTAATATCGTAGTCTCCTATTTTAATTGGTCGACAAACCGAATTCAATTATTATTAAATTTAAATCCGAAATTTACCCACTAATTTATTTACTGGCCACGAATTCAACAAAGCTTGTCTGTTGCGGTTTTTCGACAATACAAACAGAAAACGAGCTCAAAATAGATATTAATTACTTTTAGCAAATCGTCTCAATTGGTTTCCTTCCGACTCAGCTATTTCGACCTCGGTTTAACTACAGCGCCCCCACCTCCTTTCTCTTACTCCTTAACAACATAACATTCATACCAGTTAATGCAAATTCTTCAATGTGCCGTGTCTCTTCAGAGTGTTAGCGATCATGACTCTCCACAATTTCTAGTCCTTTGTGGCTCTAAATAAATCTTGTCTTTATTATCTCTCCCATTGTTCCGCCATCCATGCACTCAAGCTTACTAGATAGTTATGCGTTGTTTTCCTGTTTCTATTAAAGTCAGTATGTTCTGTGAGTGTCCAATTTTCCAAGCACTCTTTCCTCGTTATGTGCTATAGGAAGTGAGAAAGACTAGATATTGGTATCACGCTTCATAGTGATTTTTGACAACATCCAAAGACCACACTGTTGTTCCAAACTCGTTAGGTAAATAGACTTCGAGATGGTCTGTGAGTGTCACATTCGCAAATCTCTTCTGTTGATGTTTCCATTCACCTAAACACTTTTTCTTTGCTTATGTGATCCTTTCATGGTATTTTCAGCCTGCTTCTGTACAATCATGCTTCTTTTGCTCCAGCTTTCTCATATGTGAGGAGACTGTCTTGCATTCACTTTCATATAAGAGGATTGCTATTACACAGCAGTACAAAACTTTTTCTTTGTAACGAGATTTGCCTGATTCTTAGTAACTTGCCCAGCTTTTGGAATCTATTTTATGCTATTCTAATACATTTTTCTGTTAAAACACTTCCAGGCTTACGGCCTATCACGTTGAATACATCGGTTCTCGCAACATTAAGCCTGCTCTGTACTTAGATGGGTGACCGCTTGGGAATACCAGGTGCTGTAAGCGTTTAGTGACGGATGTGCGTCGTGGTGCAGTGGATATCGGCTCGGAAAGAGAAATCGATGAGCCGAGTTCGAATTCCAGTTGAATAACTTGCATTCGCTTAAGCATTGGTACCCTTGGGAAAGGTATTAATCCGTCCCTTTCCTCCAGTTATGGGTTAAATAGCAGGGTATGACTTAGAGACCCTGCTCTTAAAAAAAAATCCAATTAATCTTGATACTCAAAAAGAAAAAAAATGTAAAAATAAAATAATCTTACCCAAAATAATTTGTTATGAACTTAAATGATCCCATAAGGATTGATAGGTCGTTAAACCTCGAAACAAACAAACAAAAACACTTCCCATATATTTACATTTCTATACTTCTTTGAGGTTGATATTTTCAATCCGTAGGGCGTGTCATAAGATTTTCTTCTTGCTGACAACTATAGATTGTTTTTTTTTACAGTTGAAATGTACTCTAAATTAATTATTTATTAAGCTTATATTCGTCTGGTTCATTATTATTGTAGTGACGTAATCTCCTAAAGCTGCTTTAAAACTTTAAAGATTGGATGCTGGTATCATAAGAGTCCTGGGTATGACGATAAACTACACCCGGCAGCAAGTCCTCTGATCGGAGATTAAAGGTTTTCAGAAGCGTGGAACCATCTCTTAATTGCGGATGTTCCCAGGTCTACCCTGAACCGGTGTGGTAGCACCTGTTAGGGTCCAAACTATGGGCAAATAATGAACACCCAAACAAAGATCAACGGTATATTTTATAATAAATTACCAACAGTACCTTTTATAATCTACAGAATATATATTTAAAAAACATACCTTCACTCTGAAAGTATACAGCCATATATAAAATGTCTGCAGTTAAAAGCATAAAATTACGTACAAAATATTAAGATTTCGACATTAAGCAATCCATAGTGGCTGGTATACCGCCAAACTTAATCAACCAACTAAACAGCCAAAATGAAAAAAAAACTTTTTCATGACATTAGTCGATATAATAACCTACAGTTTCTTAAAGAAACCCAACTGTATTCCAAAATATAACTTCAAAACTACAATATAAAAAAAACACATATCACTGCCTTTATTAATTTTATTCACACAAACATATATATGCACTCAAGATGAGAATCATCTACCATGTATTCAATTGTGAAAGCAAAGCAACGTATGATTTTTATTACGTTCAAACCTCCAAAACAATTCGGCGTTAAATGACCCATAAGCAGTTGATATGCCGTTAAACAAAACAAATGTTACCAATACAGGGTGATTTTAACCATCCAGCCGAAACCCCTTCCATAATGTCAAGCATTCCCTCCGCCTGACAAATCATTTGATGTGGCCGAGATTTAGTTATTGACTAAAACTAGCTTAGAAAAATGCTGCATCAGTTGCGGCATCCAATGAGGATCAACTTCATTGTATTATCGAATTGGTTTTCAAACATCACAGTCATTCTACGACGTGCAAGTTCAATGATTTGTTATTTACACACTCCATATTCGTCTGGTTCAGTGTCCCCGTTTTGATGCCCTGGCGAGAATCGAACTCACTACACTAATGAACTATTGAAATTTATTGATTCGATGCAAGTTTCTCTGGTATAAAGCAGAACTAGTGAAGTAGCGGGTGAAAAACGAACTCACGACACGCGCGGCATCGTATCTAAGATCAACTTGCTCACCATCTAAGATCAACTTGCTCACCATCGTTCTGCGGAGTGCGCTTTTCTTTCTTTCTTTACCTGATTTAAATCAACACGAACTTTCAGATCTGAAGTTTACTGCACTGAACGCGCGAATATTTTTTTTTATGGAAGTTCACAAGTGCTACTTATCCCAAAAGATTTAGTGGAAAGTAATTTGATATTTGAGTGCAAGAATAGAAAAAGTCAAACCGGAGATAAAGGAAATCGTAAGACGGAATGTCTGTGCTGATATATTTTCCCTAGAGCTAGCTAATTAAACCGGGAGTAATTTTGCCTGTGTGTATAGCCATAGATTCTGCATTAGAGGTATATATCTCAACCTATTGCACCTGCGATAGATACTGTGTCGCCTAATGTTTATCAGGAAGAAAAGCGAAATCTACAAACTCTTCTTTGAGTCCTTTTAGGACTAATGCTCTTAGAGAAAACAAGAATCCGAAGTTATCCGTAAAAATGTCTTATATTTGCAATGATATAATGGTTAAATGGAGAATAAAGTTAGAGGGCACCCGATAAAACTAATTACTCTATAACTACCTTGTTATACTGAGGTAGTTAGTATAAATTAAAAACTGTTTGAACCCATTACTGACCTCAACCAGGTATCAAAAGTAAAAAAAAAGAACAAAAAACAAAAACAAAAAACAAAAACAAAAACTTATATATATATATATATATATATATATATATATATATATGAGAAAGACAGAGAGAGACATCCGCAGACAAATCTGTTTCGCTGTATCACAGCTCATCAGTACGGTTAGACAGCCAATTGCTTTTTACCCAGGATTGAAACCCGACCGTATTGGCGTCAGTCGGCAATTCCACATCTCAGCTATGGGCGCTCGGTAGAAGGAGGCATACTTTTTAGCGTGTATATTATCATTATACACGCCCAATAGCTGATAGTGTTCTAATTCATTACTGAATGAACGATGCGTATATGCTAGAGTAGCTACTGTTTTTCAAAGTCTACCATTCTTCCAGAGTGCTCAATCAGGGTGTGAGAGTGTAAATAGTATATATATATATATATATATATATATATATACACTAACTAGTCATAAGTCAGTTCTAAATTAAATTAGACCTGTAAACAGTTGTATTAGAAAGTGCTCAATACATATTTGAAGGGAGATGGCGATTCAACATGTAGAGCTTTTAGATAATTTTTAAAACTAACGAAATCAAAAAGGTCGAAATCATGATAGTGTAACCGGCTGATCTTTCTCTCTCTCTCTCTATATATATATATATATATATATATATATGTGTGTGTGTGTGTGTGTGTGTGCGTACGTGTATGTGCGTGCAGAATTTAAAATATCTGTAAAAGACAATATGAAATAAAATAAAAGGAAAACTTATCTTAGCAGACGTTTATTGCAACAGGTATTTATAAAAAGAATATAACAATTTTAGTTCTACAAAAAGAGATATTAAGATTATTAGATTGCATGGTGTATGAAACTGACAATCACCAGGTAGTATTGACTTTCGTGCAATCCTCCATAAATTAACATTTTCACTTTTATTTATAAATACTTTTTGCAAATAAAACCCTTACATTTGCTTTGATAAAGTTTATCAGAGGACGAAACGCATCGGCTAAGAAAAGTTTTCCTTTTATTTTATTCATATTGTTCTTTTACAGATATATTTTGGTTATCTCTTAAATTTTACACACACGCTGGCGCGATTATTTTCCTGGTGACCCGACCACACGAATTTATTCGTGTTAGTAAATTGACCTCTAGGTCACGCCCTTTTACCGTCAAAACAGTCAAATGTGAACGCCGCTTCTGCTGTAATAGTTTCTTTTCTCGCACTTCCCGCCTGTATACTCGCTTCCCTGATTGCTACACTTTTCAAAAAAACTTTTCTTTGGTTAAATTATATATATATATATATATATATATATATACCGCTCATTCGATAATGAATTGGAACACTCTAGCTATTGGCCGTGTTTATACGCGCTAAAAAGCCTGCTTACCTTTTACTGGACGCTCGTGGCCTAGGGGTAGAATCGCCGACTGACGCCAATTCGGTCGGGTTTCAATCCTGGGTTAGGAAGCGACCGGAGTCTAAGCCGTACTGATGAGCTGTAATACAGCGAAACAGATCTGTCTGCGGATGACTATATATATATATATATATATATGATTTGTACCCACAGAAAACACCAATAACCTTAAACAGAATAGACGTCATAATTATCCCAAATCCGAGAAACCTTTCGGCCAACACTTATCTAGGGCTTCGTTGGCTTAATTTTAAAGGGTCAAAGAAGGACAAAACAAAGGATTACTTACAATACTGGGAGAAGATGGAATTCGTTTAAAAGTAAACTTTAATGAAAAAAAATATTAAAATGTAAGGATGGGTGTATACATATAATTCCACAAGAGTAAAAGAAAAAATGTTACACTCACAAACTCTCCAGTAATTGTAAGGAGCGGCGGAAACGCCCTTTCTATCTGCACAGGCCCAGCTGCTGGATTTTTAGGCAAATAGCCTCCAAAACACGAAGATGATATGCCGATCGAGTACTGTGCAAAACAGAAAACCAATTGTCCTCATACGAGGAGGCACATGCTTGACTTCCCATCAGGTGTTGGCCAATTGCTGAATCAAGAACTGCTTGGGTTGTTCTTATAGCTCTAAGAGGGCTACCCGAACGTATGTTTGCGAGGACGTGTTGAGCAACCCGTGTCTCCAACCTCAGATTGGTTCATCTTATGTATGCCGCATCGCATCAGCACTTAAATTTGTAAACAACAGAACTTTTCCGAAAATAAAACAACCTATCTTTACTGAAGGATGGAAACACAGGCCTTGTCTGGAAAACAACACGCAACTGTGCCGAAAAATAACCGGACGAAACACATGCCGAAACTTTGTCGGTTACAGTTTGACATTTTCTTCCAAGCCAGGGTAATTTTAAATATAAAGGACAGCGACAAGGTCCTTCAACTTTTGGTACTTTAAAACGTTTGACCGTACGATCTATCACCCGTTTTACTACATTAGTTGGATACCCGTTACCTTCGAAAATATTTTGCAAGCAAATTAATTCGCTGCTTAAACTCTCCGGAGAACAAATGTTAAGGGCACAGTGAACCAAAGTTTCAATTAGACCTATTTTGCGGGACTTAGGAACAAACGAGTTCCAATTGGTGTACAAACCGGTAAAGGTGGGTTTGCGAAAAACCGAGGTCACGAAAGCCCCGTCCCGGCGCTGAACACAGGCATCCAAAAATGGGAGACATCCGCCCTTCTCTATCTCCATAGTAAACTGAAGGGAGGGATGTAAGGAATTTAACTGAACTAGAAAACATTCAGCATCTGTAGCGCTATCAAATAAGGAGAAGGTGTCATCGACGTAACGTCGATATATTAAAGGCTTATCCACTTTCTCAAATAACAAACGCTCATAATATCCCACAAAAATATTTGCAAGAACAGGACCCAAAGGAATACCCATCGCAACCCCGTCAGTCTGAGCATATATCGTCCCTCAAAAATAAATTCGACCCCTCAGTTGCCAACCGCATACACTCTAAGAATAACACCTCGGGAATTACTGCGGAGCCTAAATTTCCTCTGTACAACATGTCTGTACACAAATGTTCCGTTAACTGATACTATAAACATTTGTGCAAACTGACTATGTCGTAAGAGACCATAAATTCGTCTCTGGAGGAAAGTTTAAGTTTCTGACGAAACTAGAAAAATTGAAGGAGTCAAAAACATTATACGCGGACAGTGCATCAGACAAAGGTTGAAGAATCTCGGCCAACCACTTAGCCAATTCATACTGTACGGAGCCCACCATAGACAAAATAGGTCTAAGTGGGACTCCTTCCTTATAGACCTTTGGAAGGCCGTACATCCTAGGGCGTTGCGAGCCTACGGGCATGATCCTGCTGTAGATGTCTTTGGAAATCAAATTGTCCTTATACAAGGACAGCAGCCAACGTTGAATTTTGGCTTCTATCTTACCGGTGTTATCCAAAGTTTCGGCAGGGCCGATAACTGCAAACTCAGAAGGATCATCTAAAATATTGTGCATTTTATTTAGATAATCCTGTCTATTTAAAATCACAACACCGGAACCCTTATCTGGCTTGGTAATATAAATGTCTTCCCGCAAACGTAAAGCCTTAATCGTTCGAAAATGAATACTACGCCAGTCAAGAGAATCTTTCTCACAACCTAGCGCAGAGTATTCACCCGCCTTACATTTTAATATTTTTTTTTCATTAAAGTTTACTTTTAAACGAATTCTATCTTCTCCCAGTATTGTAAGTAATCCTTTGTTTTGTCCTCCTTTGACCCTTTATAATTAAGCCAACGAAGCCCTTGATTGGCCGAAAGGTTTCTCGGGTTTGGGATAATTATGACGTCTGTTCTGTTTAAGGATATATATGCACGTTTCGATTTTAATTTTTCATGTAATTTTTCTATTTTTATACGTTTCCTTTTTGCTGTAATAACGAATTCCTTAAATAGAGCACATAAAAATGTCTCCCAAAGAACATTTTTGAGCGAACTAAAACACATAAGACAAACATTAGTCAACAATAATTTTCATAACTATATCATTGATAAACAAATAAAAGTACTCTTACAAAGAATATACGACACCATTATTAAAAGCCCCCCCCCCCCCAAAAAAAAAACATCAACATATTTTACTGTAACCAAATGCACAATAATTATAAACAGGACTAATTTGTTATACGAAAAATGATTAAACACCATATTTCTACCGTAATTCCTCAAAAACGTGTAAAATTTATAACATATATAAAATGGAAGACTGCAAAACTAGTTGTTTCTAATCAAAATAATCCTATCAAATCTAAACTAGAAATAACTAATCTAGTGTATGAATTTCATTGCCCAGTACAAGACAGTGTTTCTTGTCATAAATCAATTCCGTATATTGGGCATACAATTACTTCTTTGAGAGGACGTCTTACATGCCGCCTATCTAACCAAAATGCAATAAAAAACATTTATCAACCTATAATTTACAAAAACCCTTCAGAAAAAACATTTGGTTGAAAATACAAAAATATTTAAATCACAATATCAAAAGCACCTCGCTATAATAGAGGCATATATATGATATATCAAACAATTTTTCCTGTCATCAACCTCATTATTTAAGAGTAGAAACAGATTTTTAAAAATAGACAGACGCTCACGCGATGTTCAATCGTGCTCGTCACGTGATAGCGTTTAAAGAATGTATTTTTTTCGAAAACACAAAATAAATTACGTTACATTTAAAACATGAGGATAAAATGACAACATCAGAAAAATAACATCCTTGAGAATGGCCAGTGAAATGGCTGACAGCGCTTGAGAAGTCAATAATTTTGGAACATTTTAACATTCCTTATTTCCAGCAAAAGGGAAGCATGTAAGAATACTGGAAAACTTAGATGAAAAATTAATACAACCTTCCTTTTCGGTCGTTTTTTAACAAAACATGTTTAAAAGAAAGATTGTTGTCTCTCTCTTTCTCTCTCTCTATATATATATATGGAATCAAACAAGACCTAAATCCAACAGATTGAGAAATAAATACAAAAATTTTATAAATTTAACATTTCGATTTTATTTAAGCTTCATCAGAAAATTCTTGGTAAATGAATCATGAAATAATTTTCCGGTACACAGAACCCAAATTCTCTTCCATAAAAACTTTTACAAAAAAATAAAAATAAAAATAAATAATTAAAAATCTGGTGAAGATTTAATAAAAGCGAAGTGATGAAAATATAAGCGATTCCTATTTATTCCTTATACACACACACACATGCGCACACACACACACACACACACACACACACACACACACACCAAGCGTCTAAAACATGATCCAGCTATTTAATTTTTATGAAAAAGGAATCTACCGTTGCAAAGTGAAGTCAGCTCATTACATATTACCATCCTTAAGTTTTTAAAAACTTATTCTTCGAAATTTTCAAAACTGCCCGGAAAATCTTTCATGGTTATCATCAACTGCCTTGTTGAGTACTCCTTAATCTCGTCCACAGACAGAAATTTCTTACTTTCGGTAGTGATTTTACATTTGGAATATGCCAGAAGTTTCAGACTGCCAACTCTGTACTGCAGATGCGGGAAGGGAGAACTGACAGAACTTTCCGATAAAAGGTTTGTTTTTGTTTTTAAACCAAAAACACAAACGCACACCATAGTTGCAAAATAGTGGAAATATTCAAAATGTCTGTGTACGTTCTTGATAAGCCGTGGAATCCGCGGATTTTGTTCTAATCTTTGCACTGTCAACTGCGGATTTCTTTTAAATGCAGCCTGCATTTGCTTGTTGAAAATGGTTCAGAACGTCCAATGCTTTCAAAGGATTCCCGACTAAGTTCGAATTGTCGGAAACGAAATTCCCTCTGGGTTTGGATAATAGAAGCATCCACGAAAGCCCAAGTCTCAAGCAAAACATAACGTATATTTGTTGTGGTTTCACAATACACAAAAATACTGAATGACGTCTTGCCATCTAACGAGTAAGACCACAGAAGAATGTTTTGCCATGTGCGTGCAATGATTCTGATAGTTGCATCAAGGCTGCGTAACCGGTTTTCGAAAATGTTTAGATAATTACATACTTTACAAAACTCGTATCCCCACCACACACGAGACTTAATGGATATATTTTTAATCTGACATTTTTTCATTATATCAAGCGTTATAATAGTGGACATTTCGATTTTGAAATAGATGCCCCATTTTTATAAAAGGCTACACGTGTTATAGACACATTAAATATAATAAAATGTTTATAGTTAATATAATAAAATATATATGATAAAAAAAGACATGTAACTTTGCAGTTTATATATATATATATAAATTTAACGTTTATCTTCTTGAATCTCCATATTTTATCCTTTCAATACCCACTATACCAAGTCTTTTCTCCCTCTGTACCCTCTCTTCGTATTAGTGGCGGTTTCGCTTTGCTTGGGGTGAAATGATATTATAAGAAAGTGAAAGAACTGGTAGATTAGAAACCTACTGTTCATTGCAGTTACTTTTTTATAAAAGTGTTTAATAACAAGTAGAGCTTAATATTGTAATGTTGTTATTACAATGGTTTAAACAAGATTACAATATACATAGATATATGTATATAAACACAAACATACATACTGCGATGAATAAAATATCGCCATTTTATTTTTAATTTTGCGCATGCATTTTGATGATTTCGACCTCTCAATATTGTAGGGTCAGTTGGGCACCGTCTGTGAGGCAAAAAAGGCACCATGACGTAATTCACTCCACCAGAAATTTGAAAATGGTATGCTGTAGTGCATTGCATTCCCATTGGAAACTTCAATACGAACATTTTCAGAGTGTTTGGGTGTCAATCTGAGGTCAGCGCAGAAGATTCGAAAAGATTTAGATGAGTCTAATGGTGATTAAAAACTGATCACTAGTGATGGCTATGTTATACCCCCCACCCCACGAATTCATCTTCTCACAGGTTCTCAAACACGGGTTCAAAACGTAAGCTTACATCAAATTCTTTGAGGCGGTAATGCTGACCTGAGTCAAAGGGTAGCCGCTGAAAGACCCTATGTTTGGTGACAGGACTCTGCAACATGCCACAGAAGTAAAGGAAATTATTCAATTTTGTTAGTTAAGTAAGATTTGTAGGTTGTTAATAGTTTTTTCTAATTGCTTTTTATTGTTCTAACCTCTTTTTAGGGTGCTTAATTGATTTAGGATTTATTTCTTAAGCGGTTTAGTATTTGCTGTTTAATTGTTTTTATTGCTTCTCTTTTTAGAGTGCTTAAATGTATATCTGCTTGATTGCTGTATATTGAGTTAATCTCTTTTTACCATTGAACTTTTTGATACCGTGTCAGTTTATGTGCCTGCTTAAACTTTTTATTCCATGATTAAGTGTTTGTGTGTGTATGCATGTTGTAAATACTACATTACTTAAAAAAACAAAATTCACCAAGCAAAAAGAATCAATTACACACAAACTTCATACATATACGAAAAAAAGCCCCCCCACAAAAAAAACAAAAAAAAAAAAAACAAAAACAAAAAAACAACAGGAGAAAATAAAAAATCCTAAAGAGTAAAGACATCAGAATAATGCCTTCAGAAAACTCTGAATCGGCAAGAGAGAAATAAAACTGATCAGCTAAGGGAAAAACCTTTCCACATTAATTCTGCTAATACCCTATCTTTCTCTTAATATCGAGCACTTTATGACAAAATCCCCTGCTTTCCAAAAATGCCTTCTTGTCAGTAAACTACTGACAAAATGAAAAAAAAAAAAAGAAGAAAAACAACAAAAAACAAACCCAAAACAAAAAACACCAGTTTTGGAAGTAATCATTGCAATTTAATACCACACACACACACATATATATATATATATATATATATATATATATATATAGATATGTGTGTGTGTGTGTGTGTGTGTGTGTTTTAAATAGGGAAATCATTTTTTTTTTAAATCCGTAAACTAAACCGTAGAATTCTTTCGGTTAACACTTCATTAGAAGATATCGCTTGTTAGACTAATTGACAAAGAATGGATAATGACTTACGGAGACACAGTGGAAGACGAAGGGCAAAGTTGAAACACGATTAAAAAAATAATTTATTCGCAAAAGAATTTATGAATAAAAGGGAAAAAGTTTCCAACAGAGTATGAAATAGAAACGAACTTACTCACAGAACATTACATAAAGAAAATGTAAAAAGTTCTCTTCGCAAAGTCCTGGTCGGTCTGTGTAACTTAATACAAATGGATTCAGAAACACGTACAGACTGTCCATCAAGTGTGTGTATGTATGTATATATATATATATATACATATATATATATATATATAGAGAGAGAGAGAGAGACAGACAGACAGACAGAAAGGTCTATTATGCTTTGGGCGTTGTTTCATCAGGTATGATCATTTTTGTAGCAAATCTTTGGAGGCACTGATAAAAACGAATTAATAGAAATTATGTTAACTTGCATTCAAATATTTAGTGGGTGATAAGATGACATATTAAAAAAAATTAATTTACTGTTTTTCTAAGACTGAGCACTTTAATTTTAAGCAAAAGCGTAATTATTATGTTTCTCATATATACACGTACCATATCTTCATTCAAACATCTTTCATTGAACAAATATATATATATATATATATATATATATATATAGTGTCTATTTATTTATACGTATCTTTTTCAGTTCACTAATCAGTTTTTTGATGTTAGGATGAAATAAAAAAAAAAAGCGCCGTAGTTTTTTTCAAACTCAAGTACTTTCGATTTTTTTGCAACATCATCTTTAGGAGTAAATTAGAAAGACAAACTTATTGTAACTGCGATGCAATTAACATTCCGTTGTAATTTAAATATATCAGTGGAAGACGGTAAACCACGCTTCCGAGTGCAGGAAAAAACAAAAAAGGTGCTCAATACGTCCAGGAGAATGTAAAGCAAAAATATACTCACTAAACGAGGAACAGACACCAAGCTTGGTGTCTATTATTCATTTAGTGAGATATATATATATATATATATATAACAGAAAGAGGATTGCTCCAACGAGAGAAATTGGTATAGAATAATAAGTGTGAGAGGCCGTGAACGTTTTGTATAAAGTGTATATTTATTGTTGTTGTTATTATACATGTTAAGATACAGTAAGTGTCCATAATAGTATTTGTGACGGTACATGTGTTTCGAGTCGAAAGTTGACTCTTCAGGTGAATAAACTTGTGACTTTACATATCGAGTTCCTTTTGTTTCTGTTGGCCAAGGTGTAGTTTATAAATAAGTAAGTAAGTAAATCAGTAAATTAAGTGAAAATAGATTCATATTAGTCCACACCACTGCAAATGATCAACTCTGAGGAAAAAACAGAAATTGATTACACCCTATATATATATATATATATATATATAGTGTATCGAGGCAGCAAATAATTTTTTAAACATATACTGTTAAATATAAGAGACAATGAATGTCTATTATGTTTAATCATGAGCCGTTCTAAACGTCGTATTTTGGCTTTAATTTTAGTTGAAAATAAAGACAAAAATTCTCCAACATTTGGATAAGTTTTTTATTAATTTGCTTCTAAGCTTTCGGCTCACATGAGCCATCTTCAGAGGTCATTAAGACGGTAATACAATAACATCCACCATCACCGATGATTTTATTTTGTGTTGACAAAACTCCACTAGGCAACGGCAATAGTTACCAAAAATAACAAACGCAGTTCGCAAATTTGCAATGCGGTTCTATGACGTCACACCGCGTGATAGCGCGAAATGACAACAGAACCATGTATTCAAATTCAATGTAATATGTTATATTATATATAATTTACAAAATCCAATTTTCGACGAAAACAAGCAAAAAAAGAAAAAAAAAAGAAACGGCTTAGTTAAAAAATTAAAATGTGCTCAATACAAAATTCAAAAAGCGGAAATATTTATTTCGATTTAAGACATAAAATAATTAAAACACGAACTTTCACGTTACCACGGTTTATGCCAGTACGGTACCATCAAGTAGTAAATATTAAGTAATAAGTGAGATTTACTGTCTGATGGTAGAAACCGTGTTATTTCAATTATTTCATATCTTATTTATTTAGAATTTATAGCATAAATGCTCTAATACCGCTACAAAAGTAGGTATTTTGTTTTGGCACTACATACTTTTGTCGTGATATAACATATTTACGCTATAAATTTTAAATAAATACTCACTCTACTTTGTATTGAGCACATTTTAAGAATAGTGTTTCTTTGGATACGGAATTTCATTGCATCCATACTTACTCTATTCACACTCCACCCACATCTATTGAACAGGTGAAGAGGCTCATCCCTTGTTTCCTGTTTAGGATGTGGTTTCCGGCTTTCTCTTTTCCATTCTTTTTACCCTTACGTAGCCCCCTGCGCATCAGTGGCGTTACCGCCTTGCTTGGGGTGATATGATTAAAAATATATATATATATATATATATATATATATATATGTGTGTGTGTGTGTGTGCATTGTGCTCGTTATAAATGATGATGGATTTGTTTATGGATTAACACTTTTGCCTAGGTTCAGTGTATCTGAGCGCTCCCAGAAAAGTTTAACACCATATATTTTCATTCAGTGTAACGAAATAGGGAAATTTTTATTCGAAAATTATTTCAAGTGTTAAAAAATTAATTTTAAAAATAATCAATAGAAATCGAATTTCAACACCTGATTCACTCACAGGATAAAAATCTATGAAAATTCGACTAATTATTGAAACTTAATAAAACTTATGCAACTTATTTTATCCATATTTAATAATGAATCTGTGAATCTGGGAGTACAAATAAGTCAGTATATATATATATATTACACACACAAACACACACAACCTTCGTAGCCGTAAAAATACCTGATCACCCATGGTTTGTTTCCTCTACCTAGGATTAGAACACATTTCACTAGTATTAGGGTAAACTTCAAATTGTAGTATTTATCCTTTCTTTCTGTATAAATTAAAAGGGATGCTTAATCCTGGAGGTTCCAATTCTGCAACAGCACCTCACTCCACTAGAGAGGAGAGTTGATGAATACCAACGATAGCGAGACAGTAGTCGCGAATATAGAGCAATCATTTTTTTTTTGTATTAAACCCATATGTACTTGTATGAGCAATCCATATTAAAAACAACCTTGTGTCGGGGTGGGGGAAAAGAGAGCGAGAGAGAGAGGTAGGGAGGGAGGGAGAAGACTATAATATCGTAGCACTCCCCAATCGTTAGGCCTTGATCAAAGTGCTCTATCTGCTCTACCCCTTTCTGCAGCGTTAAAAAAAAAAACACACACACAATTGAGGAATGCCTAGATTCGGCAGAACCTCACCCGTGACACTAAAGAAGGAGCGTTGGTGGTTATAGACGCCAGCGTGACAGTGGTTGCGGAGACTGAAACATATTTACCTTTGGCACCAAACAGTAAACCTACTTTGTGTCACATCCTACCATCGTATGGAGGTGGGTAGAGATTAGATCACTGGAAAGAATCCGTTTCACTTCCTTTACAGGGCTCCTCTACTGTGGCTTGGGACTTCAGCACGGTGTTTCTGCATCTCCCTAATTGCAACAAGCGACAGTTGTGTCAGAGATTGGGTAATTTTCACACGATTCATATGTACGCGAATGAAACTCCCCCACAACATTCATGTAACCTACTCTATGTCACATAGTAACAAAAATGAGGTGTGAGGGAGTAAATAGATAGTTCATTAGAGTGTAGTATCTGTGCACTCCATGAAAAGTATTGCATAAATATATATTACTTATTTAGACAGTATACTTTTCACGAAGAATTTTGAAATTGCACCCACAATTTTATTTTTGATTCTTTGGTCAGATGTGGGGAATATGACAAGCCGAGGACTTTTCAGCATACTTTCGCAGTCGCAGTAATCACGTAGTTTTAGGATTGGTAATTTATGAATGTGCGTTGTGGCGCAGTGGATATCGGCTCGGAAGGAGAAATCGGGGAGCCGAGTTTGAATTCCAGTTGAAATCCTTGCATTCACTTACGCACAAATACCCTTGGAAAAGGTATCAATCCGTCTCTTCCCTCCAGTTATGGGTTAAATAATAGTTCAGATTGGGTTCTATAGCCTTGGTCGGCAACCAGTCTACCACAGAAAGCAATGGCAAACTACTGCGGGATAATCTTCTGCCCAGTCAGTCATGTTTGTTTCGAGACATGATCGCCCAAGCGATTAACCGACTGAATTTATGAAGATCAGAAAGAGCGTCGAACCTAGGATAGAGCTCTGGGGGGGTCACCCGCGTTCGTGATAGGATTTGGAGGCATGCCCGTTTAAAACGACCGTCATTACTCGATTTGATAGGAAGGATTGGATCAAATCAAACAAGCTTCCAGTTATACCATAGCCTTGTAACATGCGCAGAAGGCTAGCGTGCCAAACTGTCAAATGCTTTGGAGATATCCAGAGTAACAGCTCTAGCTTTCCCGTTCTTATAAAAAAAATAATAAAGAAAAAATTTAAACATAACAATAATTGATAAAAATTACAAAAATAAAAAAATAATACTATTACATAAAATCTATAAAAAATATAAATTGCACTTACATTACAATATTATTTTATAAAAAATATATAAGTAAAAGTAAAAGTATAATAATAATTAAAACAATAATAGTAAAGTATTTTTTTCAATTGGAGTAGATAGATCTATCGCCCGGTTCACACTCCACCCACGTCTATTGAACAGGTTAAGAAGCTCATCCCTTGTTCCCTGTTTAGGATGTGGTTTCTGACTATCTTTTCCAATGTTTTCACTATTACATAGCCCCCTGCACATCAGTGTCGTTACCGCCTTGCTCGGGGTGATACGATTTAAAAAAAAAAAAAAGGTCTCGGTTTATGTATTCAGTGATGGTCGAAAGCATATCAGCAGTAGACCTGGCGAAGAATAAATAGTGTGAGATGTTGAGCCACTTCAGCACTGATGATAACCTCGAACACTTTGCCAAAGATCAGCAGGAGGCTGATAGTGCGATAATCAGGAGTCCGAGGCTTCTCCAGAGTTATTAAACACAGGAACCAGATAAGAGGACTTTCAGTATTCAAGAAAGCAAGAGGAAGAGAGGCAGTAGTTATAAAGTTCGGAGAGGACAGAAGAGCGTTCAGGGGGCACATTTCTTCATGACGATGACCGGGATTCCTTCGTCTCCACTCGCCTTATGGAGGTGAAGCTTTGAGATTACGTCAGAGATCAGAGAGGAAGTTATGTATACGTTCTTCAGTTGAGCCTCCGTTCTAGATGGGTGCGGATACACCAGACGAGTCAAATGTGGAGTTGGAAGAGAATATGCGAGCAAAGCACTCGGCCTTGTCCGCTGTGGCTGTGAGAACCTCAAATTTATTGTTTAAAAGAGAGACGGGTGGGGGGAGGTTCAGTTGTTCAACACACTTTTGCAGAATCGATAGTAGTCTTTGGAGCCGAACGTAAAAAAAAAGAACAAAAGCCAAACCCCTGAGCGCGAGGATTGAAATTATATATTTCTTCACTACTCTACGTGATGAATATTGCCAAAAAAAAAAAAAAAAAAAAAAAAAAGGCACTGTTAAAGAGCGAACACACAAGAGGTTTAATAACTGGTAGTAAAGAGAATGAACTGAGCCAAAGCTGCCTTGCTATTGACTGTCTCCATGAGCGTGACTAGAGGGAATATATATATATATATATATATATATATATATATAAAAAATACAAGTTGTTACCATATCCATGTAATTCCGAGTACAGACAGATAGACAGATTCTGGGAGATAACGTATTTAAGGCAAGTAATTATCTCTGTATATATATATATATATATATATATATATATAAACAGAGATAATTACTTGCCTTAAATACGTTATCTCCCAGAATCTGTCTGTCTGTACTCGGAATTTCCTGGATATGGTAACAACTTGTATTATATATATATATATATATATATATATATATATACAACACGAAAGGCAAAGTAATTATCTGCACTCTTAACACATCTTATATTGAAAGTGTGGAGAATTTTTCACTTACCCTCCTATTTACACACACACACACACACACATATTCTTATCCAATATTTCTCTGAGTTATCTGTGCGGTATAAGGGCTTTTCGATTGAAACAGAAGTTCTTTTTCTAGGACTACAATTCAGTATTCGAATTCGAATTCTTATATAAGAGAACAATTTCGCGCAGATCTGGTGCAACCTAATCGACTTAAAGTTTATACAACGGATGATGAAAAGTTCTCATTCTGACTCACACCACGAAATCTTACTAAGTGAAGAAACATAGGAACTTTTTTTTTTTTAGTGTGTGTTGATGTGTGGTGGGGATTTCTTTTTGGTCGGTCGAGGAGATTTTAGCATTTTGTATAATATTAGACACTTTCTTGCTCAAAGAATTAGATCTTCTACATATAAACACGATTATCTTATTTTATGTGTTCCGTTTATGACAAATTAGCGTTTCTTCTGTATGACGATATTATTATTTTATTTGATAGCCTTTCTTATTTCATTTCTATGGAGTTTTTATTGTAAAGTGTTTTAACAACGGAAGAAACATTTTGTGGTACTTCGATTTTATTCTTTATACGCGAACAAGCGTCTTAAAATACAGTATAACTCGGATATAGGAACCATAAGAGGAAAGGGTATAAGAGGAAACCGGGTATAAGAGGAACCGGGTATAAGAGGAAACCGGGTATAAGAGAAACCGGGTATAAGAGAAACCGGGTATAAGAGAAACCGGGTATAAGAGAAACCGGATATAAGAGAAACCGGATATAAGAGAAACCGGATATAAGAGAAACCGGATATAAGAGAAACCGGATATAAGATAGATTTATCTGGTTCCAAATTAGAGCCTGTGGTAATGTATATAAAATAGACCAAACCCTGATATAAAAGAAACCCGGGTATAAGATAACGTGTATCCGGCTCCGACAACTCTCTTATATGAGGGTTACACTTAAGGTAAACATTAAGGTAAACAAGAATTTCCTATTTAAAAGCCATCTTTAATTTTCACATTTTGTTTATGTTATGTCAATTAACTGATCTGGCGATTTTCTAGGGTTTAACGATGAGGCAAGTTTTGCCAAGTTCACCATTATCCGTCCGTCTCAATGTAGATCAGCTAATGGAACTCTCGACGACTCCTTCTTCCATGAAAAAGAAGAAACGTTTCGCACTCAAATGCACAATGCAACAAAACTCAAACATATCAGGGCAATTAACTTCCAACTTCTGCGTTTCTTTCTGAAGGTATTCATCGGGAAAAACAGCGGTTATCTGGAACATCCGGTGTTATTTGAATTAAAAATATACCAGGCTGCGCGTGATGAGTGATAAAGAAAATCGTGGTGTGTTATTTTCTGTTTTATATAATCGAATTAGTTCGGTTATTTGAGCAGAATCAAGCAAGTACAAAAATTTAAATACCTACGAAGTGTCCTAACCGAAGATGGAAAGTGCTAAACGGAGATCCGAAGGCGAATTGGCATGGCAAAGGACGCGTTCCAGAAGCTGAGCAAAATACTAACACACAGGAAAATCTCACTGGAAACAAAGAAAAGAGTGCTGGACTGCTACGTGATGTTAGTTCTTCAATACGGCAGCGAATGCTGGACAATATCATCGAAAATGAGGACAAAACTGGAAGCAGCGGAAATGTGGTTCTACAGAAGGATGCTGCGGATATCATGGACTGAGCATGCAAGCAACGATGAGGTGTTGGAAAGAATGGCAACAAAGAGGAAATTTATACTGAGCATCAGGAAGAGTCAACTGAAGTTCCTGGGACACGCAACGAGGAAGGAGAGCCTGGAGAACCTGATACTGACTGGTCAGATAGAAGGAGAGAGAGATAGGGGAAGGCAACGGATAACATATTTGCAGGACCTGATCAGGTGGTTGACGGAACGGGGGTTGACAGGAGTAACGGGAACAAACATACTAGGAGCTACAAGAGATAGGGAGACGTGGAGAACCATGATCGCTTACGTCTTGAAAGGACAGGGCACATAGAAGATTTGAGCACAAGGAAATAATTATATATCACCACTCCCTGTAGACCTCTGATTTGTAGAGAAAATGTCAATATAATAAAATTAGTTATGAAAACGAATTACATGCACGAGAAGGTCTAGTAAATGGGTCAAATCTTTCGGACTTTGTAGAAAAAATGTTTTGATTGAAGTTTCTCAAATTATATAATAGATACACATTATCTAATCTAATCTAAATCTAAACTTATTTATAAATGGAACTTTGTCTGTGTGTGTGTGTGTGTGTGTCCGTTACCTATAGACTCCGAAACGGCTGAACCGATTTTCTTGAAAATTTACACAGTTGTATTATAAGCGTTTGAGAGTTTTCTTAGCTAGGTTTTGTGTCGAGGTACCCCCGATAAATATCGAAAATCGAAAAACTCGGGTTATAGAAGGAGTGGTCCGATTTTAATCAAATTTGATACACTCATAGACAAAGACATAAGAAATGATATTCAGAAGTTTCAAGGTTGCAGTTCTTACAACAGTGCAGAAAATCGATAATATATATATAAAAGCTTTCATTACATCCGAGCAACGCCGGGCTATACTGCTATATATATATATAAGAGAAAAATCGAAGATAATGTTTTTCTATTCTACAGTATGAAACTTCAAGAAACATAATATTATAAATATGTTAGCAGTAAATAATTATCTCGAATGACATAAAACAGTTATTGCGATCAATTTGCGAATGCGTAAAAAGAAACGAATTGGTTATTGCTTGAAGAGGCTCCAAAAATTCCAAATTCGTCAATGCTATTTACACTTTATATTGTTCGGATCGTTTTCCTCATCTTTATTGCCATATTAATAACGTTTTTTAGGCTGTTGTACGCTCTGGCCTTCTTCAGGCGATATAAGTTTGGAACAAGGTCACAATTATAAAGCACCTCGTGGGAATCGATCTTACTACTCAGTAGTATTGATCTACGAGGCCAATTGACTTATTAACCCAGGGCAAGGCACTCGCTAAAAATAGTAAGCGTTGCTAGATTTTGCACAAGTAAATATCGAATCCACTATTCAGGTTTAATAGTGAGCAAGATTAACTTGAGGACAATGATTTTTCATAAATTCCTTTCTTTCTCGATTAAGAAAATGCCGCTATTTTATTACAGCAACATTTTCAGACACGATCACATTCAGTAAGAATTAAAAACAAAAATTAACTTGAAGTATGTATTAAACTGTGGAAACGTCATTTATTTTATAAAATACTAGCATCATAGCCCGGCGTTGCCCGTGCAACTCAAAACATTTTAGTAGTAGAAGATGCCACTTTTTATTTTACATAAAAGAAAAGTTTTTTTTAAAAAGTATTTTTGTTTCAAAATTACGGGGAAAAATATTCATTTTTTGTTGACCATATGAATGTTTAAAACGTCGGAATAAAAATTAAAAATAAAGGCTTATTTTTTTTATTATTATTTTTTTATTAAAAAAAATATTTATTCGCGTTTGACACGTGTGATTTGATTTCTTTGACGTAAAATGTCTGAATAAAAATTAAATATAAAGGCTCATTTTTTTCTTTTTTTTAATAAAAAATATTTTAGTCGCGTTTGACAGGTGTGATTTGATTTCTGTGATGTAATTCAGCAACCATCTTATATAAAGCCGTACTGATGAGTTGTAATAAAAAAAGCCGTACTGATGAGCTTTAATAAAAAAAAGCCGTACTGATGAGCTGTAATACAGCGAAACAGATCTGTCTGCGGATGACTATAGTATTTACGCTCTCACACCCTGATTGAGCACTCTGGAAGAGTGGGAGACTTTGTAAACAGTAGCTACTCCGGCATTTACGCACCGCTCATTCAATAATGAATTGGAGCACTTTAGCTATTGGGCGTGTTTATACGCGCTAAAAAGCCTGCCTTCTTCTACTGGACGCTCGTGGCCTAGTGGTAGAATCGCCGACTGACGCCAATTCAGTCGGGCTTCGATCCTGGGTTAGCAGGCGACTGGAGTCTAAGCCGTACTGATGAGCTGTAATACAGCGAAACAGATCTGTCTGCGGATGACTAAAGTGTATATATATATATATATATATATATATATATATATATATATATATGAGAGAGAGAGAGAGAGAGAGAGAGATTAATCTGGTTTTAATACTCCAGGTTAATGGGTTCTTTTTTTTTTTATACGCAGTGCCTTTTCAGGCGTGGGTGATCATAGGTCTCCACTGCTTTGTAGCTCTAAGTAATATTTGTCGATTTAAAACCCATTGCACTCTCAGTTATGTTATCCATCTACGCTAACTCTTTAAATACGTTACACGATTTTCGCCTCTGCCCCCCTTGTCTTTAGTATGTTCTGTGAGGATAAACTTCTTCAGACTTTCTTTCCTCATTACGTGTCCCAGAAATTTCAATTGTCTTTTCTTTGTTCTAAGAAAAAGTGTCCTTTTTGTTTCCATTCTTCTTAAAACTTCCTCGTTGCTACCATGGTTCGTCCATGGTATTCTTATCATCCAACTGTTGAACAACATCTGTTATTTCAAGTTGCCTTTTCTCTTATGAATATCATTTTTGGTATATGTTGTGGATTTTTGGTAAATGATAAATGCAAAAACAGATATGGAGATAGAATTTGTGAGTTATATTGAACAAAAATATACAAACTGGAACACGGGTTATTCAATTCAGGCATACTAAGAATACCGTTAGTAGAAATCAATATATACAATCTTGTAGTGAAGAAGTAAGTCTGGGTAATGAGTCTATATCCTTACTGACCAACTAAGCGGCGGTACAACTACTCAACGGTATTTAGTCACCTTCCCACTTAAGGCGAAATGTGACACAATGTCTTTTAATGTGGGTCTTCCGGGCCATATAGCCAGGCCACAAATATCTGTCTATCTTTCCTCAGTTGTGATTCTACCCTTCGGTGGAACCACGACTGGGTTAGTGCTCTCCGCCGGTAGGCAGAGAGCTGGCAATAATAGAGTACAAATACTCAACTCAACTGCTGCTCTCTGTATAGGCAGGATTATATGTACACCTTATTCGAGTCCATTCTTACGTGCAAAAAAAGGGTGATCCAAACAGTATACTTTTTTTTTCAAGAAATCCGGACAGTAAATTTTTAGCTTTTATTACCCTAAATATACAGTTTTTAAAAACCCTCAGTACTTCGTTGAAAACAGTGTAACTAGAAATATTTATCGGTTATGTAGCTTGTTCTCTCCTTAATAATAAAATATTCCGTTATAATTTTAGCAAGTGATATTATTCGATGCTAATAAGAAAACATTCCTGTTGTTGCAATGGAATATCACATTATTATGCAAGAAACCAACCTCCTTATCATTTGCTTTTTGTTTTGGTTTTATGATAACTTTCTTTACATATTTTCACTTTTAATCATAAAAGACAGATTTCTTTCTTGCATATGACAAGAGAATTAATTTATAGATAAAAATGGTAGATTACTTATGCACACAATATAACCAGTACAAAACTAATAAAGCGGTCAAGTTTTGATGATATCGATAAAGTAGTGTATATATTAAAATTAGAAAGATCAGCCGATTACGATACATTGATTTCAACCTGTCTCGTCAGGCGTCATAGACTAATTCTGCACTTCAACATGGTACAATGGTTAGTAAACTTGTCTCGCTAATTCAGTTACAACTGAATAGTGAGTTCGAACCTCACTGGGTGCCTCATAATTTTGGCCTTGTGCTACATCAAAGTTGCGCTTAGAAAATTGAGATATATATATATATATATATATATATATTTTTTTTTTTTTCCCCCTCCTGTAAGGCTCAGGATTTGGATTATTTTATTTTTTCTTAAGTCTTAATCTAAGATACTCAATAGTAGGTACATCAATATATGTTGGCGTTATTCTAGACAGCATATCGTTAAAATATTTTACCCTCATGGACCCACTTATATATATATATATAGTAGCGGCCATAATATAAGGAACGGAAACAACAAAGACATAAATATGTGTATTACTTAAAAAGTAATGCATGATTAGCAATGAAATTTTTACCGCATAAAGATTAGGGTGTAATGCATAAATATTATACAAAGTTACAAAAATTTACATAATAGTTTTTTTTAAAAAAAGGATTAAATGGCACAAAGGAAATAAGCTATTGGACAAAAGTTAAGGAACGATCTTGTTAATACATGATTGTGAACAAAATATCAACAAAATTTAATATTTGGTAAACATCCGCTTA
The DNA here is from genome assembly GCA_037127315.1 of Ascarosepion bandense. NCBI lineage: Eukaryota > Metazoa > Mollusca > Cephalopoda > Sepiida > Sepiidae > Ascarosepion > Ascarosepion bandense. Next base: position 3,360,226 of record JBBBDQ010002089.1, read on the forward strand.
TTTTCACTGACTTCTTTGCATCGTCGACCACATGATCTAATTAATTTCTTGCAAACATCAGCAGTAATTCCATCCCATTCGTCTTTTAATAACTCCCATAGGTGATACTGGTTTTTCGGGTTTTTTTTTTTAGCCCTTTCTCTAATTATTTTCCAAACATTTTCTATTGGACTCAGGCCGGGGCTCTGGGCTGGCAACATTTTTAGGGTGATTCCTTCTTCAAATAATGTCATAACCTTCTGAGCCTTGTGGCAAGGTCCATGTCCTGCATGAAAATAGGAGATTCATAAAGATTATGGTGTAATCTTGGTACCAAATGCTGCTGAAGAAGCCTTTTGTAAATCTAGCGTTGATATTGCCCTGTACGTGGATGATAGGGGCCAACTCCTACAGATGAAATCATTCCCCAAACCATCACACTGCCGCCCACTAACTTAACGGTTTTCTTCATACATTAAGAAGGCAGTCTTTCAACTGTTCTACGGCGTACGTTAGTTTTGCCCTCAGAACCAAATACAGTAAACTTGGACTAGTCACCGAAAGAACTGTATCCCATTGTGCATCAGTTCATACAACATGTTCATACAACATGTTCATACAACATGTTCTCTCGAATACTCCAGGCTTGCTCTTTGGTTTTGCTTTGAAATGAAAAGCTTCGACGATGGAATACGGGCATGAAAATCTGCGTTTTTTTAACCTGCGAGCAACCGTTTTCCTTGAGATCTTATGATCTGTCTCTTCATTAAATTTACGGGCAATTGATGTAGCAGTTTCAAAACGGTTTATTGTAGATATTCTAACAATTCTCTTTGCGATGTTTTTGGAGGTCTGCCGGTTTTTGGTTTTGCATCAAACGTTTTATCGGTTTTATACCTGCTAATTACACGATGAACGACACTTTTAGACCTATGAACAATATCAGAAATTTCTGAAATTGACATTTTCTTGATAGCGATAATGAGTTTTTTTCTTTAAAAGAGAACTTTTTGCGTGTAGAAGTTGCCATATTGCTTAAAAATAAAGTCATAATGATAAATTAACTTTTACTTATTGTTGAAGAGCTCCATCGAGTTTATTAACAATGTAAATTAAAAGTTTATGCAAATTATTAACATCGTTCCTTAACTTTTGTCCAGTAGGTTGTTTCCTTTGTTCCATTTAATCTTTATTTAAAAAGAAAAAAACTATTATGTAAATTTTTGTAACTTTGTATAATATTTATGCATTACACCCTAATCTTTATTCGGTAAACATTTCATTGCATTACTTTTTAAGTAATACACATATTTATGTCTTTGTTGTTTCCGTTCCTTATATTATGACCGGTATTATATATATATATATATATATATATATATATTATATATATATATATATATATATACGCACATACGCAAACACACACACCAGATTGATTAGATTTTTTTTTCGGATTTTCTGTGATGATATTTTGTGAGTTGTATCTCCAAGTTATATAATTTACTACAACCTGTTGTGCAATCTTGGCTAAATTGTTTATTCCTTGTTTTCTTACATAGTATATAAATATTTTGTAATTTCACAGCCTGGAAAATCAGCAGTGAAAGAATTACCATTGGAGCCAACTTACGCTACCCATAGAAAAAAAAAGGATTGTGAGCAAGGGCAGCCGAGAAAGAAAGAAATTATGTGGAATGTCCAAGAAATATCAAAGAAGATGTGATACAAAATTGGTTCAGATGTTTCAAGAAAGATGACGCTAGCCTGAAAGGCAAAAAAGATTCAAGGATGTCTTCTGTTGTGGAAGATTAATCGTGTCTGAAATGGTTGGTTTAACAGTCCAGCACGAGCACTCGTACATTGTCGACAGAATTTGGTCTCACAAAGAATAATCAACCGACACCCCCATAAGCTCGGCCTTAGGAATAGACACTGTTCCTCATGAAATGACCAGGCTCAACGACGTGTGAACATTTGCAAACAACTGCCGACAAATCCTCGGGATACCAGTTTTTAGCGTCGAAGGACGAAAAATTTGATCTATGCTTGTAATTCTAATGAGAGAAATCAGTGGTTTCGTTTCGGTTAGACTTCAGAACCTGCTGTCAAGCAAGGGCGGTTCGCACAGAAAGTCATGTTGTGTATTTGATGGAATTTCAAGGGAGGTGTTGCATTTTGAGACTGAAAGTCATGCTGTGAACGCTGACCTTCATGCTTAACAATTGCAGCGAGTATATGATGTTGTGAAAGACAGTAACTCGGCATTAGTTAAGTGAAGACGTGCATTCCTACAGCATGACACACACGGCCAAGGCTTGAAGAACTTGAGTGGCTGGTATGTTGCGTCAATCTGTCTACAGTTTAGACCTTATCAAATCAGATTACCATATTTTTCTAGTTATGGTTCATTTCCTGTGTGGACGAAGGTCCAACAATTTGGATCAGGTTGAAAACGGGTACAGGGAGATTTTTTACTCTAAACCAGGGAAATGATGTAAGCGTACAATTGAGATTTTGGTACAACAATAACAAAATATGAGGAGATATTTTGATGAATAAACGCTTTTTTGGATGTAATTTGCTTGAACTATTAATTAAAGCCCGAAATACGACTTTTTAAAAACTCAAGCTAGTATCTATCTCTCTCTCTTTCTCTCTATATATATATATATATATAAAAATGGATTTTTCATTTATTAATTTTACATATTTCTAATTTATATGTTTGAACGTGATTTTAATGGATACTACTCAAACAAAAATAACGTTTAAACAAATAAATTAGAATTATATAAGTATATATATATATATATATATATATACACACAACTGTAAATTTGTCGTTGAACCCAGCGAGTATAAACGCGGAGGGGAAAAAATGGAAACAAAAAAAGAAACTAACTAAGCACTTGAACATTAGTCAAAGTACTAGTCGAAAGAAAAAAAACCCTAGATAGTAATCTAACACGTAAAGCGCTCAATACCTTTCAGCCAACTTTCCCTGAAGATCCAATTTGGTGAAACCTTGGTAGGTTGGTTGGTTCCCTAGGTTAGCTACTTACTTTACTATATATATATATATATATATATATAGTCACACACACACTGAATTTAAAAGGCACGAAGATTTTTTTTCTTTAAGAATCTTTTTAGCCAACATTTTATAGAAAGAAAAACGTTGGAAATAATTATGACATCTCATAGAAATGAAGAAACAGATGAGGATAAAAAAACTATTAAAGCAAATTATTAGTAAAATAATTGACGAATAAAATAATAATAAATGTTCCAAATGGGTATAAAAAAAAAAAGAAAAAATATTACTCATGACCCTCCAAATAAACAAAGAGAGCGAATAAAATCTTTTTGTTCGCACAAATTCGTTTGATGTAATTGCATATGAACCGCTTCAAGCGCATATAAGTGATGAGCGGACCGGGCTTTGTGCAAAACTTTAAAACAATCGTCTGCATATTTTCTCGCATAGTACAGGTTGTCCAGTAGGTGCTAGCCTATAGCCAAATCATGCGCAGACTGAGTCGTCCTAGGTATTTACCGGCATCCCCACTGATGATGGATGCGGTTCAAGGCCATTTTTATTGTTGGTGTTTCAAGCCCATAATCTCGGCAAAAATACTGAACAAGGAAGGATCGGACTGCTGTCTATTTTCCCCATATGAGACTAACCTTCGGTGGATCCTCGTATGGGTTCCTTCTGCATGAAAGAGGCGACTTCGTGACAAACACAGTCTGAAACTGCGTCATCATTGGTATTTATCGGTCTTCTCAATGAGGCTGAATGCTGCACAAAACCATTTTCATTGTGGGATACCCGAGCCCAAAAGCTCTGCCAAAATACCCCATAGATCTCACACAAAACAGGGTCAGGCTACTGTCGATCTTCCCCTACTCTTCGGCGGATACTCGTCTGGCTTCCTCTTGTCCGAAGGCAATGAGTCAGAGAGTGACAAACGCAGTCTGAGACTGAGTCATCCCAATATTTATTGTACTAAGGTACAAGTTGGGCACATGGCCTAAAATGGAGATAAAAAAGGCTGGTCTGCATATGTCTCAAATTTTAACTTAGCTAGCCGCAATCACTGACCCGAGTACGTTAAAATAATCCTTACAACAAAACGTCACATTCTTACTATAACCACCATAATACCTCAGAGACTTTATAAAATTCTAATTAAAATCCCCTATGTACAAATTTTCCGTAGAAGGCAAGGAAAAATATATACAATAAAAAAGAAAAGAATATATACAAGAAACAAAACAAAATAAAGTTAGTTATAACCCCCAACAATCCTTAAAATGTGGCAGAAACATTAGTTAGCTGTACTAAAATAATGCGAGAATTAAAAAAATATTCTAACAAATATTTGACCCAAAACACTCGTTCAAACACTCAAATATCCTAACAAGAACAAATAAGAAAAACACACTCGAAAGAACAAAAGACATCTCGCATCTGCCAGAGAAATGACATTTCTGGTCGCTTAAATGATGAGAGGATGGGAAATTAAACTAAAGAAGAAATGGGAACAAAAAGAAAAAAGTGACCCTTATAGAGAGCATCAATACAAATTTGTAAGGTGTCCTAAAAGGACATACAAACTAACAATGTCAAAATTTGTTCTCGGTGCTCAATTAAGCTGATTTTCTAAACGTAGCTTAGATGTGGCACAAGGCCGAAAGTATGGGACACCCAGTGAGGATCGAACTCACTTCGCAACTTTGATGGTTCTAGCAAGACAAGCTTGCTAACCATTACACCACCTCGAGATGCCCACTCGATGCGCAATTAAGACTTCCTAAAAAAACCAGAAAACTGAAATATGTCAGAAATACAATGAGTGGAATCTGAATCAGAGACAGGCTGAAGTATTTCAGCTAACCATTTAGCCAATTCATGCTGTACAGAAGCCACCATAGACAAAATTGCTCTAAGAAGCACCTTGTACTTATCTAACTTAGGTGGATATTGGGAATCCCCAGGTTTAATATGGTTGCTCAGTGTCTTGGAAATGAGGTTGCTCTTATATACAGAGAGTAACCGTCTCTGTTCTCTCGGCTCAATTTTGTTGGTGTTGTCAAAAGAATTTGCACGACTAATGTTCCGAAATTTCAAGGAATCACACAAAACGATTTCTATTTTATTGATGTACTTCTGACTATTCAACATAACCACCCCCGAGCCCTTATTAGTCTTGCTGACAGTAACACCAATCAACTAAGTGACAACTTTTTACTCATTAATTCTGTTAATGCTCTATCCTTGATATCAAGCGCTTTATTACAAAGTCTGCTTACCTTAAATGCCTATCAGTATTTCACTGTCACCATTTTTGGCTTCACAGTCTTCTAAATCCCCACTAATATATATATATATATATATATATATATATATATATATAAAAGAGAGAGAGAGAGAGAGAGAAAGAGAGAGAGAGAGAGAGAGAATTCAAAATTTTCAAAATTTATAGGAAAAAAAAATGTACAATATCGGAGTTAGTTCAGTATCCGAGAGACATAGTAGAAGCCAGGAATTGGGTCTGCAGTGTGCCTGAATCGCGTGATTCGCTCTACCGATTCTTGTTGGTGGCTAAACTTCTCAAACAATGCGAATTTATAAGACGTATACATATTAAGTCTGTTCAGTGACTGAGAAAGTTTCGTGACTTCAACTAGTGATTAGATTTCGACTCAGTAGATGGCAAAACTGCAAATGCTGTATACTTAGAAAGCAAAACAACCAAATAACCCACATTTCCCATTCATCCTCGTGCCAAAGTAATCAAAATTACTTTAAATTAGTAAGTATCTATATTCAGGTATGAAGCCTGTTTGAGGGCTGAGATCGATGTGCGTTTTCAGTTAGTTGTCGGTGTTATAAATTTGTAAAATCTAGGATTTCGAAGACTTATTTTCAAGGAAGGTATATTCCTTTCACTTAGACTGTCACAGCAAGATCACTTACAAAAGTAATTTCACAAGTACTTGTAAAATTTGCAATATTTGTGAATGATTCTGAAGTTATTTGACTGTCACACTTACCAAAATCTGATCAAATTACAAAACATGATATTTTTTTTTCTTTGGGAAAGGATTTAAGCTTGTTGGTTAGACTGAGTGCTTTTCATCACTCTCTCGTACAAAGTTTAAATATTTGGCAATGTGAAACGAAATTATCACAGCCAGGTGGGGATTGTAAATCAAGTAGAAAGCATTTTTATTAAGTTGAAATTGATTTGTAATTGATTTCAGTATTAAACGAGGCGGTTGGAATATTTGTTTTTTTTAAAGAAATATTCCATCGACGTACGTATAGCTATATATTTGCGTGCGTGCGCGCGCTCGTTCAAAAACCATACCTTAGTCATTACGTTTTGATTACGACTGCTTTCGCGAAATGGAAATATTTAAGATATTCTAACATATCGATTTCATGCTATATATATATATATATATATATATATATATATCTGTGCTTGTGTGTGTTTGCATAAATGCTCGCTAAATCTTAAGTAACAAGAACAGCTCTTGTAATAATTTGCTAGGCGCTCGGGAGATAAGTTGAAAACGTTAATTAGTGACTTTCAAATTCCTGCTAGAACATCAAAATATTTAGAATACTTGAATAATGAGCGTCATATGACGATGTTTATGTTTTAAAATAAGAAATTTTACAGTGCCCTCTGAAACGAAAAACACTATGTCTAGAAGCACGGACAAGTCTTCAGAGTTATCTTCATAATATAGCGGCTACCATTTTTGTTTAAATATTAATCCCCTAAACATGTTTTCAAACATTTTTTTTTTTTACGAATGGATGTACTTTTTTGTAATTTGATGAGATTAGATAGCGACACTTACACTTTTAATGAGTGCGGCATGCTTTAACTCTGGTATATAAATACTTGTTAAAAAAATAAAATCCGTACATTTGTCTTGATAAAGTCCATCAAAGGACGAAACGCGTCGGCTAAAGTAAATTTTCCTTATGTCTTTATTTATATTGTCCTTTTACAAATATACTTATCTGAAACATTATACACACACACACACACATATATATATATATATATATATATATATATATACACACCAATAAATGGCCAAATATCAGATAATTCTAGCTTCATTGACAACCAGATTAGGAAAAGAACAAGGATATTTGAGACGAAACGGACTGCCCACACAGCAAGCAGTGTTGCGACATTTAATGGCTTTAATGGTTTCTTTAATTAAACAGATATCTTGTCAGTTGAATTTAATAAAACTTTAAATGTATATCTGTCTATATGAGAGTGTGTATACATCATACTATCACTAATCAGTTGACTCCCATGTCCATACTCTCTCTATCTGATTACGGTGGACAGAAAAAAACTACCTGGAAAGCATCTACAACACATCCTTGGTATTACATGGAGCGACAACGTTACCAACACTACTATGCTGAAGCAAGTAAACTCTTGGAGCAGCCTCTCCTTCACTGTGAAATTCGTCTTCCATGGCTGGGTCACATATACCGAATGAATGACGGTCGTATAACAGAAGGCATACTCTCATGCACGTCTTCTGCTCCGATGAACTTTGATCACTGGTGCCCGCTAGGTATGAATTTGCACGAGATACTAGATTAGGATGTGCGTTGTGGTCAATTGGATATCGGCTCGGAACGAGAAATCGGGGAGCCGAGTTCGAATTACAGCTGAATTCATTGCCTTCACTTACGCTCAAATACCCTTGGGAAAGGTATTAATCCGTCTATTCCTTCCAGGTATGGGATAAATAACAGGACAGAAAGCAATGGCAACCTACTGCGGGATAATCTTCTGTCCAGTCAGTCATGTCTCTTTCGAGACATGATCGCCCAAGCGTGTATCACGTATGGCACGTAACTGACTGACTAGATTAGAAACTAGGTTCCACCCTTTTACAGTGAAACAGATAAGATGTAGCCGCAATTTCTACTCCAACAGCTTCTTTTCTCGTACTTCCCGCCTGTGGAATTCACTTCCGTATACTTGCTTCCCCGACAGCTACAATCTCCAGGAGTTTAAAGGTAAGGTCAATAGACACCGCCTAACACACCAACTCGCACCCATTCTCTCACACACTTTTCCCATCTACGCAAACCTCATACTCGATATCCATACCCGTCTATCACCCTCCTTTCGACATTTCCTATAACTAATCACTCTTTCTCATCACCTTCCCCTATGTAACCCCCTAACCACTCTTTCTCATCACTTGACCCTATGTAAACCCCTCTGCGCAACAGTGGTAGTGAAATGCCTTGCTTGGGGGGAATTGATTAAAAAAAATTCCAGCTTAGTATGTCACACCTGCAAAACTAGACTGTTAAATCACTCCAAACATTGCCCACAAAAAGACTGATATTTGACAATACAAGAGTCGACTATTATCTTGTGATAAACAGGTGCATGCGATTGTGATTAAAAAACATAAATAATTAGGAAAGTCTTTTTTTTTTTTTATAAGCGTTTCACCCCGAGCAAGGCATGTCACTGCCACTACTGTGCAGGGGCCTACGTAGAGTGGAGAAAGGCTGATTAAATATAGGAAATGACAGAGGGTGGGTGATAGGCGGGTAAGGATACCGAGAATGAGGGTTGGGTAGATGAGAGTGTTGTGAGAATAGTTGGGAGTTAGTGTGATAGGAGGTGTCTATTGACCCTACATTTAAACACCTGGAGATTGTAACTGTCGGGAAAGCAGACTTGTGGAAGAAAGTTCCACAGGCGGGAAGCGCGAGAAAAGAAGCTGTTGGAGTAGAATTTACGGTTACATCTTATTTGTTTAACTGTAAAAGGGTGGGACCTAGTTGCTAATCTAGTATCTCGTGTAAATTCGTGCGTAGGCGGCACCAGTGATCTAAGCTCATCGGAGCAGAAGCCATGAAAGTACTTGTAGAAGAGGCACAGGGAAGCCACATCACGCCGGTGTGAGAGCGGCTGCAGCCGGTCTGCCAAATCAGTATCAACCACGTTACAGATCCTCCTTTGTATTTTGTCAAGAAGCCCAAGGAGAGCAGCAGGGGCACCCGACCAGATATGGCAGCAATATTCAATACACGGGCGGATGGTAGATTTGTATATGTGCAGAATAGATTCAGGTGGGAAAAATTTCCGGGCCCTGCACAGAGAGCCGACTTTCATAGCAGCAGATTTGGCAATGGATTCAATATAGTCATTCCATTTGAGGTCCGCCGAGAGTGTAAGGCCAAGGAGGCGTAGTATTTTACTCTCTGAGAGGCTAGCCTGTCCCATGCTAATGGGAGGTAGATGCGATTGTCTATGGTGATTAGTTGATAACAGTTTTGTTTTGGAGGCATTGAAATTTACCAACCATTTCCTACCCCAGGTCACTACAGATTGGAGGTCCCTTTCAAGTACGGCAGCGAGGTTCACTTTGTCGTCCAGACCTGGTTTCTGATCGATGCGGGAGTAGATTGTTGTGTCGTCGGCATACATGCCAACTTGGGATCTAATGGTGTCTGGGAGATCATTAATGTAGATCAGAAAGAGCGTGGGACATAGGATAGAACCTTGAGGGACGCCCGCGTTCGTCTGGTAGTTTTGGGAGGCATGCCCATTTAATACCACCTTCAATGTGCGGTTAGAGAGGAAAGACTGGATGAGGTCAAACAGATGTCCAGTTATCCCATAGCTCCGCAGTTTGCACAAGAAGCCAGCATGCCAGACCCTGTCGAATGCTTTGGAGATATCCAAGGCAACGGTTCGGGCTTCACCATTCTTGTCAAGTGCCTGGTATATGTATTCGGTAATGGTCGTTAGCATATCAGCAGTAGACCTGGTGAAGGGAAACCCATACTGTTTGTCAGAGAGAAGCCCGTTGGCCATAAGATGCTGAATCACCTCGGCGTTGATAATGGCTTCGAAAACTTTGCCAAAGATTGGAAGGAGACTAATAGGACGGTAATTGGCGGGGTCTGAGGGTTCGCCAGAATTCTTAAATATAGGTACTACGCAGGAGGACTTCCAACAGGCAGGAAAGCAGGAAGCAGATAAGCAGAGGTTATAAAGTTTAGAGAGGACAGAGGAGAGTTCTGGGGCACATTTCTTCAGTACTATGACTGGGATTCCGTCACCGCCGCTCGCTTTGTGTGGGTCAAGTTGCGCAATTATCTTGGCGACCAGCGAGGGTGTAATGTGGACGTTATTTAGTTGAGACTTAGTTCTGGGTGGGAAGTCTGGTGTAGTTATTCCTAACGAGTCCAGTGTCGAATTGGTTGAGAATCTACGGGCAAAGCATTCAGCCTTGTCGGCTGGGGAGGTGAGAACTTCAAATTCATTGATTAGTGGGGGTATTGAAGTCTTGTTCCTGCTGAGCACGCTTTTGCAGAGACGCCAGTAATCTTTGGAGCCAAACTTAGAGGATGCTATGCGTTGCCTAATTCTGGTAGCAAACGCCCTCTTGGCTTCGTTCAGTACTTTTTTACACTTGTTCCGTGCTGAGGTGAAAAGGCGCCTGTTTTGGTTCGACGAGCAGCTTCGATAGAGCCGGAAGAAATGGTTCCGGTGGGCAATAGCGGCCGAGCAAGCGGGTGAGAACCAGGGGGACGAATTTGGTTTGAGTTGGAATTTTCTGGCAGGGATAAAAGCATCGATGCCAGCCTTAACCCAAGAGGAGACTTCGGAGGCACAGTCTTCGACAGGAAGATCAAAGACGTTGTTCCAGGGGACGTCGCAGAGGAAGTCCCTGAACGAGTCCCAGTCGGCTCTTTGGTAGCAGTATGATATTCTGCTGGTCTGTTTTTCTTGGGTAGAGTTAGTGTGGATTGATATGTTTACGGAGACTACGGCGTGGTCAGAGTTTCCGAGGGGGCAGAGTTGCCTGGTAGTGCAGGAGTCTGGGATGGAGGTAAAACAAAGGTCGAGTAAAGAGTCCCTTCCGTTAGGGTTTTTCGAGAAACGCGTGGGGAAGTCCACCACTTGCGTTAGAGCTTGGGCTATTGAAAAGTGCATGGTGCGGATCCCAGCAAGGTCGGTGGCTGAGTTTTCAAGCCACTTGGTGTAGTGGGCGTTAAAATCACCAAACACAAATATATGGGCAGATGGGTGAGAAGAAATAAATTTGATGTGTTTTGCTATTTAGCTTCACCAGAAAGAATAGAATAGAAAAAGAAAAAAAAATACAATAATGCGAAGTTGTTTCAATTTATATATTTTATGTTGTTTTGTTTTTCATCGTTATGTAAATATTCAGTTTATGGTACGGATATGTAAGTATCAGTTCGTTATGGGTGTCTTCTGTTTATCCGATTCTCAAAGAACAATTTCAAACGATATTAGTTTAATATTACGCACTCACTTCATATTTATTTTGCAACCAAAATCACGCCAATATATCCATCTTTAAGTATACACCTAAATTACGCTAACATTTCAATAATTAAACTCACACACAGAAGCCATGAGCTAAACACAGAACTCTCACTATGAACTGATACGCCGTTTATGCTATAAAATGAACATATGACATTTACTCAACCAATGAAAACAAAACGACATAGGATTTAAAAATCAAAACAATTCTTCATTATCCCATACCCAAAAGAATATCTGATGAAACTAAATAGTAAGACGGATCAAAGTTATAAAGGTTTTCATACCTGCTTCTAATTGAATGATTTTGTTGGATTTAATCCATATGTTCAATACATACAAACACAAGCACGTACATACATAGGCATATATGTTATCTTGAAAAAAAAGTGTAACAACAAAATAAAGCATTGGGAAAACCAACAGACTGCCAAGTGACCAAAACTGAATAAATAAATCAACAACACACATACGACCGCGATCGTCAGGCTGTAGTGAGCGACGACGATGTGACAAGCAATGCTTGTGCCTAACATAATCGGGCCCATCACATTTGAAAGAATTAGAAGGTTGAACATTAAAAGGCGAATAAAAGAGTCTAATTTCTGTTTAAATGTGTAAGACATATTTAACGAGAATTAACATTAATTTTTGCTATTCATGAAGTTTGTTTGAAAGTTCGCCATGAAGCTTTCCACGAATATGTGTATTTTAGAGTTCATTTAAAAAAAAAAAGTCAGACGAAATAGATTTGTGCAGAAAACTATTTAATTTTTACTGTGTGTACAATTATAGTAGCCGAAACGATACCTGTTATTTTACTATTGTTGTTGCCTACAAGTAAATAAAGAAAGAGGAGACTCAATGCGGTGTGAAAGAGAGAATGAGAAAATGCATGTAGTCTGGACTTGACGTCTAGTCCGACGACTCGTGGCTCTCTGGTGTTCTTCCTTTGTTGTCAGTACATGTAGAAGAAAGACAATCGTTGAATACAGCGTGAAATAGAAAATGAGAGAGTAAAAAAAAAAAACCCGAGCTTCCGGTGGACGAACCGTGACCCTCTAAGGTGAAAAATCACGGGTATTTATACATTTGTGTAAAACAGAATTGCATTAACTTTTAATATTTTTTTCTAACTACTTATTGATCAATAAATGACAGATAGTACGCATTTTGTTTTCAAAGACGTCTACACATTGCAAACTTGATGAACCAACTGTTTTATAAAGGAGCTTTTTGATTGGAGAATGAATAAATGCATATGCTATTCTTACTGGTTCATGGAAAAAGTATAGGCGTGTGTAAGCTCAGATTTTCTGTTCAGAACACACACACACACACACACACAGTAGTTTTGTAAGAGTAGATTAAATGTGGCACAAAGGCGGAAGTATGGAACACTCAGTGAGGATTGTTTTTCTAAGCGCAGCTTATATATAGCACAAGGACGAAAGTATGCGGCCATCAGTAAAGATAGAACTCACTACTCAGTATATATAGTTTTGTCACTTAACTGATTAATGCTACTATCAATATTACGACTCCAGAGTTTCGTAGACAAACTGAGTCCACTCTGCAGTGGAATAGTAAGAGCAGTCAGTTAAGTGACAAACTTACATTTTATATATATATATATATATATATAAATTAGTCATCCACATACAAGCCTGTTTCGCTGTATCACAGCTCATCAGTGTGGCTAGACACATCCACTTGCTTCTGGCCGGGATCGAAACTCGACCGATTTGGTGTCAGTCGGAGTCGCTACTATCTCACCGGCGGGACGTGGTTTCCTTGTGCCTTTTCTATAAATACTTTCACGGATTCTGCGCCAATGAACTTAGATCACTGATGTCTCCCTAGGTATGAATTTACACGAGCTACTAGACTAGCAACTAGGTCACACTCTTTTACAGTGAAACCGATAAAATGTAACTGCAATTTCTACTCTAACAGCTTCTTTTCACGCACTTCCCACCTGTGGAATTCCCTTCCATATAGTTGCTTCTCCGACAGCTACAATCTCCAGGAATTTAAATTTAAGGTCAATAGACATCTCCTATTTCACATCCATTCTCTCAAACTTTTTTCCATTTACTCCACCCTCATCTCGGTATTCTCATCCGTCTATTACCCTTCTAACATTTTCTATAACTAACCCCTATTTCACATCACTTTCTCCTGTGTAAACCCCTGCGCAACAGTGGCAGTAGAATGACTTGCTTGGGGTGAAATGATATATATATATATATATATAAAATCGAATTCGGCGTGTTGTAATGTTTCGCAAGGTTGTCTCGCTAGAAAAATTACGACCGAGTACTGAGTACTATTCTCACTAAATGCCACATTTCGTCCTTGTGCCATACCTAAGATACGCTTAGAAAAAAACACTATGTATAAACTTATTTGTTTAAACATTATTTTTAATAGATACTCATAGATGAGTAGATACTTTGTTTTTTATAATTAAACGGTATACTTATTTAGATCTACTGGCCTGAATAATGGAGAAAATATATTTTCCTAACAAGATTTCTTGATTATTCAGGCCAGTAGATGTAAATAAATATACCTTTCAATTAATCTTCTCAGCTACGAGTATTCATTAAAAATAATGTTTAAACAAATTAAAAACATATCGGAGTTAATCCATTTAGTAAGGGATTTTGTAAAAATAAGTTGTATATATATATATATATATATATAATGGTTTGACCAAAAGGTTCGTTTGCTTACCGAACAAAATGTTTGATCAATCTAATATACAAAGATTAACATATTTTTAGTGGCATCTCTTGCACAATATAAGAAGAAATATTTTAGAAGTGTATTTGGTGCTCTTTGTTCCTCGTGCAACCCAATGATTCTACTCCATCCTATAAACATTTTTTTTTCATGTCGGTATTTTGAAAAAAGGCATTCTTTATTAGAAATTACAAACTACAATATCAAATATAGAGTATGAAATTGATTCATCTAAATGACAAATTAGAAACCAAATTTCTTTTTTATGTGCAAGTTAGTCAATCGGAGATTATGTAACATAAAACATCCGTCGTCAAATTTCATATACGACGTAGCAATCAATCATAAAACAGGGATGAGAAGCCTTGATAAAAACAATTCTAAAGCGTGGAAAATGGGTTTCATATGAAGTTACGGAAAAGGTATATTTATCAGCGTTTTGACATTCGTCTTTCTTTTCTTTCTGGACGCACAAAAAGTCACTATCCTTCAAGAATAGTTACTAGCAAAGAAAATAGATTTTATGATGAGAATCTGAAGTGAATAAAATCTCGGAGAGTGTTTTACACTTTAATCTAAACGTAATCTTCTTTTTGATTAGTAGGATTCAAAAGAGATTTTCGTTAATTACAAGTTCGTCGAATTTGTAAAAACTGCTACTGCGTAAAATTAAAGTGAGCGACTGATTCGTCGAATGACAAACCGAAAGAGAAAATAAATAGAATGCCAAGACGATTTACTCTGGAATATCTTCTCGCAATGGTAGCAATTATCTAACAACATATGTAGCATACTTCCGAATTTATTGTGTAATCGAGAAAAAAACCCCCAGAAAAGAATGTTTATTTTATATATATTTAATACCATGACGTGTGAAAGACAAGATGACTAGCGTTGGAACAGTGTGGAACAAGAATGCCCAGAGCCAGTCCAAAAGCAATACTTGTACCAGATCCGCATAGTGACTGAAGTAGCTAAAGTTTTTTCCACTTGCAGCAATAGTTGCTGTTAGAGATAGCATAATTCTATTATAATAAAAACAGTGTTATATATATATATATATATATATATATATATATATGCGCGCGCGCGCACACACACACATCTCCCGCTACACTCATAGAGAGAGAGACAATAGCGAAGCAGTGTCGGCTTAGTTCATTGTCTTTACTAAGTGTCATGAAAATTCTTGCGGCAGGTTTGCTCTTTAACAGTGCTTAATTTTTTCTTCAGTAGTTATGCCTTCGAGTGTGTATATATATATATATATATATATATATATATATGTAGGAAAAACTACTAAAAGGTTGTAAATTTAAAGATATATATATATATATATATGTGTGTGTGTGTGTGTGTGTGTGTAAAAGTTGTAATAATACTTTTAAATGTTGTTTTAGAAAGAAAGAAAAATACTGGATTTTAAAATTAAATACATATAGGCTAAGGTTTTTAAATAGGGACTTAGGTATTTTGAATCTTTATTATAAATATTTCAATAGTTAAACATTTTTTAGATACACTTAAAAGATTTTCTTTAAAACAACATTTAAAAGTATTGTTATAGTTAGGTTTACGTTTAAAAATATCCAAAAACTATCGCTTTCTACGTCACGTGATGTAAACATCTCGCGACAGACGCTCCTCACGACGGACGCTTCTAGTTTAAATTTTAAAATCATTTGTTTCTGATGAAAGGCCGAGGCCGGTCTGAAATATCAAATTATATATAATAGAAATAAATACTGTCAAAAAATACATTTTTAAACATACAACTGTTTAGTACTTTTTCCTATACATATTAAGACAGTATACGTGGATCATCATTATGCTACACATATATATATATATATATATATATATATATGAGAGAGAGAGGTAGATCCTATCAGATATAGACAGATTTGAAAAGATATAGTTAGATTTAAATAGAGATACAGAGATAGATAAACTTCAACAGATATAGATGTGGACGAGCTGAGATAGACAAATAGAAATATAGAATGAATAAACAGCTAAACAGAAATAGAAGTGATCAAAGATACTGACAAATCTGTATAGTTAATAATTTTCTCAAATATTTTGCTGTCATTTTTGACGGCAAGGGTTACTTGTTATTTACGGTGAGGTTAAACAAGTATTTGGACAGTAAAAAATGAATTCAGAATCATATATTGAAAGAAAAGCATTGTCTAAAGCTCACAATATATTCATAAGACAATTACAAACGCAAATAAACAGCAAAAAGCAATTATTTGACACGTGTATATATTTTATATACAAATTATTAAAACAGGTAGTGAAAAAAGTAATTGGACATAATATAAATTATGATTTAAATGTATTTAATATTGAGTTGGTCTTTCTTCATTTGTAAGCACAGCTCTCAGTCTGTTTCTGTAGCGCTCTACAATCGCCTGGCATCATTTGGTATAAATTTTAGCCCACTCTTCTGCAAAAACTTTCAATTCACCGAGGTTCTTTGGTCGCCTTTCACGAACCTGATTTTTCAGTGTTCTCCAAAGATTCTCTATTGGATTCATGTCCGGCGATTGGCTGGACTATGTCAACACGTTGATGTTATTGTTTTGCAGCCATGCACGCGTTGCTTTGGCTGTATGTTTCGCATCATTGTCCTGTTAAAATATCCAATCTGGTCCAAGTTCTAATTTCTCAACTGATGACTGCAAGCAATCTTCTAAAATCTAGACACATTTGGCTGCATTCATCGTGTCCTCAATAATTTTCAGTTGTCCCGTACCATTATATGCAAAGCATCCCCAAACCATAATGCTACCGCCTCCGTGCTTCACAATGGGGATGGTGTTCTTTTGATTGGAAAAAGGATGGAACAGCCTTCAAACATGGGTAGCATCTTTGTCACAATAAAGTTCAATCTTGTTTTTATCAGACCATCAAATTTGCTTATAATAGCCATCATGCTTTTGTAAATTAGTTTTGGCAAATTCAAGTCTGGATTTTAAATGGCATTTTTTGAGCAATGGGGTTTTGCGAGGAGAGTGAGATTTTAGTTATCGGTGAAGTTCAGAACTTATGGTCCTCTTGCATACGTGAGTTCCTGCATTTCTGAGATCTTTTTGAAGTTCTCTCCAAGCCACAAAAGGGTCATTTTCTACTTGCCGTACTATTTTCCGTGAACATTTTTGTGATATTTTGCGCAGTGCACCTGTTCTTGACATATTTTCATGAGTACCGAAGGCTTTCTATTTCTTAATTATGTACTCAACAGTACTCACAGGTATGCATAGGCAGAAATAATTCAATCTTTAAGATCTTTCGACTGCTCTTTTTGCTTTGGCATCCTGCAGTACTGTTAGTGCGACGTCTTGAAATGATCTGACTATCAACATAGCTAACACTTAAGTAATGCACGTTCTAGACTATTCCATAAAATTCTAACACATTCGAGCAAAACATTAATTTTAGACAAATTCGGAACTGTCCAAATACTTTTTTTACTACCTGTTTTTATAATTTGTATCAGTACTCTCTTCCTGATGCCCCCTGCAACCTCCCACTCCTCAACATTCCTCCTGTGTAACCACCTGCACAACAGTGGCAGTAAAATACCTTGCTTGGGGCGACACGATTATTAAAAAAATATGCGTCAAATAATTTATTTTTGCTGTTTATTTACATTTATAATTGTTTTGCGAATATATTGTGAGCTTTAGACAATGCTTTTCCTTCAATATATGATTCTAAATCTATTTTTTTTACTGTCCAAATACTTTTTTCACGTTCTTGTAATAAAGTCATAGGATAAATTTTTTTTTTTTTTTTTAACCAAAGCGTTCAGTACATTAATCTTGGTGTAAAATTTGAATTACTGGCATAGCAAAATTATTTACCAGTAATCGGCAACGGGAATGTGAACCAGATTCGCCGATTTCATTGTGGAGTCTTTTGCACGTAAGTGATTTCGTGTGTTAAGTACAATATTGTTAAGGCTTACGGCCTATCACGTTGAATACACCGGTTCTCGCTCGATCAGCAAAGTTGAGCTTGGTCAGTACTTAGATGGGTGACCGCTTGGGAATACCAGGTGCAGTAAGCGTATAGTGACGGATGTGCGTTGTGGTGCAGTGGATATCGGATCGGAAAGAGAAATCGGTGAGCCGAGTTCGAATTCCAGTTGAATACTCTGCATTTACTTAAGCACTGGTATCCTTGGGAAAGGTATTAATCCGTCCCTTCCCTCCAGTTATGAGTTAAATAACAAGAGTAGGACTTGGGGAACCCTACTCTTAAAAACTAATCCCAATGAATCTTGATACTCGAAAAGAAAAATATTGTAAAAATAAAATAACCTTACCCAAAAATCATTGGTTATGACATTAAATGATCCTATAAGGATTGATAGGTCGTTAAACCTCGAAACAAACAAACAAAAACAATACAGTTATGACTCGTGTTATAAACAAAGTCGTAACAGCGGCGAACACGTTGGTGGAATATCAAGTTTAACAAGACAGACCCGCAGATTGTGACAATAGAAGTGTTTGTTCTTTATGCGACGCCGTAGTAAGGTTAATAAATATATACAAATGATATTACTATTCTGTCAGTAACTTTCCTTAATTTCTGATTACTGACAGTCCTTTTTGTCTTGATATCAATGCATTTCTATAGTAAAAACATTAACAAAGAATTTACATTATACATATGATTACTTTATTCTATCAATATAATATGCATTAATTCCTGAGCACTGATAATCCTTTCCGTTTAAGTTTTAATGCATTTTTATTAATTTTTATTTAGTTATTCTTTTGGTAATTATAGACATGGTAGACCTATTATACAGGAAGAGACAGCTGAAGTTTCTGGGACACGTAGTGAGGAAAGGGGGCTTGAAGAATCTAATATTTATGGGATAGACAGAGGTAAAAAGAGACAGGAGAAAGCAACGCGAGGCATACTTAATGGGCCCGAGCAAGCAGATGGCAGAGCGGGGTTTGAGAGATACCAAGAGGAAAGGTGTTAAGAGCGACAAGGGATAGGGGTGTGTGGAGGTTCATGATCGTCTACGTTCTGAAAGGACACGGCACATGAAGAAGAATAAGAAGAAAAAGAAGGAGACCTATTATATTAATAATCCTATTCTTCTATGTGCCCTGTCCCTTCAGGACATAGGCGATCATGGTGCTCCACGTCTCCCTATCCCTTGTTCCTCTTAGTATGTTTGCTCCTGTTACACCTCACAACCCCCTTTCCGTCATCAACTTGATCAGGCCCTGCAAATATGTTATCCGCTGCCTTCCTCTGTCTCTTTCCTTCTATCTGGCCAGTCAGTATCAGGTTCTCCAAGCTCTCCTTCCTTATTTCATGTCCCAGGAACTTCAATTGTCTCTTTCTGATGCTCAGTATTAATTTCCTTTTTGTTGCCATTCTTTCCAACATCTCATCGTTGCTTGCATGCTCAGTCCACGATATCCGCAGCATCCTTCTCTAGAACCACATTTTCGCTGCCTCAAGTTTTGTCCTCGTTTTCGATGATATTGTCCAGCATTCCATGCCATATTGAATAACTGACATCACATAGTAATTCAGCACTTTTTTCTTTGTTTCTAGTGAAATTTTCCTGTGTGTTAGTACTTTACTCAGCTTCTGGAACGCATCCTTTGTCATGCCAATTCGCCTTCGGATCTCCGTGTCGCACTTTCCATCTCCTGTTAGAACACTTCCTAGGAATTTAAATTTTTGTACTTGTTTGATTCTGGTATCCTCCACCTGTATTTGGCATTTTGGGTTGCACCTTTTGCTGATGACCATATATTCAGTTTTCTTAAAGTTTATTTGTAGTCCTTTTTTGTCACTCTCCACCGATACCTTCTATAGGAGGTCTTGTAGTTTCCTTTCCGTGTCTGCAATCAGCACTGTATCATCTGCATACCTTATGTTCATGCTGTGGCCTCCAATAACAAATCCTGGTGTGTCATCTAGGATCCTCAAAATATTCTCGCTGTACAAGTTGAACAGATCCGGTGAAAAAACACATCCTTGTCTTACGCCTCTTTCTATCTTTGAAAATCTGCTGAAATCGTTGAATGCTTGCCTTATTTGCTGAGTAGTGATAATCTTTTTCCCTACAGGCCGAGTACCAAGAGTTACTAAAATAAAAATCTTTGTTAAAAAATTGAACAATTCGGTGCTAAACCATTAAAGTCTTTTGACGCCAGAAGTAATTCGTTTATTTGTGCATATAATGACTAAAGCTAAAGTGGTGGTGGTGGTGGCGGTGATGATGCGGGAGGTTAAAGTAGATGTAAAGTGAGGAAACGAAATCTTGTATTCAAAGCGAAAATAAAACTGTAATTATAAATACGATTCCCTTGTATAAGCATATCAGTGTGTCAAAATACTGGGTTGTTTATAAAGAAAATCGTGTATCGTGTTATTTTTCCGATACTATTAGAGTATATGGTGCCATGAGAGTGAATGAAGGCTTTGACAAAAACGTTTAATAAATTCTAACTATGATATCATAGATTGCATCAGCAGGTCAACTGTATAACAACAACAATAATGATTTACTCGTTATTGTCTTGACGAAGGATAAAATGGTACCCTCGAAACCATCTCATTTAGAAAACGTAAGCATAGAAACTTGAAATGTTTCATTTTAAATAATTTTTATATTTAAATATCTATTTATTTCAGATAACGGTGGAATAAAGTTAGAGTGAAAAAAATACGACGTTCAAAAATTGTATTATGTCAGTCTTGCTTATCTCCCGCCGTGAAAAACAGTATTCGAAATCCTGACTTTACGTGGGTTTAGTACTGCTGAGACATACAACGATCTTGTCTCGACGAAACTTGCCCAAGTGTATTAGAAGTCGGTATTTAATAAACATACCTTAGTCTAAGGATGTGCGTTGTGGTCCAGTGGATATCGCCTCGGAACGAGAAATCGGAGAGCCGAGTTCGAATTCCAGTTGAATTCGTTGCAATCATATACGCGCAAATACCCTTGGGGAAGGTATTAATCCGTTTATTCCTTCCAGTTATGGGTCAAATAACAGGACAGATTCGGTTCTATAGCCTTGGTTGGCAACCAGTTTACCGCAGAAAGCAATGGCAACCTACTGCGGGATAATATTCTGCCCAGTCAGTCATGTCTCTTTCGAGACATGATCGCCCACGCGTGTATCACGTATGGCACTTAACTGACTGACCTTAGTCTAGCATAACATCAACTCGCTAATCATATGCTCTTTATAGTCTGAAGGGGTAATGAACAATATGTTTTTCGAACTGAATAAGGACCGAAACCTCTACTCCAGTCGTAACAGTGCGACAAGCGTATTAACTATCTCTTAACGGCAAGAAACTTTTAATAACTTCTTTGACAATAGTTGCTAAGCATCGATTCTTGACTCACCCAAGTTGAATATAATGAAGTGACAAGCTCGAATCAAGCTCACTCTCAATGGTCGTTGATATTAGCCAGCTTAACATCCCTATCTCGAGCGTCTTTTCTATTTCCTGAGTTCAGTACAAAGTCAGTTGTTTCGATTATGATATGAAATTGGTGATTCAGTCACTCGCAGATAACAGCGAGCGCAAAGGATTTTGGGTAAATGTTGCCGGAAATGGAAACTGAACACTTAAGCTGCCTTCAGTCGATTGCCAGTGTTGATTGGTCGAGGTTCCCCAAGAGAACGAATTTAGTTATTCACTTTTGCTGTTTATAAATTATCTCATATAATAATGTTGAATTAGGAGGACACCGGTTTTAGGGAAAATTACATTTTTATATATATATTTTTTCATACTGATTTTACTACGAATAAACAAAGAAGTTTATTTTTTTATAACTGTGAAAGTTATTTCGGTTTGTACACGTACCTAAATAGATATCCCTGTTTTTTTTTTGTTTTTTTTTTCAAAAGTGAAATTAACGCCTACCGGCCTACAGCATCGAAAGTTTTATTAAAGGAAATTGGGTGCCAGTATAGTATGTAGCCTATCTTTTGAATGTGATCTACGAAATTCTTTCACTGGAATAGTATGTGGCGTACATTAAAATGCGTATTATAAGGAAGTATTATAACTGTCTGTTAAGGTTTACGGTTAGGGAAAATAATTAGTTTCACTAAATAGCTAAATACTTATATCTATAAACTAGCAGTATATCCCGACGTTGCTCGGGTTTAATGAAAGCTTTAAAACTAATCCATGGTCCTGGAGCTCAGACTCTTTGGACGTTGGCACGAAAGTCTAAAAAGCAATAGTTGCTTCCAGTCAAATCGAAACCGTAGACTGAAAGAAAAATGAATGGATATAAGTCAAATTTTGATTTCCTGGTATCAATATCAAATAAGTTTTTTTCATCGTAAACTGAATTTTGAAGGCTAAATAAGTCCTCTGAGTAAATGGTATCATCGCTGAGACTAAGAACTACAATTATACCTACTTAGAGCAAAAACTAAAATAAAAGGGCTGAAAAAATACGCACATACAGGCAGATAAACACACACACAAACATCTTGCCTTATATATATATATATATATATATATATATATATATATATATATATATAATTAATCGATTTTCTGCACTACTGTAAGAACTGCAACATTGAAAGTTCTGAATATCGTTTCTTATGTCCTTGTCTATGAGTGTATGAAATTTGATTAAAATCGGACCACTTCTTCTATAACCCGATGTTTTGGATTATCGATATTTATTGGGTGTACCTCGACACAAAACCTAGCTAAGGACACGCGCAGACGCTTATAGTACAACTGTAAATTTTCAAGAAAATCGGTTCAGCCGTTTCGGAGTCTATAGGTAATGGAGACACACACAGACAAAGTTCCATTTATAAGTAAGTTTAGATATACTCTTACTGAGTTAGGGCACATTCAAATCGGATAGGTCACATGCGATACCAGAATGAAAGAGGTAGGTCACATACTATATCGCCACCAAAAACTGAGACAACAACTACTAGAAGGTAATAAATAAAGCGTGGAGAAAGTAGACAAGTATCTGAATTTGAATTTTGTGCATGTTTAGTTCCTAAAATTTCACTAGTTAGGTGACCTCCATGTCAGGCATATTCCAAAGTATAGGTTACAATAGCGATTACAGGTGGTAATTTGTAAAACTTTTCGCAATTTGGAGAGGAGATTGGTGCTAGCAAATAATCACTCAGTCAGTTAAGTGCAATACGTGATACACGCTTGGGAGATCATGTCTCAATCTATGACTGATTATGCAGACAGTTTTCCCGCAGTAGGTTATTATTTTTTTCTGGTGCAGGCCGGTTGCAAACCAAGTCTATAGAACCCAATCTGTCATTCTATTATATATATATATATATATAATATATATATATATATATATATATATATATATATATATAGAGAGAGAGAGAGAGAGAGAGAGAGGACATCTCATTCGCAAAAGACCAATGAATATTTGCGAACCACAAACATGACATGATCTTGCTTAATGGCAATTTTTTTTCCCGATTTTATTGTTACTTGACCAAAAAGTTTTATTTATATATTCATTTGTTTATTTCCGGTTAAGTGAAAATCTGACTTCCAAGACTTTATCCACCAGTCATAAAAACAGAGACTTTTGAGATTGAGATAAAAATCATACCTTTCTTTTCTATGAAGATGTCCCAATCCTAGTATCACAGAAGCATCTGGCCGTCGAAAGCAGATATTTACTTAAGCATTTACAAAAAAAAAAAAAAAGTAAAGGCGGATTGAGAGAAGATGGAAGAGTGTTATTGAATTTTTAATTTTTTTAGAAATAAAACATTTTCAGATAATGCAGAAATTATTGTCTAGGATTGTACAGCCAAAATTGAAGCCTGTCTGGTGTAATAGAAAGATCTGAAAATGTTTCCTAATTGTCAAAGTATTCTTATACGTCTGTTAATTATGAATCTTGATATCGGATATAGTGAAGGTAAAAAACACGGAAATGTGATGCGTTAGAAAACTCTTAGGCATTTCCAGGGGGGAAAAAAGCAAGTAAGAACAAATCACTAACAAGCCAACGTGCAGTATGAAAACATCTTAACCACAGTAAAGAGATGTAAACTAAAACAACCTGAGCACGTCTCATAATAATCAGGTATTGTCGAGATCATTCTGCAAGAATGAGGAGAGGTAGAAGGATAAAGAGATGAGAGAATAATGTCCTGCTTCAGTCAGTTAAGTGCAATACGTGATACACGCTTGGGCGATCATGTCTCGAAAGAGACATGACTGACTGGGCAGAACATTATCCTGCAGTAGGTTGCCATTGCTTTCTGCGGTAGACTGGTTGCCAACCAAGGCTACAGAACCCAATCTGTCCTGTTATTTAACCCATAACTGGAAGGAAGTGACGGATTAATACCTTTGCCAAGGGTATTTGCGCGTAAGTGAATGCAAAGAATCCAACTGGAATTCGAACTCGACTCTCCGATTTGTCGTTCCGAGTCGATATCCACTACACCACAACGCACATCCATATGTCCCGCTTACTTACTGTAAAATACAGTTGTGGCGCAAGACCAATTTAGGGAGGGGAACAAAAACTCAGGCTGGTCTTCAGTATCTATCCTATACTTAGCTAATCCGATTCATCCCCTAGATACATTACAATGTTCTCTTACACTACAAGAACTTATCCATCAGTATTCAATCCTTCATACACCAAAATACCTCATATGTTCCAAGGACCTAAAATCCCAAATGAGCATAAAATTTTACTATGTACAATAATTACAAATATATATATATATAACTTCATCATGAAGTAATATGTGAGGAGGGGTATGACAAATCTCCAAAACAAAATTTTCAACTAAAAAAAAAAAAAAAAAAAAAAAAATTCAAACAGAATTCATGATGTCAGTTGGACCCAACCAACCCACAAAACAAAGAGGCCGCTGTATTCTGCCCCTGGGACAAAATCAAGAGGCACTCTTTCTACTGGGAGTGGAGAAGAGAAAATAAAATGGATGAGAAAAATATAATCCTGATCCAGACGTGATAAAACAGGAAAAATAAAAACTGGGGAAACTGGGAATCTCGACCTGGATCATAACAAAAACTAATACCGGGAACAGGCCGGGAATCACACTCATTCACATTAACTAGGTACACAAAAAGGAACTACCTTAACCAGGGGAGGGTTCCAAAGGAATCTACCCCGATGCGATTAACTGACCTAAAAGAGAAAATCAAGGCTAGCCCCGCATACGCGAACCAGGCCCGCCACATTTACCCACCTTTTGCTGAAGCCTGTAGAGATTAACTGTTTCCAATCAGTTCTAATCTTCATTTTGAGTTGATGCTCAAAATATTGGATCAAATCCTGGTGTGAAAGACAGCAACCACGCAAGACTTCCCCCAGTCGCGTCGTCCATATCACCATTCTTGCCGTGGCTAATAGCGACAGAAACACCATCCGCCTCGCTCCAGAGAAACGGAGGCGACACATTGTCACATGCTTATGCACGATTAATGAGCACGAGCTTACGCGGCGCGATACGAGCAGTCAACTCGACGACACGGGCGAACAATGGGAGAAGGCGTGCGCAGACATCTCCTTTAAACGAAGGTTGCAGCGTTCACAATCTGGCAAATCCGCCAGACACCATATGAAGGCTTTGTCATAGAGAGACAACCGATTCCGACCTAATCGCCAGGTAAGCGAAAACTCAGAGTTGCTGAGCACTTCGCATAGTGGATCCTTCACGACGCCCGTCACTAATCCCCGATAGAAAACTTTCCTAGGCTGAGAAATGTCAATGTTGTAGTAGTTTGTAGTTTGCACATGTTCTAACGTAATAATTTATGATAAATATTAATTGCTCTGTTTTTGTATTGAGCACCGTTTTAAATTAATGTTTTGAACGTGGCAATTATTTTCTTAGTTCTTATATATATATATAACTCCAAGTGAATAAAGAACGAAGAAAATATTAACAACGCTTAGAACATTAATTTAAAACAGTGCTCAATATAGAAATAGAGCTATGAATATTTATTATAGTTTAGAACATGTACAAATTATATTTTACTACAAAAGTGTACATTTTGTTTTGACATTGACAAAACAATGTCTACTTGATGAGACATTGTTTTTTTCAATGTTGAATCAAAATGTACAATATAACTTGTACAAAAAGCTTAGAAGTCGCGTAATGAAAATATATCCAAGTGTTGGACAATTTTTGTCTTTATTTTAACCAGTAATTAAACAAAAAATTCGTTGTTTAGAACGACTCGTGATTAAATATAAGAGATATTGTCTGTTATATTTAATATATGTTTATATGTTATATATAACAAATAAAGTGCGTACAAGTGCGCCCGTTTTGTATATATGTGTGTCAGAAAAAGCATCTGACGTTGTGAAAATATTAAGACTGTAATGAATAGAAAATGGCGGACATTGAGACGGTCTCAAAGATTGCGAAACTTCCGTAAAAAGGCTGCGAAGAAAACTGATGTTCTAATCTGAAAAATACCCTTTTATCTCATACGTCATATGATGTAAATGTGACGTCATGCAGATGTTTAGAAGTGCAGTATATTCATTTGCCAATAAAAACTATGATCCATCACAACTGATGTACGAGGAAATCGAAAATGTTTTGACAATCAAAAGATAAAAGTTAGTAAAAATTGCATTAAAATAATTTTATACAAATTATCCTCTGCGTAATTTTATTGATTAAAATCTGAAAATTTGTTGAGATAAGCGCAAAGTAAACGCGAAGAAATAAATTTTATATATATAATTTAATACACAAAAGCAAAAAGACAAATTTATTAAAAACATTTATATAAATAAAAAAAAGCGGTTAATGCAAATTTAAATAACGAATATACAATACAAAGTAAAAAAAAAAAAAAAAAACTTACAGAAAAAGCAACCTTCCCACTACTGCGGTTTTGCCACATCTGGTAATTTCAGGCAATGAGCCTGAGTAGAAAATACACACACACACACACACACACACACAATATTAACATCATTGTTTGATGAGACATTGTTCTTTCAATATCGAAACAAAATGTACAATATTGTCCTAGATTATAGTTTTTCACATGTTTTAACGCAATGATTAATAATAAATATTCATTGCTCTATTTTTATATTTTTATATAATCTCTCTTCTAATTAATCTTTTTACTCTTATGTAGCCCCTTGCACATCAGTGGCATTACCGCCTTGCTCGGGGTGATACGATTAAAAAGAAATACATATATATATGTCTTAAATTAATGTTTTGAACGTTGCAATTATTTTCTCCGTTCTTATTCATTTGGATAGATATATAGATAGATAATGATACCAAGTGCCTACACGGAGAGGATAATCCAAAAAGATCTATTTAATACTAAGCGATAGATCTGTGTACAGAACTCAATGGATATTATTCAGAGCAATATGATATACATAAAGGAAAACTCAACACATCTCAAGTGGTTATCAATTATAATTTATTTCGACGAGCGAATACACTCATGTCTTCAGACCACTATTTCATTTGATTATATACATTATAAAAATTATGTATATGTTATAAAAATATAATTTTATTCTCTCTCTCTCTCTCTCTATATATATATATATATATATGAGAGAAAGAGAGATCATAAAATTATATATTTATAATGTATATGCGAGAAAAAAGAACAATCTGAGAGGAGGTAGTATTTACATGGTTCGGACTGTTGTTCTCACCGTTATTATATTCACGACATTTCGGTCGTTGTACGGGACGGACTTCTTCAGATGATTAGAATTTCGAAACAAACTGGGGTATATTTTTCTTGTTCATGAGCCATGCCACTTGCTGATATCTTAGTTATCTCCTTTTAACTATAAGATAGTTGTAAATTACTTGTTCACCACTAATCTAGTCAGGTATTGAACACGCAACCTTTTGAAATAAGTGACTGGATCTAACCAACGCATTTATCCGTATGATCACGTGTCCTTGAGGACAAATAAGAAAACAAAAACGTATTTTAATCTAACAGCTTTCACTTTTATTAAAGCTTTGTCAGAGATATAGTTTTTAAACACACGTGTGGAATATTTCGGATGGTGAAGTGCGTAAGAGTGTATGTGTGTGAAGAATGTCTATATACGTAATTTCTGTGTGGGTCAGAAATGTGATGAAAGGTTGAAAAAAATATCGTATTGCCTGGCTTTTCGTATATCGTCGTAAATGGTAAAAGTGAGGAATATCTGCTGTCGCCATCTCTGTGTGGAGCAGAGAGACGAAGCCAGATGTTGCAAGAACGTTATTTTAGTTGCATTCTTCACAGGCATTTTAGAATTTCACAGGAATTTTAGAAAACTGATTTGTATTTTTTCATTTATTTTCCTGATTGAGGCAGACAGATGTTTCATTCAGAAAGAAATTATATGTAGAAAGATGACAATGTCATGTTTATGCATGTGTTTGTAATCGATATTAATTTATCTCATTCCTTTCTCTCTCTCTGTCTCACACACACACACACATATATATATATATATATAAAAACACACGAAATAGTCCTGTTTAGCTGTATCACAACTCATCAGTACGGTTAGACATCCGATTGCTTTCAGCCAGTATTGATACCCGACCGATATATATATATATATATATATATATATTGTTTAATTATGCAAAAAAAGCAGAGAATTTCCTCAAATACAAATAATCATTAAGAAAAATGTTAAAAAAATTAAAAATGTATCGGAGTTAATTTATTTGCGAACTTTTTACGAAATGAGTTGTCTCATATATATATACTAGCAGTATAACCCGGCGTTGCTCGCGTGTAATGAAAACTTTAAAACTAATCCATGGTCCTGGAGCTCAGACTCTTTGGACGTTGGCACGAAAGACTAAAAAGCATTAGTTGTTTCCAGTTAAAGCGAAACCGTAGACTGAAAGAAAAATGAATGGATGTAAGTCAAATTTTGATTTCCTGGTATCGATATCAAATAAGTTTTTTTTCATCGTAAACTGAATTTGAAGGCTAAATAAGTCCTCTGAGTAAATGGTGTCATGGCTGAGACTAAGAACTACAATTATATCTATTTAGAGCCAAACCCGAAGCAAAAACTAAAGTAAAAGGGCTGAAAAAAATACAGACATACAGGCAGATAAACAGAGACACACACAAACATCTTGCCTTATATAATCGATTTTCTGCACTATTGTAAGAACTGCAACCTTGAAACTTCTGAATATTGTTTCTTATGTCTTTGTCTATGAGTGTATCAAATTTGATTGAAATCGGACCACTCTTTCTAGAACCCGATTTTTTCGATTATCGATATTTATCGGGGGTACCTCGACACAAAATTAGCTAAGATCACTTGCAGACGCTTATAATACAACTGTGTAAATTTTCAAGAAAATCGGTTTAACCGTTTCGGCGTCTATAGGTAACGGACACACACAGAGACAAAGTTCCATTTATTATTAAGTTTAGATATAGATGCATGTGGTGTGGATATAGAAAATTCAAAGGAGTATCCTGTACATGCACTGGTAAGATAACTCTCTAAGAGCGCTCTAAATATATATGTATATAAATGCATATAGAGCAAATATAAGAAAAAATAGGCAGACACGTTATTTCATGGTAAATCGGAAGTATGGCCTATTTCAGGCGAACCATCATCAGCGAACCATCATCAGCTTCCTTATTGTACAGAAGATTTTACACGAATTAAATTCACAAAGACCCACCCCACAACAAAAAAGAAAAGAAAAACAGAATAAAAATAAAGATCGCTCCCTTAAAAGAGAAAATTTAAGAAAAAATACATCATTACATCAGTTCGGTGAATACACACACACACATTCGTACATAAGCATTATATATAATTTTAATCATTTAGCCCCGAGCAAGACATTCCACTCCCACTATTGCGCAGGGGGTTACATAGGGAAAGTGATGAGAAAGAGTGGTTAAATATAGGAAATGTCAGAAGGAGGGTGATAGACGGGTAAGGATACCAATTATGAGGGTTGGGTAGATGGGAAGAGTGTTTGAAAGAATGAATGCGAGTTAGTGTGTTAGGAGGTGTCTATTGACCTTACATTTAAACTCCTGGAGATTGTAGCTGTCGGGGAAGCAAGTATGTGGAAGGGAATTCCACAGGCGGGAAGTGCGAGAAAAGAAGCTGTTGGAGTAGAAATTGCGGTTACATCTTATCTGTTTCACTGTAAAAGGGTTGGAACTAGTTGCTAATCTAGTATCTCGTGCAAATTCGTACCTAGGGGGCACTAGTGATCTAAGTTCATCGGAGCAGACGCCGTGAAAGTATTTATAAGAGAGGTACAAGGAAGCCGCGTCACGCCGGTGAGAGAGTAACTGCAGCCGGTCTGCTAAGTCGGTATTGATCACATCACATTCTCCGTTTTATTTTGTCAAGAACTCCCAGGAGAATAGCAAGGGCACCTGACCAGATGTAGCAGCAGTTTTCAATACACGGGCGGATGGTAGATTTATATATGTGCAGGATAGATTCAGACGGAAAAAAACTTCCGGACCCTGCACAGAGAACCGACTTTCATAGCAGCGGATTTAGCAATGGATTCGATATAGTCATTCCACTTGCGGTCCGCTTAGAGTGTGAGGCCAAGGAGGCGTAGTGTTTTACTCTCTGGGAGGCAAGCCTGTTCCATGCTAATGGGAGATAGGTGCGATTGTCTATGATGGTTAATTGATAGCAGCTTCGTTTTGGAAGCATTAAAATTTACGAGCCATTTCTTACCCCAGTCCACGACGGATTGGAGGTCCTTTTCAAGCTCGGCAGCGAGGTTCGCTTTATCGCCAACACCAGATTTTTGATCGAGGCGAGAGTAAACTGATGTCATCGGCGTATATGCTTACTTGGGACGCAACATATAATCAAAATTTTTAACTTTATATTGTATTATATTTGTTTTGTTCACTGTATAATTAGTATAATTTTGATTATATAGTGGTGTGATGGTAT
Source organism: Ascarosepion bandense (assembly GCA_037127315.1). Taxonomy (NCBI): domain Eukaryota; kingdom Metazoa; phylum Mollusca; class Cephalopoda; order Sepiida; family Sepiidae; genus Ascarosepion; species Ascarosepion bandense. Next base: position 3,391,345 of record JBBBDQ010002089.1, read on the forward strand.
TTGTGATGACAACGGATTGATTAACTCTTATCTCTTAAATATTTTAATTAATATTTTTAATTTTCTTAATTTTTTAGACTAATTTCTTATCCTTTCACCGTTAATTTTTTATTTTCATTTTCTATCATCTTTTCTTTCTAATTTAAATTTATTCCTCTCTTCTTCCTTCTTTCCCTTTTCATTTACGCTTTAAGATACTTACCCTCTCTCTTTAACGCTATATATATTTCTCTCTCACCTAACCCCCTTTCTTTACTTTTCAAATCTACGTTGACATCCGCTCTTACGCGTGCTCTTTGATTATATGTTGCGCATATAAATATATGCTTATGTATAAATGTGTGTGTGTATTCGCCGAACTGATCTAATGCATTTTTCTTAAATTTTCTCTTTTAATGGAGCGATATTTATTTTTATTCTGTTTTTTTTTTTCTTTTTTGGAAGTGGGTCTTTGTTAATTTTATTCGTATAAAAATCTTCTGTACAATAAAGACGGAAGCTGATGATGATTCGCCTGAAATAGGCCATACTTTTGATTTACCATGAAATAACTTATCTGCCTAAATTTTTCATGTGTGTACACACACACATTTTTTTTTTTGTTTAATACATTTTTTAATGTATACTCGTATTTGAAGGAAAAGTCTGTTTATTTTTTATATACATATCTATATAGTAAAACAGTAAATTATAATTTCTACTGGCCTTAATCGTTTAAGAAATCAATTGGAAAATATCTATCTTTCCGCAGGAATCGAAGCTGCAAACTCCCACACCGGAGAGATGCCATCTTTAGATCAGACGTGTCTTTACCAATTGACCCACAGAAGATTTCATAGAAGACCAAGTTCAATTGAAATTCACTAATACCTATATAAAGTCTGATCTGAATTAGTAGGGTGACTGATATTATTTAGATGGGCCAAGTATATATTTGATAACATAGTATTATGTTGTGCAATATATTTATCAATGTTTTTAACGCAACTATAAATGACTTGAATGTACTGAGAATAATTTTAAGTTTCGATTTTACCAGCATGACTAATCTTTCAATAATAGACCGTATAGAAATTTTAATTCTCTCATTAAATACTCCTGGCAATTGAAAGATGCAAATAAAACTCCTAACGAGTTCGAATTCCAGTTGAATTCCTTGCATTCACTTCCGCACAAATACCCTTTGGGAAAGGTTGTAATCCGTCTCTTCCCTCCAGTTATGGGTTAAATAATAGGATAGATTAGATTCTATAGTCTTGGTCGGCAACCAGTCTACCGCAGAAAGTAATGGCAGCCTACTGCGGGATAATCTTCTGCCCAGTCAGTCATGTCTCTTTCAAGACATGATCTCCCAAAGCGTGTATCACGTATGGCGCTTTAACTGACAGTTAAAGAGAAAATATTAAGTAAAGGTAGATCATGTAAATCTTTGCATGAAATATTTTTCCTTTGCTTACAAGAAAAAATATATATAAAAAAATTTCAAAAAATTAAGTTATAGAACCAACGTAAAGAAATAACTAATTTCTGCAACCATTAAATCTTTTATACCGTTTAATATAAAATTATCTAAAATTTATTTAAATATTTTCACTATTTACTCATTTTATTACTTAAAAAATTAACGTATTGAACTAAATTTTTTAAAATTATAATTATAATTTTATTTTTTTTATTTAGACTTATGAAATAATCCATTTATAACTTTTAAAAATTTAGCTTATTGAACTGAAAATTATTTCAATCATTATTTTATTTGTACTTATGAACAAATCCTCTTAAGCATATATTTTAATATCTTAGTTTTGATTTTTTCTTTTCTTTTTTTTTTATCTTTTATAATGTTTGAATTCGTCTTCTCTCTTTTTTCTTTTCCTTTTATTTATTTTTTCTGATTTATCCTATTCTTTTTCTGGTTTAAAATTTGGCAAGCCTGGATTTCCGCGGCGAAACATTCACTAAGCTTCTTTATGTGCTGTGTCTCTTCAAGACGTAGGCGATCATGGACTTCCACTTGGCGCTGTCTCTTGTTGCTCTCAATATTTCTCTTGGTATCTCTTCTAAGCCCCGTTCCGTCAACCATTTGCTCAGACCTAACAAGTACGTATAGCGCTGCTTTCTCCTGTCTCTTCTTCCATTTATCCGACCTGTGAGTATCAAGTTTCTCTAGGCTCTCCTTCCTCATTACGTGTCTCAGGAATCTCATTTGTCTCTTTGTGATATTTATTATCAGTTTGTTCTCGTTTGCATCTTTTCCAAGACCTCATCGTTGCACACGTGCTCTGTTCATGGTATCCTCAGCATCCTTCTGTAAAACCACATTTCTGCTGCCTCAAGCCGCTTCTTCATCCTAGATGAGATCGTCTAGCATTCACTTCCATACAGAAGGACAGATATCACATAGCAATCCAGCACTTTTATTTGTTTCCAATGAGATTTTCCTGTCTCTCAGTACGTTGCTTAGCTTCAGAAATGTGTCCTTCGCCATGATAATGCGTCTTTGGATCTCCATGTCGCACTTTCCATACTCTGTCAAAATACTTCCCAGGTATTTTAATTTTTTTTTTTACTTGTCTTATTTTAGATTCTCTAACTTGCAGTTGGCATATTGGTCTCCTCTTTTTGCTGATGACCATACATTCAGTTTTCTTGAGGTTTATGCTCAGTCCTTTCTTTTCACTTTCTTTTGCTAAATTCTGTAGAAGGTTTTGCATTTTCCTTTCCGTGTCTGCTATCAGCACTGTGTCATCCGCGTATCGGATATTGTTAAGATTGTGGCCTTCAATGACGATTTCGGGCAAGACTTATTTCTCTCATAAATACTTCGCTGTACAGGTTGAAAAGATCCGGTGAAAAAACCCATCCTTGTCTTACGCTCCTACCTATTTTTGCATACTTACTGAGTCCACCTCCTATCCGTACACAAGCGGTTTGTTGCCAATATAGATTCTTGATTATCCTAACGTCTTTTTCCGAAAATGTCGAGGTTGTCGAGCATCTCTATCAAGTCCTTGTGTCGTACTTCTGTGTCGTACTTTGTCAAACGCCTTTGCGTCGTCTATAAAGCACAGATAACGGTCCTCCTGCATCTGCATTGCTCGTCCAGATAGCATTCCGAGCATAAATACTGCATTCCTCGTTCCGGGTTCTTTAACGAAGCCACATTGTTCCTGTCCTATCTCTGGGCCGAAATCTGCTGCGCGCTCTGCTCATAAGAATCCGGATTATGTAGCTCATTAAACTGATTGTTCGATGGAGCTCACATTTCTTTGCACCTGGCTTCTTAGGTAGTGCTATGAAGATTGATCTGCTTAGGTCCTCCGGTATATTGCCGCTGTTGTAGATTTCGTTAATTATTTCTGTTACTCTGTCGACGCCAAAGTCTTCTAGGGACATCAACATCTCTATTACAATCCCGTCTGGTCCCGCTGCTTTGCTTCTCTTTGATGTAATGAATAGGTAATGAATATGCATACACCTTGGTTCTCCATCACTGGAATGTGATTGGCTGGTGCCAGCCATAAATATAGACTAAGGCGAGGACGTCCAGAGATCTTCGACTAGAGATCTACGACTATTGACTACGCCTACGTCTCAGTATACTGCATACTACGAGTACCGTCTATTACGTCTACGTACTAGATTGTTCTACTCGGTTACATTTGCCTGAACCGCTTAACTACCTCGAATGATATATATTTCTTTCCGGGGCATATCACTCTTCAATTTGGCCATTGCTGAATCCACTTCGGTTTTTACTATTTCTGGTTCATTCCTAGTTTTGTGCATTGTTGGTTGTTCTCTGTTGTCGTAGAAGAGATCTCTGATGTACTCGTCCCATCTCTGAAGTATTTTTTTCTCGTACCGTCTAGAAAATCGCACGTACATGCTTTTTTTGAAGTGATATTTCCTCTCACTCCACTTAATTCATCTCATTGGCTGACCTTATTTCTATTTCACTTTTATTTATTTATTTTAAATCTCCTTATCTATATATTGCACAACAAATCAACTACATTTTACTTCCTGATGATGGCGTCTTAACACAGAAACTTTAGAGCTATTAAGTTGAAGTATGATATAATAATAATAATATACTTATGCTATACTTTTCTATTGGGAACATTTCAAAGTAAATGTCGTACTGTGGAATATACTTCCATTACTTTATATATATATATATATATATATATATATATATATGATATCTTCATTTGTAAACGAGTTATTACGATACCTAGGTTTCTAGCATGTGTAGTGTCTTCAGGCTATTTTCAATAGGTAATTTTACCGTTTTTTAAGAACGCTCACGTAACTGTAATTTTTTTGAACTCTTACGTAACGAGGAATTTTCGAACGCGCAATTTTTTTAAAATTACAAGAAATTATATCTATGGATGTATAAACCAAATAGGTATTTTTTGGTATAGTTATACTTAGTCATAATTTCTTTTCTTTCATTCAATAAATCATTTTTGTTTGGGAATAGCATAATCACAAGCTTTTCTTCCTGGCACAGTCTACATATTTTGCCACCGTTGTAAGGCTTGGCTGTTTTCACTATACTCCACTTTATGTTTGGATCTTTTCCATATTTTAATTTGCACGCGTGGTTAGCCAATTTTGTATAATTTTTTAAGTTTTCTATTTTAAATGTAGACTTGTGATGGAACCACCTGGTCTTAAAGGTGTTTTTGGTTGATCCCAAATATATTTTGACCATTTAAGTCATGTAATTCCCTTAGAATATAAAACAGTAGCTACTCTGGCATGTACACATCGCTCATTCAGTAATGAATTAGATCACTTTGGCTATTGGGCGTCTATAATGATAATATACACGCAAAAAAGTCTGCCTTCTTCTACGGAGCACCCATAGCCCAGAGGTAGAATCGCCGACTGACGTCAGTTCGGTCGGGTTTCAATCCTGGGTTAAAAGCAATCGGAGTCTAATCGTACTGATGAGCTGTGATATAGCGAAACAGATCTATCTGCGGATGACTATATATATATATATATATATATATATATATAAATTATGTTTTAGAACATGTACATAATTTTTTTCTATATATGTCCTCTACAATCATATGCTTGTTTCGACATTGGGTACCGAACGTCTCCTCAGGAGGAATGAGCAAGAACTGAAATCATCCGCTGTCTATATTTGGTTCATTGTTGTTGTGTGGTTGGTTGGGGTTATTGATAATAAAGGGAATATGTATTTAGTGTTAACCGGCAGACTTTTGAAAAAGTTTGTGTGTGATTAATGGTTGATTAATGGCATTATCTGTTAGAATGTACGTTTTTATTGGTCGGGTATATCTTTTGGTTAGAATTTCGAAGAACGTGGTGTGTGAAGGCTGATTACTTGTGTTGTGTGTGTGTGTTTGTAATTAGGGAACCCATCCTGTTTGTTGACCTTAAGAATTTTTAGGACAGTGGCGTGGTTAGCTAGTGTTTGATTAATGAGTGTCTTGTTACTAGATAGATTTTATGTATTCTCTTTTATCTAGTGGCCAGGCTGTTACCCTTGGCTGTTACCCTTAGATGGACGTGATAAGAGATGGGGTGTTTCTTTCGTACGGAGTATTTTTTGTGTATGATGTAATTAATCTGAAATAGTATATTTAATCTTAATGGAATTACATTCCATAGATATTGAAGTGCTTAGTACGAAAATAAAGCAAAGATACGTAGTTATTATTATTATAGCATATTGCAACTCAGTAGCTATAATGATTTAGTATTTAATACACCATCATCAGGAAGTGATATGTGGTTAATTTACTTGGTTACATGTTGCAAAAAATTAATAAGCCCAGCACAAACTCTCAATAATCTTAATAACAGATGTAATTTATACTTAGTAGAATAAATTACGATACTAAAATATCATCATCAAAATTTACTTTAAAAATGACTTGGTTAGCAAGTGACGACATTTTGTTTGAATTCCTTTAATATAGGATTAACTATATCTCATAATTCCCTCCTATATTCCATCCAATTGCTATAAGCTGTGAATTTAAATGTTTATTTCTTCATTATGCCATCTTGTTTATCTTTCCTTTAATTTAATTGTGATATTAATTTTTAAACTAAGTTAATTGATGCTGGTTAGAAGTTAATATTTATACATGAATTCCCTTAAAATTATTCTTACTGTTTAACTTTGAACTCTCAGGCATTTTGTCTAACCTACTTTTATCAACTAATGTTTGTCTCCTTTTTTTCTAAACAAAATTTTACTTCCATTCACGCAAGAATTTTGTGCATAACATCTCTTAACGAAAATGAAGAAAGCTTTTGAAGGGCCTGGGGAAATGGCTAATCTTCAAATACAAGTATATTCAAAATACTGAATATACATGTGAGATATATATATAAGTCATCATGTGCTATTATATTTTTCATTTAAAAAACTCAAGTTATATAAGAACTATATATATATATATATATATATTACTTATATGCATATATAAAGATTCTTATGCATACATATATGAATGTATATATACACATATATGAATGTATATATTCATACTTATACATTCATATATATACTTTTTCATACTGATATGCATGTGTGTATATATATATATATATATATATATATACGTATTCATTCATATATGCATATACATATATTCCTATACATGTTTGTAGTCTGATGCCTACATATATATATATATATATATTTTTTTACATGTTGCACCTCTGTCACGTTACTTATAGTATTTTAGGCCGATATTTATTATTTATTCACATTTCTTTTACATTTTAAAATATTTACAATTTCATCCTTTATTTCACACATTTCATTCTTCCAAATTTTTTTAGTCAAAGTTACTTCCAGTCTCATCATCAATTATCTCAATTTCCCCACGTACCTACCTTCATAGACACTTGTATGCTCATGCACCCTTGTATACATTGACATATATTTACATATATATCCATATGTACATACAGATACATACACACACATTTATAGATATAGAAATTTGTTTATAATTAATAGGTATGAATTGTAATGAAATCTTAAGTTTTTTGTAAAAAAATATTAGGGCTTTAAATATCGGGTGGTATTAAGTAGTAAAACTTTTTAAGTATCATGTTATAAGTAGCAATTCGGGATAAAAAAATTACAATGTAGAATTTACTCCCCAGTTTGTAGGGTCAGAAAATGTATAAGACAAAAGCGTTCAATCTATATGGTTGTTGTAATTAATACGATATTGATGAAGATGGAGAAAACCATTTTTAGGATAATTTATTATTTTAATTTTTTCAACTAAACTTGGATTTTTCTCGTAAAGTTTTCTGAGGGTTTGGACAGAACTTAGTCTCCAAGTTATGATGGGGCTTAGTCTCTCTTCTCTCATTTCCCAAAATTATCGGAGAAAGGATGTTTGGAATATGAGACTGAATTTAGAAAGGAATGCTTTTCAGTGTCGTATCATTGTTTGTGTGGATGTTTATGAGGATGTGCCTTGTGGTGTAGTGGATATCGGCTCGGAACGAGAAATTGGGGAGCCGAGTTTGAATTCCAGTTGATTTCACTGCATTCGTTGCAAATAGCCTTGGGATAGGTATTAATCCGTCCTTTTATTCCAGTTATGGGTTAAATAACAGGAAAGATATGGCTCTATAGCCTTGGCTGGCAACCAGTCTACCGTAGAAAGCAATTCTAACCTACTGCAGGATAATCTTCTGCCCAGTTAGTCATGTCTCTTTCGAGACATGATCGCCCAAGCGTGTATCACGTATGGCACGTAACTGACCGATCATTATTTAAATTCTCCTGCAGAAATACCAATGTAATTTTGGTAATTCTTTTTATTTATGAGAGAGATTTGGGCTTGGTGGGTTTCCTGGGTAGATCTACATTTGCCTTCCACCGGACAGTTGTTAACGGACCAAAAATTGCAAGAATTTAAAATATCTGTAATATTATCAGTATTATCTATATTCTTTAAAATTTTATTATTATGAGAATTGATAATCCTGTTCATATTTCGAGTGTAAGAGTAGTTAATTTTAAGAGTATTTCTATTGAAGATTTTGTGTAGTGGATTTTAGGCATGGAAATGTTTACTTACCAGTTTAAGAAAATACTTTCCTATATTAATATTAGATAGTCGGAATCGGAGGGGGAGTTTAAACCATATTTGCTTTATAATAGTATTAGGGGTAGTTGGAATGGATATTAATATAGTTGCGTGTTTTATTATCTTTGAGATAAGGTTGATGGAAGCCTTCTTTCAGATTAAGGGGTAATTTTTAAATAGTTAAATATGTTTAAATTAGAGGAAACTTCAATTCTAAAGCTAAGGGATTCAAGGGTTCTAATGATTTTTGTGGATTCTATTTATCATTACTATTAGGGATGAATATAAGGACATCATATCGGTATAATCCAATTTGTTTCGGGTTTAAAAATCTACTTAAGATATCTGATATGTAAATTCCTATAAGATTAGCGATCGGGTTTGAAATACATATGCCCCCATGGGGATGTCAGAACTATCATAGGGACCTTTTATCTAGATAGAATGATCGAAGGTAAGAATTGATTTTCTAGCAGTTAAAAAATTTCATTTCATTTTCTACGTGATTTTTTGCAAAGCTTATAAAATGATCTAGGTCTTTGGAAATCGAAGAATAAGTCTGCGATATCAAATTTAAGAAAAGGGGAATTTAGATTTTTCTTTGATTTTGTTGAACCAATTAATAGTATCGGAAGTGTCCTTCCAGAGATTGGAATGGAATGTAGATGGTAATTTCTCAATTATTCTTTTAAAATTTATCCAGAGACTAAACCCAAATCACTTTTAGTGAGATTATTCTGTGTTGTCATAATGGAAACTCTTCCTATTCTCTTAGCAATATTTAAATCACAAGCAAAATTGGCCGAATCCCTGTGCATGTCAAATATTGTGTTGTTAGCACTATCTACTTCGTAATTTCTGGTGGTTTTGCTTTTAAGAAAATTAATGTAGTGTAAGGGTTTACACTTTTAGATGCTATTTGAATTACCAGAGAACCTTAGAGATTCTTAAAGTTCTAATGTCATATTTTAAAATATTTTTGGAAGTGCGTGAATGACTTCCGTAATTTGATTTTGGGAAATAAATTGAAAAGGTCCTTCTCAAAAGGGTTCAGGAATTTACAAAAAGGTGGGGCCCATTGAGTCTTTATGTAGTAATACTTCGCAGGATGGTTCGATTTTTCAGTCGATTGAGTGCAGAAATAGGTCTTCAAATGTAATCTTCTCAAAAAATTCTCGAATTTTTCTGTGAGGGAGATGATGAAGAATTGAAGATTTGGATATGGGATAGTTTTCTTTTTGCATAATGAATGGCAAGTTTTAGAAAATTTATCCGGGATTAGATTTGAGAGAGCTCAACTAAAGGTAACAGGAGTAATAGATATTTAAATCCGAACAGAAGGTGGCGCATATATATATATATATATATATATATATATATATATATAGATAATAGAAAATGAATGTCTACTATGCTTAACCTGTATTTTAGCTTTACCTTCTGGTGAAAATAAATATTTGGATATTTTTTTTATAACTTTGGTCCTAGGCTTTCGGCTCAAACGAGCCATCTTCAGAGTGGTTGTAGTGATATTAACATAAAGATATTCACTATCAAAGATGATATTCTTTTTTGTTGACATAAAACATTGCTATGCGACGATAACAGCCACCGAATAGCAGACGCAGGTCGTAAATTCGTAATGCGGTTCTATGACGTCATACCACGTGCGACCGAAATCTTAACAGGACAATATGCCTAAATGCAATTTAAAGTGTTGTTACTAGTTTGAAATGTAATTTTATTGATACTGGGTTGCTTTGTTTTAATGTAGATGTTCCAATATCTGAAGGTTGTTTTTACTGATTTTACGTGTGAGTATTATTGTGTTATCGACTACAATCAGTCAAATCTTAAGAACATGGTTATGTTTTTCTAAGAAATGTTGTTTAATAGAACTATGATAAAAAAGGGTGACAGGTAAGTCAACGGGGGGGGGGGCGTGTTTGTAGTAAAACTAATAAATGTAGTGGTTTTATTATTAGTATCAGAGATACAATCTCTGAACGGCCATGTAAATTGATACACTACACTGGATTTCTTGATAAAAATATCGTTTTGATTTTAGCGGGTACCCAAATCATTACAAGTGTTTACAACGGAAAACGTAATATTACGCAACTCAGAATTTTTCCGGTGACAAACACATTAATTTGGAAATATTTGCAAAAATCAAATAATTGTCGAATTTTAATTAAAGTTTCTGGACTTATTTACAAATGAATAAATTTTATTTTTGAAATTATTATTTAAAAAAGAAATCTTGGGAAAAATATTTTTTTTTACATCTGTTACCCCACCACCTCCACATAATTTCATTGAATTTTAAGAAATTAAATGTTGCGATAAATGATTTTCATCTGGGGGTTCTTGACAAAATCCAACGGAGAATCTGCAAAGTAATTGACCTCGACCTGGTAACTCAACTCCAGTCATGTTCGCACTAACGTAATGTGGCTGCCCTCTGTCTCTTCTATAAATACTTTCACAGCTACTGATTCGATTAGCTTAGCTCCCTGGTGATGCCTCCGCCTGAATTTACCCGAACTTTTAGACTAGCGACGAGGCCTACACACAGTAAAACCGATAAAATGTAACCGCATCTTCTACTCTATTGGCTTCTTTTCCCGCACTCCCCGCCTGTGGAATTCTCTTCCAAATACTTGCTTCTGACAGTTACAATCTCCAAGAATTTAAATGCAAGATCAATTGCCATCTTTTATCTCCTTGATTCGCATCCTTTTCCTGACAACCCTTGTATCATGTTCTTGTTCCTTTCCACTCTAGTCTTATGCAGCTCTCTTCACATCAGTGTTATCATCCTTCTCTTATCTATTCCGTGACATTCCCTGTTACTTGTTCGTCTTTCTCCCCACTCTCCTCTTAAGTAAGACCCTGCACACCAGTGGCAGTACTCTTTTGCAGGTGTTGAAATGATTATATTAAAAATCAAAACATATACATTAATATATATGCACATACAAATATATATATATATATATATATATATATATACATACACACACACATACTAGCAGTATAGCCCGGCGTTGCTCGGGTGTAATGAAAGCTTTAAAACTAATCCATGGTCCTGGAGCTCAGACTCAGCCTAAAGAATATTTGTGTGAAGTTTGTTGAAAATCGGATAAAAATTGTGGATTTGTATAAAGGATCATACAGACAGATAAACACACACAAACATCTTGCCTTTTATATATATATATATATATATATATAAACTGCAACCTTGAAACTTCTGAATATCATTCATGTCTTTGTCTATGAGTGTTTTAAATTTGATTAAAATCGGACCACTCCTTAACCCGATTTTTTCGATTATCGATATTTATCGGGGTACCTCGACACAAATCCTAGCTAAGAACACTCGCAAACGCTTATTGTACAACTGTAAATTTTCAATTTTTACAATAGTGCAGAAAATCGATTATATATATATATATATATATATATATATAAGGCAAGATGTTTGTGTGTGTGTTTGTATGTAATTTTTTCAGCCCTTTTATTTTAGTTTCGGGTTTGACTAAGTCGGTATAATTGTAGTTCTTAGTCTCAGTCACGATACCATTTACTCAGAGAACTTATTTAGCCTTCAAAATTTAGTTTACAACGAAAAAGAACTTATTTGATATCGATACCAAAACTTGACTTACATCCATTCATTTTCTGTCAGTCTACGGTTTCGCTTTAACTGGAAACAACTATTGCTTTTTAGTCTTTCGTGCAAAGAGTCTGAGCTTCAGGACCATGGATTTGTGTGAAAGCTTTCATTACACCCGAGCAACGCCTGGCTATACTGCTTATCAGAAAAGAGACATTTTTTTAAAACTTAAATAGCAGGATAGTTACTCTCAAACATTATTGGTAAGATATACAGGATATGCAAGTAGTGTGGAGAAAAGCACGGAATGAAAAAAATCAGAGTCGAATTCCAGTCGTGTTTATTAAATTTACTTACGCGAAAATACCCTTAGGAGACTATGAATCAATCTCTTCTCCCAGCTATGTGTTAAACAACAGAACAGTCGGAGGTCATATGGTTGGTAGGGAGGGTCGGGTCCAGCTAACATCATGTCTTTAGTTTTTATTTTTGAGTTGAAAAATTTTGTTTTGGGGAATTGTCATTCCATATCAAATTTTTATGTGTATTTTTGTATTGTATATTGCAAATTTTTTATGTTCATTCGGGGTGTCTTTTTAGGTCCCTAGAATGTTGTGTGGTATTTTGGTATTTGAAGGCTTGAATGTTGATGGATAAGTTCTTGTGGTGATTGAGAAAAATTGTAACGTATGTTTGGGTCGTGAATCGGATTAGCTAGGTATAAGATAGTGAGGACCATCCTGAGCTTTTCCCCCCCGCTCCATTTTGGCCTTGTGCCACAATTGTGTACTATTCACAATAAATAATTATGGCCTTGGTTGGTAACCAACTAGTTTGAAATCAACGGAAGCTGCCAATTCAGCCATAAACTGAAAAGAGACATTATCGACCAAGCGTGCCTCATCCATGGCACCTAAGGAGGGAAGGATGCAAAATGTTTTAAAAAAAAAAAAAAAAAAAAAAAAAAATGTAGAGACTTTTTCCATAGCAGTTGCGGCTTTTCATTTTTCTGATTTTTTTTTGTAATGTCCTATTTTGGTACTCATTTATTTAATTCTATTCTCCAGCCATTTTTTTTAGATAACGAGTCAGTTGGGTATTTTTATTTGTTTATTTTTAATCATTTCACCCCAAACAAAGCGACAGTGAGTGAAAGAGAAGGACTGAAAATAGGGAAGATTGGGAAAAGGGCGGAAACAAAACAATATTCAAGTAGACAAAATAAAAAAAAAAAATAAATAAATAAAGGGCAATTGATGTTGCATTTAAATTTTGAAGATTATAGTAACCAGCGTCGCAAGACATTGGAAAAGAGTTCCACAGGTGAGAAACGCAAGAAAATAACTAAACTGTTAAAGTAGAAATGACAGCTTCATTAATCTAGTTCAACAATAAAGCGGTGAGTCCTAGTCGCAGTCTAGTAGCTTAGATTAATGTAGATGGGGCAGCAGGAAAAAAAAAAAAATTCGGCCAAGCAGTCACCATGAAAATATTTGTAAAACATGCAGAGGGAAGCTCCACGATGTCGGTGAGAAAGTGACTGGAGACGAGATTGTGCTGCAGACTTTTCTCTGGATATTTTTCAAGATTCTCAAAATGTACAGTACGAGGACCAGACCAGATATCCTAACAGTATTCGAGACACGGGGGAATGGTAGATTTATAGGTGTGCAAAATGGATTCTGTCGTGAATTTTATTTTGAACGACGCATTGAACCAAACCTCTTCGCAGCTGACGTAGCAATTGACTTGATATGGTAGTTCTATTTCATGTCAGTGGTAAACGGGAGGCTAAGAAAGAGTATAGTGTAGCTCTGCTGAAGTTCAGTATCAGCCACCCTGATGTTAAGCAGAAAAGGTTATCCGTTGTAATTAAAGCAGTTTCCTTTTTGGAGGCGTTGACGTGTACAAGCTATTTATTACCCCTGTTAACCCCTGAACGGGTGTCCCTTCCAAGAGTAGTTGTTAGGTCTCTAAAACATTGCTTCATCTTCCAAAAAAAAACGCAGACGTTCGACTCTTAACTTGGTGGGAGAGGAGGGGGTTTAACCCCCCCCCCACTTCAATGCTATTTAAATTTAAACTTCAACCATATTTCCTCGTATGTAAATATATCATGTATTTGTATTCAAAGTTTGTCTGGACAGACTTTAAGAGGACACATTGTGCACGCATATACACATTAGTATCAAGAAAATTCGTCTTTAAAATAAAATTAGTTTGCAGGCTATGATAAATACTTTTTTTTTTTTTTTTTTACTAACAAATTAAGGATATTAAATTCGCAAATAACGGTTTAACAATTATTAGTTATTTCGTGTTTGAGATACAGATAAAACACTTTGGGTTTAAGAGATTTATCCAGAAAGGCGAAGATATTAAAGTTTTCATTTTTAAACCTGATGTACAGAAATAACTAAAATAACGTTTTAGTGAATTATGTTCATAATTCTAAAATAATTATCGTTATTTTAGCAGTTTTGGGCTTCCATAGATTTTGTAGCAGGAACATACTTTGTAGTACTGTCAAAAAAAGAAAAAAAAACTAAATCCTACAAAAAAAAATACCTTATTAACTGTCCGTTTATATCTAACGCCCAACTTGATGCTCACGCATTCCATTATCTCTCTGTTCTTGCACAATGTTATTTCGAAGTTGTATCTGAATTTTGTTTGTGACACAAAATCTTATCTACTCGGCATTTCATCAATTATGTTGTATCAATTAAAGCTTCGATGAAGAATGAACTTTAACCTTTATGTCGTCTCGGCCAGGTAAATTGTTTCCAGACATTTGGTATGTACAATATCCATTTACAAAGTGACACCTCTAGAAAGATCACCGTATGCCATACAAAAAATGAAAGCGTAGGTCTCACTCGACGAAATAAAGTATCCAGTTAAAGACTTGCATAAAACTATTGCACACAACAGACACGTGACAATGACTTAATATAGTAGCTGAAAAAAATTGTTAAAACCAACCATGACAAGGATAAGCATTCAGATAAATAATTTTCTTTTTTAAATGTGGCTATGAAAGAGTCTTACCTCAAAAAAAGAATTCGTGCTCCTTGAGCTATCTGTCGAAAATGAGAATGCCACTCAAGATTTGTTCAACTTTACTAAGCCTCAAAAGATGGTAATTGTTTGCGTTTCCCTACAGGTCTCGACCAATCACAAACTTTATTATCCTAGTTAATAAACAAAACAAAACAAACAAAAAACTATTTTGGACCACATGACAGTTCGTTCGTTATATATAGATGGTCTAAAAGAAATTGTATACACACATTTCCGGAAAGAAGCAAATCAAATTACAATAACACTGTTTACTAAAGTATGATATTTTATTCTCGACAGATGGCATTACCCTCAAGGCTGAAGCATCAAGTGACGTCTACAACATGACAGACGTTCTTTTGTCGTTTAAGGAATGCAAGATTATTTTAAAGTGGTATTTCGTATTTGAGAATGTTGTTGAAATGTAAAGACAATAGAAGCATCAGTTTCGAATACAACTTTCAACACATTTAACAATCTTGAGATGTCTGAATCAATTTAGTATTACAATATCTACACATGTTTTGTTTTGTTTTGTTCCCCCCAGTGTGTGGGCGTGCGTGTGTATATGTATGTATGTATATATATGTATGTATGTATGTATGTATGTATGTATGTATGTATGTATATATATATATATATATATATATATATATATATATATGAGAGGTTGATTGATGTATTATGAACTTGCCCGTCATTATAGACAGACGGAAGGGTCCATCATACATAAAATAGATATTTTATCTTTTCAATATTCCTATGTATATAGTAATTTGGCCATCTATAGGTAGTGTATTCTTGTCTTGGTAGAACCATTGCAACTAAGTAGTGAGTTCGATCCTCTCATAGAAAATCACTATGGTAATAGTAATATATATATATATATATATATATATATATATATATATATATAATTTCTAATTTACATTAGAACATGTTTATAACTACTACAAATTTGTGTATTTTGTTTCGACATTGGAAAACAATATCCCATCAAGTAGTTAGCATTGATGGTTTTATATTGAGCTCTGTTTTACATTAATGTTTAGAGCATTGCAATTTTATTCTTCGTTCTTCTTTTACATTTGGAGATATATATATATATATATATATATATATATATATATATATATGTGTGTGTGTGTGTGAATGTTTGACCCCTTTGTATTGCTAGACTGATTTTTGGCCCTTGCAATTACGACTTCGGGATTAGGATTTTTGGGGGATCTAACCCTCCCTATTTTTTTTAACCTCAGATAAAGATGCATAAGTATTAGCTATTCACCAGAAGGTAAATCCATGTCTCTGGCATATAGGCTTCTTGTACGTTATCCGACTTTTTTTTTAAAGAGGGTGAATGGTAACGAATCTTGTAAACTCTTTCGTGATTTTTAAAGTCCAAAATATTCTATACGAGCATTTCATTTGTATAAAAAAGTCGTAAACTTAAAGTTTGAGAAATGCTAATCATTGTTCATTTTTTGCGATGAGTTGCTATGAGTCAATTGATTTTTTTAAAATTATTATCCACATTTTTTTCAAGGTTTCACAAGGTTAAATCCGGTTCACACTTCAGCTTTTTCCAGTAATAAGCATTAAATGTAATGAATAATATATCAAGTGAGGCGCAGTCTATACTTTATCTCTTGCATAAACCTTGATATCAGTCAGTTAAGTGCCATACGTGAAACACGCTTGGGCGATCATGTCTCGAAAGAGAAGATTATTCCGCAGTAGATTGCCATTGTTTTCTGCGGTAGACTGGTTACCAGCCAAGGCTATAGAACCCAATCTGTTCTGTTATTTAACCCATAACCTGAAGGAAGAGACGGACTAATACCTTTCCCAACGGTATTTGCGCGTAAGTAAATGCAATGAATTCAACTGGAATTCGAACTCGGCTCCCCGATTTCTCGTTCCGAGCCGATATCCACTGCACCACAACGCACATCCAAACCTAAATATAGGCTTCTTTATTTTGCTTTAATCATTTCTCTCCATCAGCCTGAAGAATCGCTATAATTATCAAAGAAAATGAAGGAAAACTCTGAATTTAAACTTACGCTGGCTTGCAGCCACACCCAAATATGAAAAAGCCTTCGGAAGTAAGCCCTGAAGACAAATCCGAAGCCGGAGTCCCTAAGACAGTCCGATGTTATGTTCAGCTTCGTTCTGCCAACTCCTGCGAAGACGCCAGTGCCAAACTGCATTGGAATCTACTTTTTCCTTGGACAATTATTGGTGGAGTGGAAAGTGAAGACATGCTGCATGGACAACCGCCGATCTCTTATAGACTTGCTTAGGCATGTTTTCTGGATAGGACAATGCTGAACCGCTATTAGCAGCCGAAGCAAAACTTTTGGAGCGCAGATCCATGGTCTCTCGAGACCGACGAATGCCCCAAACAAATTAGCAAATTCCTGTACCTATCTGAAATAATATCCAAGTCTTCATTTTTTCATCTTCAAGCCAGGAAGGTCTTCAGAGTTCGCCTATTAGAAGAGAGCTGCTCAAATGGTAACAGTAATATGAATCGTTTTTCTATAAAGAAATATTTGGCAAGTCATTGAGCGAGAAGACAGTACTGCTTTTGGTTGAAATTATAAAATCTTCCTTCTTAACCTTTTATATGAAATAGTGTAAATGTCGGGCGCCTCGAGGTGGTGTAATGGTTAGCAAGCTTGTCTCGCTAGAACTATTGCAATTAAGTAGTGAGTTCGATCCTCACTGGGTGCCCCATACTTTCGGCCTTGTGCCACATCTAAGCTGCGCTTAGTAAATTACAATAGTGTAAATGTCAACATCTTGGTTTCCGTTGGTGGTCGTCTTCAAGTGATGTGTTAAGGCTGCCCAAATGAAAGTTGCCTTTTGCAAATATACGTGTTATCAAGGGTCAAATCTTTTTGAGTTATGACAGTTAAGGGAACATAAATTCGGTTTTCTCTAAGTGTCCATGTGGCCTTGTGAGTGTTGGATTGTTTTCCGCCTTAAAACATTTTTCCCCACTGATGAAACTTTGCAAGCCTCTCGCTACTCTATCACTATTTCCATGGAAAATGTTAAAACGAGCTATTTTCCTTAGCTCTACCTGTTCGAACCGCCACAGCTAAGTACTGTCACATATATTTAAGTGAATCCCCATTATTGCCTTCGTATTCTTTTAGTAAAGAGTAAGTTCTGCTCGGTTAGATTCTTCCAAAGACCCGTTGCTTTGTGGAACAGAATCCCAGACGATGCTTTCCTGACCACGAAAGACTTAACCTATTCAAGTTTAGGGTTAACTGTCATCTTTTACACATAAACTGCTCTTCTTATTCTTACCGCTCTAACAATAACCGATTTCAGCAACCGTCTAACTTGAGTGCTACCTTGGCCTTGTATGGAGTGAATATTAGTGAAAGAAAAAAAAACAAAAAAACAAAAACAAAACAAAACAAAAAACAAAACCCAAACAGCAAAACACAGATTCATTCAGTGAAATGTCATTTTCTTTGTTTTTACACAATGTTTTGGAGTCTGTACCCTTTAACCGTCCTTCTGCCAAAAATTCTGGAGCGCAGCGTTTTTAAACTGATTCATTTAGCGAAGTGTTTATTTTCTTGTTTGTATGACAATAAACATTAATGAAATATAAATAGAAAGAGTTTTCTATCGTTTGCTAGCAGTATAGCCCGGCGTTGCTCGGGTGAAATGAAAGCTTTAACACTAATACATGGTCCTGGAGCTCAGACTCTTTGGACGTTGGCACGAGAGACTAAAAAGCAATAGTTGTTTCCAGTTAAAGCGAAACCGTAGACTGAAAGAAAAATGAATGGATGTAAGTCAAATTTTGATTTCCTATTATCGATATCAAGTAAGTTTTTTTCGTCGTAAACTGAATTTAGAAGGCTAAATAAGTCCTCTGAGTAAATGGTATCATGGCTGAGACTAAGAACTACAATTATACCTACTTAGAGCCAAATCCGAAACAAAAACTAAAGTAAAATAAAAGAGCTGAAAAAATACAGACATACAGGCAGATAAACAGGCGCACACACAAACATCTTGCCTTTTATATATATATATATATATATATATATATATTATCTATTTTCTGCACTATTGTAAGAACTGCAACCTTGAAACTTCTGAATATCGTTTCGTATGTCTTTGTCTATGAGTGTATCAAATTTGATTAAAATCGAATCACTCCTTCTATCACCCGAATTTTTTCGATTTTCGATATTTATCGGGGGTACCTCAACACAAAACCTGTTTAAGAACACTCGCAGACGCTTATAGTACAAATGTGTAAATTTTCAAGAAAATAGGTTCAGCCGTTTCGGAGTCTATAGGTAACGGACACACACACACACACACACACACACACACACACACACACACACACACACACACACACACACACACAGACAAAGTTCCATCTAAACTTATTTATAAATGGAACTTTGTCTCCACAATTTTTATCCGCTCCTCACCAAACTTCACACAAATATTCTTTTGGCTGAGTCTGAGCTCCAGGACCATGGATTAGTTTCTATGATGTATCTGCGTGATCAAATCTGCTGGCTGATGGCTGTCCAGTTCTCCAGGAACATTCAGTTTGGCTTCTGCAATTTAATGATAACATTTGATCAGTGAAAAAATTATTTTGTTACTGAGAAAATTGTCGTTCATACATTCTGTTCTATCCTTATGGACAGCGTTTAAGAGATTGAATATTTACGAATCATTTTTTCGATTTTGCCATTCTCGTAAGAGGCTTACGGCCTATCACGTTGAATACACCGGTTCTCGCTCGATCACGAAGTTAAGCAACGTTGAGCCTGGTCAGTATATAGATGGGTGACCGTTTGGGAATACCAAGTGCTGTAAGCGTATAGTGACAGATGTACGTTGTGGTGCAGTGGATATCGGCTCGGAAAGAGAAATCGGTGAGCCGAGTTCGAATTCCAGTTGAATACCCTGCATTCACTTAAGCACTGGTACCCTTGGGAAAGGTATTAATCTGTCCCTTCCCTCCAGTTATGGGTTAAATAACAAAGGTAGGACTTGGGGACCCTGCCCTTAAAAACAAATCCCAATGCACCTTGATACTCGAAAAAAAAGTATTACTAGACACAAAACTTATATAAAAACAATAATAAATTGTTGAAAGAAAAAGGTATTACCAGCAATAAATAAATAAAATTTAGTTGGCAATAAATGACCCGCCGAGGTTGATATGCTATAAAATCAAACAACCAACCCTTCTTGTAAGAAATAACATTTCTGGCTGAAGATCTATAATTTTCAGTTTTTAAAAATGTTTCTTCTTCTCTTGCTCTTTCTCAATCTTCTTATCGTAATGAGTCTGCATATCTGCATCAGAGTTGTCCCTGGAGCAGTGTTTCTCAACTGATGTTTTCCTAGTGTTCCACAAGAGGTCGCTAGGGTTTAAACAGTGACAAATAGGCTGATGCATTATTTACGTTGTTTGGACTATTGCCCTGATCTTTAGTGAAATTATAACGACCTTTCCACCTTTGTACGCTTCAGCCTTCTTCAGATGCTAGAAATTTCGAACTAAACACTTTATTACGATCACTGGGGTATATCATTCTCATTCCATCCGCGATGACATTTCTGGTAGCCATGTAGTTATCTCCCTACATAAAAAGGGTTCTGTTCGAAATTTCTAGCACCTGAAGAAGGCCGAAGCGTACAACTGCCGAAACGTTGTCACAATGGCAATAAAGATGAAAACAGTAGTCCTAACCATGTAAACAGTGTAAATATATCTCAACTCTCATCTCAGAAGTATTGACAAAGACTAATGCATTTTTTAAATAATTTTTGCTTAATTTTATATTAGTAGTTTTACACAATCGGTTTATTGTTGAAAAATCCTTGGTTATTATAATAAATCTTCAACTTCTTATGTCACTTAAAAATTAAAATAACCATAGGTAATGTATTTAGCGATGTCTGTATGCCGTCAGTGTAAAATCGCTTTCCCTGGTTAGTGGATAGGACCTGTACATGACGGTTTCGTGTATCATTGAGTACTGATATATAATAATTTCTATGTAGATGTTCTCAAAACATGTGAAGTATTTCAAGGGTATCACAAGAGTAAGAAGGTTGAGAAGCGCAGCTCTGAGGTTTGAGTTACACATTTTCTTTACTCTCCACTGCCTTTTTCAGTATCCACGTAGGTCCCCAGCACTGCCGTTGTCCAGACTGGATATTTACCAGTAACCTTCCCACTGAGGCCGAATGAGACACTGAGGCCGAATGAGACACAAGGTCGTTTTTAATGTGGGAACACCAAGCACTTAAATCGCGAAAAATTTTCCCCGTAGACTTTGCATAAGGCAGGGTAGGGCCCTTGTCTATCTTTCTAAGACGAGACTCTACCCTTCGGCAGAGCCTTGTCTGGGTTCCTCTCCGCCCTGTGGCAGAGATTCCGACAAGGTAGTCTTCAAGTGGAAGTTCGGGTTGATCAGACTGTGTCATTCATTTCTAAAATCCACAATTTATCCAGGGTTGTCAGATTAGGATATTTCTGAAACCCTAAAGTTACTCAATTCTTAATTTCACCGCCCCTCAAGAAGAAATTCAAACCATTTGTAATGCTCAGCTCTCAAGTATAAAATGAATTCGTCCAATCTAACATCTAGCATTCTTAGAACATTTACAAGGGTGACATTTATTATAAGCACAGTCTTAATCTTCGTATTCCAGCTCATTTTCGGATTAGTTTTTCATGTTTTGGCTTCAATCAATGGCCGTTGGTAAAACTACGTTTACTATCTGACAGCAAATCTTTCCTTTATTCCGAAGTATTGTTTTACCCTTTTTATTTTAGAACTATTGCTTTGTGCTTATAAATTTTTTTCATGATTGATTACTAGTCACTTGTATAGTTCTCAGTGTGTCGCTGCTCCTACCCTGTAATGTATGCTTTTTAAAAAATATATATTTACGCCAGTTTGCTACACTGTCACGTAATGTGGTTTTGTGTATTTTATTTTTTTATTTCTATCATAATCATCGTATGTTTTTATATCTCGAGGGATTATCACTAAAAACAATTGACAACAATTTTTCTTATTTCTTCGGAAATTTCTCCTGGGACTTAAATGATTTCAGAAAAGCCGTTGTTTTACGTCGATACTTATACGCAATTCCTTTACTCTCAATCCCTGGAGTTTCTGCGACTTTTGTGGTAGTTCCCGATATTTACCATTATTCCGTTCTGCTTCAGCCTTATTCTTTCACCCACCGAATCTGATAAATCGATACTTTATCTTTCTTCCAAACATTTAAGTTGGACCTTCTGCTTCGGATATCTGATTGAGCTTAAAGTATTTTACAGTTTTTATTGATACATGCTTATACCGTCTGTTTGTATGGCTGAACTGAAACATTTTGAATAGGTACCAATGAAAGAATGTTCCCACTCAGTCATATCTGCTTTTGTATTCGGTCTGTGGGGCTTTGTTAAATTCGCTCATTATTTATCATAATTTACTACCTACACTCTTTCTCCGTCATAATTTACTACCTACACTCTTTCTCCGTCATAATTTACTACCTACACTCTTTCTCCGTCATAATTTACTACCTACACTCTTTCTCCGTCATAATTTACTACCATCAATCTTTCTCCGTCATAATTTACTACCTACACTCTTTCTCCGTCATAATTTACTACCTATACACTTTCTCCGTCATAATTTACTACCTACACTCTTTCTCCGTCATAATTTACTACCTACACTCTTTCTACACACCAAAAATATTTGCTGTTTTTAGTGTTAGCTCTATTTTCTTTTCTTTCTTTAGGTAGCCTCTGTGCAGTGTTCCGGCATACACCGAAGGAATAGTAGTCTAACAATTAAAGCGTATAATTAAAAAGTTGTAATAAAAGATAAATTTCCTCTCCATCATGTGTATATGGTTATCTATATACCTGTCTTGGTGATAAAAGAAAAAGAAACAGCAATAAATATAAAAAAACAAAATGAACAAATTGAAAATAGATACGCTAACAAAACTATTTGCTTGCGACAAGACCAGTTTTTATTGTTTCTCAATAGAAATACATTACTCCTTGACCTGGGAGATCACATTTTTGTATTGTAGATCTTCTCTGTGACATCACTGTACACTATACAATATATGAAAATCAAGTCTTTCTTTTCTTTTTTCTTCAGTGTTTTTGCCTGTTCTCTCTCTTTTCCAGATTTCGATTTTCGTTTTAGTTTGAGGCTTGTCCCTCCAACTAAGTGGTTATTTGTTTTGGTCACTGTGTTCGTAGTATCTTAAAAACTGCACTCGCACAACACGATGCGTAAATAATCACAAGTTATTTAACATGTTAAACATTGTGTTTATTCTATTTGTAATATCATTAAATTATAGTAACTTGTTTGTTCTTGTGACTGAAGATTTATAAATTATTATTCTTAACTGAGGTGTAACCTTGCACACACTGAAGGAAGCATGTCAAGACATCAAAGGATAAAGTTACGAAAACAGTGAGACTTGATATTATGCCCGTATAATCTCCACCCTCTTTCTCTTAGACCCGAAGATATTTTTCAAATCACATTCATTTCCTATACGTAAACATTTTACATATGTATTCTATCGACAATCATTTGGGCAGAAATAATGTACACACACACACACACACACACACACACACACACACATATATATATATCATAAAACGGATTTACAGATGTCCACCAGTTATATCATATAAGTATTTGATTTTTTTTATATATAAATATATAATATGTGCGTATGTGTGCGTGTGTGTGTGTGGATATTTCTTATTAATATGATCGTTGTTTTTTAGTGGATTCACATGCTTACGTAGACATTCCTGTTTATTTACAATGAAATTAACGTCTGCAGGCCTAGATGATAGATAGTCTTATTAGATGAAAATGTACTTTGCGATAGAGTATTGTCGGATTTTATAAAAACCTATTAATTGCTTTAATTTCTTTGCATTTTATGTACGTATCTGTTTGCATTTATGTGTGGTCTTGAATGTACACTAACGCCTTTTTTAATAATAACAATAATACCTGACCTAATCATACATTAGCAAAATGACAAAATTTCTACAAATGACCCCAGTCGTAAAAACAGACCGTAATGGCAAAAAAGAATTGAAAAAATTGAAACTGACTAAAGAGGTCCAATATAAAGAGTTCACTGCTATTCGGGCACAAGGAACGGTAGTTATCATTTAAAGCATTAGATCAAATCGAAACCAAACCAGAGACACGGTCCCTTTTATCTATCTATCTATCTATCTATCCCTGTTCATATCTATCTATCTATCTATGTTCATATCTATCTATGTTCATATCTGTCTATCTATCTTAATATCTATCTATCTTCATATCTATCTATCTATCTATCTATCTATCTATCTATCTATCTATCTATCTATCTATCTATCTATGTTCTATATCTATCTATCTATCTATATTCTATCTATCTATCTATCTATCAATCTATGTTCATATCTATCTATCTATGTTCTATATCTATGTTCATATCTATCTATCTATCTATCTATCTATCTATCTATCTATCTATCAATCTATGTTCATATCTATCTATCTATGTTCTATATCTATCTATCTATGTTCATATCTATCTATCTATCAATCTATGTTCATATCTATCTATGTTCATATCTATCTATC
Source organism: Ascarosepion bandense (assembly GCA_037127315.1). Lineage (NCBI taxonomy): Eukaryota > Metazoa > Mollusca > Cephalopoda > Sepiida > Sepiidae > Ascarosepion > Ascarosepion bandense. The sequence goes on from JBBBDQ010002089.1 coordinate 3,415,860, forward strand.
TATCTATCTATCTATGTTCATATCTATCTATATATCTATCAATGTTCATATCTATCTATCTATCAATCAATGTTCATATCTATCTATCTATCAATCAATGTTCATATCTATCTATCTATCTATCTATCTATCAATCTATGTTCATATCTATCTATCTATCGATCAATCTATGTTCATATCTATCTATCTATCTATCTATCTATGTTCATATCTATCTATCTATCTATCTATCTATCTATCTATGTTCATATCTATCTATCTATCTATCTATCTATGTTCATATCTATCTATGTTCATATCTATCTATCTATGTTCATATCTATCTATGTTCATATCTATCTATCTATCTATCTATCTATCTATCTATCTATGTTCATATCTATCTATCTATCTATCAATGTTCATATCTATCTATCTATCAATCAATGTTCATATCTATCTATCTATCAATCAATGTTCATATCTATCTATCTATCAATCAATGTTCATATCTATCTATCTATCAATCAATGTTCATATCTATCTATCTATCTATCAATCTATGTTCATATCTATCTATCTATCTATCTATCAATCTATGTTCATATCTATCTATCTATCTATCTATGTTCATATCTATCTATCTATCTATCTATCTATGTTCATATCTATCTATCTATCTATCTATGTTCATATCTATCTATCTATCTATCTATCTATCTATCTATCTATCTATCTATCTATCTATCTACATATATATATATATATATATATATATATATATATATATATATAAATAGACAGAAAATCTAAGCAAGAGCCAATTTCCCTGACGAGCCGTAGGGCGAAACCGTGGTTGGTTGTTGGCTCTTGCTTAGATTTTCTGTCTTTGTTTGCTCTACTTCTGTATTGAGCGCTTTAGTGTTAGGGTTTTCGTCTTGGGGTTTTTTCTTTCTTACAAGTGCTTGACTTTTTTTTCTGTACTTCGTTTGTTTCTTTTTTTACTTCCCCTTCTTTTCCCACCGAGTCTGTTCTCGGTGGGTTGTACAAGACAATTTAAATTATACCTTAATTAATACTAGTTTCGGCAGAGTTAGTTCTGTTACTATTGGTATTGTTATTACTATAGTTAATATTATTATTATTAATATATATATATATATATATATATATATATATATAGCCATAATACTGTTGTTAATTTCGCACTTATAAGACTTTCTTTGTGTCTAAAACAGGAAATAACGTCATAGTAAAATTAGTAGGTTATTAGTCAATAAAAGAATGGTGGGTTGAAGAAATATCTTATTTTGTAAACTTTTTCCTTTTAAGCAAAACCCTTTTATATTAAAACATTCATACAAAAAGTTTGCTAATAAAAACACTCAAGTAATTTTATGTTACAGCAAAAGGTCTTTTTTTAAAATTATCGATTTTACTGTTGACAGCAATGCATAACATGCAAGCTGTATCTATTTTTAACACGGTAATACAATTTACATGTTTCGATGAATAATTTAACTGTTTTTACGGCATTCGTGTTGTGTGCGTACATTTTTGTTATATTTAGATAATATTATATTTTCTCTGTGCTTTGTGGTGCAATGAGTGAAGAAGCGTGTGGCTCCATTACGATAGTCTGGTGCCGTCTGGTACAACCAGGCGGAGACGGAGTTACAAAGAGAGAATGAGAGAGAACTAAAGGGGAATTAGGCAGAGCCAGTCGTCTGGGGGGTTCTGAGGGAAAAGTGATGTCAAAGGAAGCCGCCGCCATGGGATGAGATGTTCCTCCGCTGTGTACATTCTAATCAGTAGACTCATCTGTGTAAAACAGAAATAAACATGTGTCATTATGCTGATTATTATAATAAAGAAAAGACTGAGAAAAAGATAAAGTAAAACAAAAAGAAGAAAAAGAAAAAAGAAAAAGAAAAATCCAAAACTTAAAAAGTAAAACAAATAATAAAAGAAGCAAAATAATTCAGCTTTAAAATCACTAAGGAGAAATAAAAAAAACAAAAAAACAAAGAACAAAAAAAAAAAAGCAAAAATCTACATGTCAAATACCACATCAGAACCAGCGATCTTGATGTAGATCAAACTCTTACCCATCATCAGTGGCTGGCAGGTACTGGTCTTAAACTAGAAACTAAGGAACCCATAGTTGTCGCCTAGGATCAGTGCCTTCCCACCAGGAGCGATCAATATAATGTCCTGAAACTTAACAGGAGCCCATCCTATCATGTTTACCGGAGACCACCCGAAGATAATTAGCCACATAATATCTGGGTGTGGCCAACTGGCGCAAACAGGGTACTTGCAACAACGTGATACGACTGCGTACTACATTCATTGGTCAAAATACGGCACTTTTAACTTCGTTCGCAAAGATGAAGAATGAACAGGTTATTATCCTCTAGAATTTCAGCATTTAGAATGAGAGGGGAATTTAGGCAAATCAACCAGACATAATTGTGAAGAATCATATTGAAACATCTGTCTTTTGTTGGGTATTGCAACCGAAGCCAACAAAGGCAGATCTTTAAAAATATTTTTTTACGAAATTAAGTAAATACAAGTATATCGAAACAGAAATCAGTAGAATGTGGCATTCCAAGACAATAGCATTGTCTGTCGTTATTGGAACACTAAAAATTATATTCAAATGAGTAAATACGTGGATCAAATTCCTGACATTCCCAGAATATGTAAATTGCAAAAGATGCTCATTGTTATTTCTCGCATCTTGCGTAGGTTTCTGTCCGTGCAGTAACAGCAATTACATATGTTTTTGTTATTCCCGATCGCATAACACCTCATCTTTTTTGTATTTTCTGATACAAAAAAAGAAAGAAACTTAAGACTTGCGAGCATCTCGTACAAAAAGCATAGAAAAAACACATAATAATAATAATAATAATAATAATAATGGCAGTAAGAACAAAAAGAAGTGAAAGCACACAACAACGATAGCAACTATATAATAAGGAGGTAAGTACCGTCACTAGTCATGTAAAATACACACACACACACACACACACACACACACACACACACACACACACACACACACATATATATATATATATATATATATATAACCATAATAGTCATCATGATAGAAGTGCAGACACCAAGCTACAAGCATAAGATTTACTGCAAAATAGTTTGAGCCCCGAAATTCTGGTAAAAAAATCTGTGTAAAATATGCATTGTCTTTCCAGAATATGTAGCAATTAAATTTAACCTAAATTTAACATATGCTCAATTTTTTATTCGACTGAAAATTAGAATTTATTTGAGTGACATTATATTTATTATAAGCACAAAATTTACAGATGGCATACTTTTTGGAGAAAGAAAGACAACTCTGTGGACGCTGAAGATGACGAATATATTCTGTAATCCTGTCAACAGCGATAAGACGGTGGCACCCACAGCAAAGAAGCAAATACAAATCCGCTTAATAACTATGCTAATCATTTTTAAACGAATACTGTGTTTAGTGATTTACACACATTGTTGCACATTAGTTAGTTTATCTCACAGATTTAACTTATTTTGGTCATACTGTCCCCAATATGGCGACGTACATGACCACAAAAAGTTAATATTTAGTTCTAGTATATAATAGTTGACTCATTTTCAAGTCTCATCAATAAGTATGAGGGCAACTCCCCTCAACATGGTCGGCGTTCCTGCTGTTATTTCCGTAGAAACCAGGTTTTTATGGGACGAAGTTGCCAGCTACATGCCCAGACTGTTTTGAATTCAGAGTTGTCCTCCTTAACTGGTTGCGAACCAAGGCTGAAGAACCACTGCTTTACGACTTAATGCATAATTGGGAGCGATGAGATGGATTAATACCTTTCGTAAGGATATTTGCACAAAAGTGAATACAAAGAAATCGAGTAAAACTCGAACTCAGTCGCTAACCATTATACAAAGTGCACATCCTCCCATGTATAATACCCAGCTCTAATTTTAAGGTTAAAAATCCGGAAAAAAAGTGTGTGTCTTATACACAAAGTATTAATGGTGACTTTGTTCAAGAGTACAAAAATAGAGACGACTGGATCTATTTGAAACTGAAAACGACTTGATTGTGCGTGTCAATGCATTCAGCATTAAAACAAGTTTCCTAGACAAACAGTACACTTAGAAAGTCAAACATCTTAAACAGGGAGATCAAATTTACTTGTGAAGAAAGAAAAGAGATTTTTAAAATTCTTAAAATATTGTAAAATATACCATGAAATTGAAGAAATTGGAACAGCAATTGACTTGTAATTGTGAATATTACTGATATTTGGTCATACAAATATATTTTATTGTCATTTACTAAGCTTAGGGTAGTCCTGTACAAACTCATGTGTTTAGGGTTTGCTTGGGTAAGAACAGTAATCCATAGATAACTGTAAAAACGATTGGGATTCGACAATACACACTAATCAAATGTTGGCCTAAATAATAATGAAGATAAATTCTATGGAATGTTGAAATTCATACGGTTGTGGAACTTTGCCGAAGAAACCCGTCATAAGTTTACATTTACACATCTCGAACCAACTAGAAATTTACACTTTTGCGTAGCGTAGAAGTGTGCAAATGTGTGTTTTGCGCATGGGCGCTTTACACTAGTTACTATGGCGGTAAAAAAAAAAAAGGAAGAAAAAGAAGAAATCAAATTATAGAAAGCAATTTTATGACCGACTAGCAGTATAGCCCGGCGTTGCTCGGGTTTAATGAAAGCTTTAAAACTAATCCATGGTCCAGGAGCTCAGACTCAGCCTAAAGAATATTTGTGTGAAGTTTGGTGAGAATTGGATAAAAATTGTGAATTTGTATAAAGGACATACAGACAGATAAACAGGCACACACACAAACATTTCGTGTGTGTACCTTATATATATATATATATATATATATATATATATATATATTATCAATTTTCTGCACTATTGTAAGAACTGCAACCTTGAAACTTCTGAATATCATTTCTTATGTCTTTGTCTATGAGTGTATCAAAATTGATTAAAATCGGACCACTCCTTCTATAACCCGATGTTTTTGATTATCGATTTTCGATATTTATCGGGGGTACCTCGACACAAAACTTAGCTAAGAACACTCGCAGACGCTTATAGTACAACTGTGTAAATTTTCAAGAAAATCTGTTCAGCCGTTTCGGAGTCTACAGGTAACGGACACACACACACACACACACACACACACACACACACACACACACACACACACACACACACACAAAGTTCCATTTATAAATAAGTTTAGATCAGGACCGTTCCATCCGTTCGAAAGAAAAAATAAATAAAATAAAAAAAATCTCAACTTGATCTACTTATTGTTCTGAACGACTCACGTTAGATAGTGGCCATTCCGTGAACTTGGTCACTCTTTTTCAAATAAGTAAATTCATGCTATCTCGCAGTAATTAACGAAGGACACACTATAACTCAAGGACAATTCTTCACCCCAAAAACATGAGAACTTTTTTTTACTAAGCTTGAACAATTCACACAAACACGCGCACTAAAGTTCTGTGAAGAACTATGATCTGAATTTATGACATCAGATATATGTACCTTTATTAAACACTCATACAAAACGATTGTATACTTCGTATATGAAATGTATGTTTGTTGACTAAAAATACCCGTCTCCCTTTTCTCATGACTTTGCTTGTTACGGTGTTAGAAGGAAAATGTGTTTATCTTCTGTTGTACTCTCTTTTTTTTTTTCCGGTAGTGCTCTCTCATTTTTAAGCCGAGATGTGCGTTGTGGCGCAGTGGATATCGGCTCGGAATGAGAAATCGGAGAGCCGAGTTCCAATTCCAGTTGAATTTCTTGCATTCATTTACGCGCAAATACCCTTGGGAAAGGTGTTAATCCGTCTCTTCCCCCCAGTTATGGGTTAAATAATAGAACAGGTTGGGTTCTATAGCTTTGGTCGGCAACCAGTCTACCGCAGAAAGCAATGGCAACCTACTGCGGGATAATCTTCTGCCCAGTCAGTCATGTTTCTTGCTAGACATGATCGCCCAAGCGTGAATCACGTATGGCAATTAACTGACTGACTGACTACAATAGAAAGGAGATGTACATCTATCTCTTGTCAATTTCTTCTTTTGTTTATTTCCAGCGACATATTTACAACTTGAATTGAATTATTAGCGTAATGTTCAGTGTCATGAGACAGACCGGGCTCTCTGGCCTTGGTTGGTAATCAGTCTAGGATGGTGTTCTAATGAGCGAACAGAAGCTCGTCAACCTTTGTTGGCAATCTAGAGGTAGAGACGATAAAAAAAAATACCCATCTCCCAGCGACCTGAGCTGCTCTTTGGGATTTGCCAGATCTTAAAAACGAATGGTTGAAATTCTTAAGATAAGTAAACTGTGCAAACTCCAATTTTTTCATTGACATATTAAAAAAATCCGAAAATTATTAAGGTAGTGGGTTCGATCTGGTTACATCGACCTTATCCTTTTGAATTATGACTGGGCAAAAAAAGAGAAAAAGAGGAACAAAGAACTTAGCAGAGGACTTAAAAAAAGGGGGACCAAATGATCCACCAGTCAAAGAAATTTCTTTGAAAAAAGACAAAAAAAAATAAATAAATAAATAAACACTCATTCAATTCACCATGAAACCTTTAAATTTAAGCTAAAAAATAAATAAAAAGAAAATCATGACTTACTTTTAACAATATTTAAAACAGTTGTTTCCATCCCAAACACACATGCTTTAATGCCAGTAGGTAAAAAATTATTTTATCTTTTTGGCCAGCAGAGGTGAGTGAAATAGGCTGGGTTGGAAATTCAACTAACTAGACAGAATGACTGGGTAAAAAAAGGGAAAAAGAGGAATAAAGAATTTAGCAGAGGACTTAAAGAAAAAAAGGGGACCAAATGATCCACCAGTAATAATGAAAAATGTGGAGGATTAAGTGTAAACCTCTGTCTGGTTCTGGACCTGGAAACGTAAACTTCTAGCTGAGTTCTACAGCGAAATTTCACAAACGTATAAATTTCGAAATTCAATAGAATTTCTATGTTTTATCATTTAGTACAGCAGTTGGTTGGTTGTATCGTCAGATGCTAATTCTTTGGAAGAATAGTAATCTCTATGGATTACTGTTCTTACAAAGTCATACGCTAAACTACCAAATTCCTTCAAGAGAACAGTCCTAATCATAGTGTCATGTATGGTAATTAACTGACTGACTGATTGATTGAATGTCTTTTGTAAATCGCAGAGTAAAATTAACGACATTGAAAAGCCAGATAAATATATGGATCTTGGCACAAAAGAGACAAAGGTTTAATTTCTCATCATCGCCGGGTTTTGGACTGTCTCGAGGATCCTTCCTCGACACTTAAAGAATTGGCAGAAATAGACAACCCAGATGACAGTCTTAGTTAATATTAACAAACCTACCATAAAAAAAAAATAGTCCATAAATTCACTGTGTTGTACCAGACAATTCTTCTCGTCAGAATTTCTTTTGCATATTTATAAATAGATTATTTGTCCATCTGTTGAATTCTGCTGCCATATCTGGTCTCGTACTCCTACAATATATCTGGAGATTCTTGGCAAAATTTAAAGAAGGGCCTGTAATTATATTATTTACATTATTCGGACTATTGCCCTCATGTTTACTGCCATGTTTACGACGTTTCAGCCTTCTTCATGTGCTTGGAATTACGAACCGATGCATTTATTACGATCACTGGGGTATATTATTCTCATTCTATGTGCGATGCCACTTCTAGTAGCCATGTAGTTATCTCCCTTTCACTTAATCTTTCTAAGTTATTTGTTCACCACTGCTGCAGCCTGATATTGAACTCACAACTTTTGTGGTCAAGTCACTGGAACTAACCACAAATAAATAGACAAATACGAAAGAGACTGTAATGTAAATGATCCTGATTTGAAATCTTGACTTGTCACTTTCTCACCGCCGTGACAGCTTCCCCCTGTCTTTTCTATAAATATTTTCATGGTGAGCTTATCTCTTTAATCCCTCGACTGGATTAATATAAGTGTGCTACTAGATTGGCAATTAGGTCTCATCGTTTTACTGTTGAACAAGTTAAGTTCTAATAGTTTCTTTTTTTCGCACTTTTCGCCTGTGCAAGTCCCTTCCAATATCTTGCTTCCACTTACACTCTTCAAAGATTTAAATGCAACGCCAATCGCCATCTTCCGACTTCCTGTACTGTTTCTTTATGAGGAAAGAGGGCTTGGCAAAACTGACGCTCATATATCGAAGGCAAAACGGACTGATGTAGAAAGCAGATGGCGAACATGTAAGCAAATGGCAGGACAGGGAGAGGCAGGGATTGTAAAATGACAAATATTACTAAGAGCTGTTGCAAGATATAGGAGAATCCTAATCGCCTACGTTCTGAAGAAACACAGTGCACAAAAGAAAAATTAAACTATTTGTAATATGCGCTTTTTGCCCATCATTATTGGCATACGTAGAACAGATTTGAAGAATCTTCTAAAGAGAGTGAAAGGACTGGAAACTTGCAGAATAATTGGAACTATCCAGACGATATTGTTACAATCACTAGAATACTAAGAAATATTTGCTATTACTTGGTCTCCAGCGTGAGCTACCAGATACAATTAGTTTGAAAACGAAGTACAAAATTGCAATTATTAAAATTTGCTCAGATACGGATAAGGTTCTATAGTATTCAAGAGACGTGTTATCACTTAATGTCAAGAGAGAACTATCATATTTGACTGGGTTGAAAGCACAAGATATATAAAATGATAAACATTATTATAATCAGTCTGGATATTGAGAAAGGTGCTAAAATATTTCGCGCCTTGCTGTCAATTTGTTTCCACCGAAAGCCACTAGATATAACTGTTGTGAAAATTCAACGACGACATAATGGATGGCAGAAACCAGTGAAAAAATCGAAACTATCCTCACAACATTACTATTAGTAAAGTAGTGTAAGCAAAGAAGATCCCTCACCAAAACACTTCCTCACAATTACAGAAAACGAAAAAGAACCAATCAGAAGAAAGTTGAGAGGTTAAGGTCAAGTGAATGAGAATATTTGATTTGTTTTTTTACGACTTTGTGGTTTTGAAAAAAAAATTTAAGGTCAAAACATTTGTCATTGTAAGATTTTTTTTTGCGAATGAACATTGCATTTACATATTTTTGATAGTAACAATGATTTTTACAGATACAAATATTTCTAATTAGACCCTATCAGTGGGGATTAGATTGATTCATACTTCTCACAAATGTATTTGCCCGTAATTGAATGTTGCATATTTGACTGGAACTCTGCTTTTATACATTTAATTCTGGTCCATTACACCACCCGCATATGAAAATTGGAGGAAATATATATAAATATATATATATATATATATATATATATATATATATATATATATATATAAGACAAGATGTTTGTGTGTGTGTTTGTGTGTGTGATATGTTTTTTCTTACTAATGTTTGTGAATATTTTTCCATATGTGAATGTTTGTAGGTTTATTCATGTATGCGTTCTTTTTCTCTCCCCCGTCTAATATATTAATAACTTTCTAAATCTACGAAATTGTTAAAATATATATATATATATATGTTTTTTTTTTTTTTAGCAACAAAAATATAGTAGATATAATAGTTAATTAATAATGCTGATCTTAATTTTATAAAATTTTAATACCAATGCCCACCAAGATTAATTTTAAGTCTTCCCACATATTCTCCAAAGTAAAATTTGCTTTACTCTGATTGGTCCACATTGTACATACAATAATGCCTCCCTGATGAAAGAGGTCTTGCTTGTTCTTAACCTTTTAAAGCCATTCATTTTGAAATAACCACATCACTTGATAAGACACAAAAAGTGTCGAAACAAAATAGCTACTTTTGTAGTGATATTGTAACATTTCAATGTTATAATTTATTAATAAATATTAATATATATATATATATATATATATATTATATAAATAAATATTTATATATATATATATTTATATAAATAAATATATATATATTTATATATATATATATATTTATATAAAATCAGTGGAATTAGTTGCTGCTGCTTTTTAAAAAGGTGAAAATAGAGCAAGGTACTGATATTTCCTACGACAAATTGATCAGTGAATATAACAGAAGAAACGAAGAATTGAATAAATTTGCAAATAAATAAGATTTAATATGTTGCTTTTATTATTTTCTCAGATTTCATTCGTTACCAGTAAAGGTGATTATGGACTACGTACCTCTTTTTCAAATTCATCGTTTGCCACTGGCAACAGTTCTAATAAGATAATATTTGGGCTTCTAACGTTTCTTCCGCAAGACTTGATAAAGATGCTCAGCAACATTGACATTTCGGGAAAAACAGAATAATCAAGAACCTGTACTGGTAGCAAACGTCCTGAATACGGACAGGAAATGAGTTCGGCAGATATACAAGAATAGGCAGGTATGTACGACAAGGACGTGTCTTCTTACCAAATTTATTCAATATATACAGAGAGGCAATTCTGAGATAACTAAAAGTCTTGCTAGGAGTCGTCACTGGAGGCCACAATCTGATACGCAGATGATACGGAAAGGAAACTACAAGACATCCTACAGAAGATAGCGAAAGAAAGCGGAAAGAAAGAACTAAACATAGAAAAATCTGAAAGCATAGTCATTAATAAAAAAAAGCTTAAAATGTCAACTACAGGTCGGGGATACTAAAATCAAGCAGGTGCAGAAATTTAAATACCTGTGAAGTATTCTAACGGAGGACAGAAAGTGCGACACTGAGATCCGCAGGCGTATTGTCATGGTAAAAGAAGCATTTCAAAAGCTAAGCAGAATTTTGAAAGACAGGAAAATTTCGTTGGAAACAGAAAAGAATACTGGATTGTTATGTAATACTAGCAGTATAGCCCGGCGTTGCTCGGGTGTAATGAAAGCTTTAAAACTAATCCATTGTCAAGGAGCTCAGACTCAGCTTAAAGAATATTTGTGTGAAGTTTGGTGAGAATCTGATAAAAATTGTGTATTTGTATAAAGGACATACAGATAGATAAACAGACACACACACAAACATCTTGTCTTATATATATATATTATCAATTTTCTGCACTATTGTAAGAATTGCAACATTGAAACTTCTGAATATCGTTTCTTATGTCTTTGTCTATGAGTGCATCAAATTTGATTAAAATCGAACCACTCCTTCTATAACCTGATTTTTTCGATTATCGATTTTCGATATTTATAGGGTGTACCTCGACACAAAACCTAGCTAAGAACACTCGAAGACGCTTATAGTACAACTGTGTAAATTTTCAAGAAAATCGGTTCAGCCGTTTTGGAGTCTATAGGTAACAGACACACACACAGACAAAATTCCATTTATAAATAAGTTTAGATCTGTCCTTCAACATGGCAGCGAGTGCTGGAAAATCTCGAAGAGGAAGGAAAATCTTGAAGCAACCGAAATGTGGTTCTGCAGAAGGATGCTGAGAATACCATGGACCGAACACGTGACAAGGTTTTGGAGAGGTTGGAAACGAAAAGGTAATTTATATTTAACATCAAGAAGAGACAGTTGAACGCCAAGCTAGAAATCAAAGTCATAATGTATTAAGCTTTTGTCCTTTCAAACTTACTTTGCCTAGACGAAACATTAGAGGGATCAAGAAACCTGAGCGTTTTACCTCGAAGAAGCGTCGATCAATCATGAATAACAAATGGGAGAACAAAGTTACCACTCTAGAAGTACTTGAGAAAGCTCAAGTCAACAGAGATCAACTTAAACAGATTATGAAAAAGATTAACATCAACTCGGGAAACCTTGGATGAACAAGCGGCGATCATAGACGCAAGTGTCAAACCATCTTGACTGTTCGCAGAACATCGCATGTAGGAACAGGACAAACACTAAAAGATAGAAGAGCCGGAAAATCCCACAAAAGAAATGAAAAACTTGTAAATATGAATAGCACACGATTTCTATTTTGGGAATATTGGATAATAAGGTTTTCATAAGGATTATAGATTCGAGAAGACTTATTGTTATTTTCTTCTTAGCGATCTTTTGCTAATATTTCAGGATGGAAAAGGAAATTAATAATAATAATAATAAAAAAAGAAAAAAAACCTAGGAAATTAACACAAATAAAAACACATAATACAATGTTTGTCAATGAATTTCTTACGTGAAGCGTTATCAATTATTAATTAATTATTAATTATTAACAGTTCTTCTTCTTTTCAACTTAGTTTTTTGTGAAGATACGTCTTCGGCACATTACCACTGTTAAAATAATACATGAATTACAAATGAAAGAGTTAAAAGAAGTATAAAAGACAAATTAAAGAAGCAAAAGAATTCAAGGAGAAGAACTAAAAAAAAAAAAAAATAATTGAATAATTAAAGAAAACGAAAAAGAAGAACTAAATAATTAAAAAAAAGAATTAACAACGAAGAGGAACTGTAGTGGGATTGGCTAGCAAATAATAATTAGTATAGCCATACCTATATATATATATATATATATATATATATATATATATGTACTAGCAGTATAGCCCGGCGTTGGTCGGGTGTAATGAAAGCTTTAAAACTAATCCATAGTCCTGGAGCTTAGACTCAGCCTAAAGAATATTTGTGTGAAGTTTGGTGAGAATCGGATAAAAATTGTGTATTTGTATAAAGGACATACAGACAGATAAACAGACACACACACAAACATCTTACCTTATATATATATATATATATATATATATATATATATATATTATTTACATATATATATCATCGATTTTCTGCACTATTGTAAGAATTGCAACCTTTAAACTTCTGAATATCGTTTCTTATGTCTTTGTCTATGAGTGTATCAGATTTGATGAAAATCGGACCACTCCTTCTATAACCCGATTTTTTCGATTATCAATTTTCGATATTTATCGGGGGTACTTCGACACAAAACCTGTCTAAGAACACTCGCAGACGCTTATAGTACAACTGTGTAAATTTTCAAGAAAATCGGTTCAGCCGTTTCCGAATCTATAGGTAACGGGGACACACACACACATACACACACAGACATACACACACACAAAGACAGACAAAGTTCCATTTATAAATAACTTTAGATATATATATAACGTATCGGAGATAGAAGACAGACGAGTCACTAGTCAGCAGGACGCTTGGCTCGGTGGCCAGGATCAAGGTGTAGTGTCTGTTCTCAGATACTCACTTTCTGGCCGCGGGCTGGGCTAAAGCTAAAACCAGCTTTGACAAGGAATGACCAGTTTTGGTATCCCGTTACAGCGTAAGCGGGAGCTGGGTAAATATTTGACCAGTTACCTGGCCGTACGCGCTCAGGGTTCCCACGTTAGAAACTGACCTGGGGGAGACGGGTAAATATTCAGACGAGTCACTTGCGAGATTAACGTCGAACGAGCAACTATCAACATCATAAAAGGAAGAAATGAATAATAAGAATTAAAGATGAATTAAAGAAGTAACTTGAAAATTAAGGCGGAGGAACAGATGAAATAGAAAGTAAAAAGAGGATTTGAATAATGAGAAAATGAACAGAAGTTCGTAAAAAAAAAGATAAGGAAAAAGACGAAGATCAAACTTGAATAATAAAAATAGAAAGGGGGAAAAAGACATTCAGATAATAAAAATAAAATGAAAAAGTGAATAAGAAAGGAGGAGGATAGAGAGAAAGAATCATAAAAAAAGAAGCAACAAAAACAGTAATAATAATAATGATGAATTTATTAAAGTAAAAAATGACGTAAACCCTAAATATTAATCAATACGAAAAGATGCAAGAATATCCATTTTGATCCGGTGGGAATGCAAGTGAAGTAATTATTTGATTTTGAACAGCGATGCGAGCGGAAATATGCAAATGACTGCATGACGATAAAATAGAAGCGGGAACAAAGCAAGTCATATATATATATATGTGTGTGTGTGTGTGTGTGTGTGTGTGTGTGTGAGTGTGTGAGTGTGTGCATGTATTTTTATGGTTTGTTATTCTGTGCAATGTTGGAAGTTTTCTTGCATGATATGTGGGCGGTGTGATATCAGAACATTGTTAAGAAACAATGCCATTAGACACAGATCTAACTGCGACCCCGCTTCTACTCCCACAAGAAAACTTAACAACCTCAACGGATGACTGAGGTGCGATCGAAAAATCATATATATATATATATATATATATCCTCCATCTGGTACAAAATTTCTGCCGGAAGTTTGTACCAGATGGAGGATATATTGTAAGGTCTGATGATATGAGCGAATTAAACTCATTGAAATGAGTTATAAACTTCATATCGCTCTGGTTAACACCCATTGAGCTCTCTATATGGATTTACTAATTAATATTTTATACCTATATATATATATATATATATATATATATATATATAAAACGAGTGAACAAAATAATGGAAACATCTACAACCATCATAATTTAATCAAATTTTCCAAATTATGCTTTCAAATGCTTGTCTATTTTTATGTTTGTTGATTTAATTGTAGTGGTACTTAATTTTGGGTCAAAAAAGATAATTTAAATACGTTTATTAAAATCAACTGTTAGGGCTATTTAAAAATTTGAAGTGATCAACTTTGTTCTATAGTTTAGGCGGGATATGTCATCTGTCAGGGTGATAATGCACCCATTCATACTGCTAAAGTTGTAGCTGAATGGCACGAGGAACATTCTAGTGAAGTAGAACATCTTATCTGACCACCACAGTCCCCAAATATCAAAATCCTTCCATATTACTCCATATTAAATTGAATTTGCTTAAAATTTTAAAGTATATCCGTTATTTTGTTCAACCCTTGGGTATGTATATAACTTCTACTATAGTGAAGTAGTTATAAATAACAACATATGCCATTAGAAATTTAGACATTAGGAAGCTAAAGAAACACGTTTAAAATTTTGGAATGAGGTCTTATCATTATTTACATTTGGGATAATGCCCTTAAAAATAACCCTCCCCCCAAAAAACAAACAAACAAACAAACAAGCAAACAGAACAAAAAAAAAACTACCTTAAGCAAGGCGATAAAAGCCACTAAGACGCAAATGGGTTATTGAGGGTGTAGGACACGTTGATTGATCAATTTGTTGTCTATGAGTTATCAGCCCGTTGCGGGTTTTTTAAAAGTAAAAAAAAAATATTTTTTAGATTGTAAGAATTTATTTTTAGATAAAAATAATTTGGTGATACAGGTTTACTAATTAACCCATATAGAGGAGGAGAAGAAGAGATGGATTCATCCTATTCCCAAGGGTATTTGCACGTAAGTGAATATGACGAACCCAACGGGAATTAAAACTCGAACCTAATTAACACTTCTGAGCTATTATCCATTATATTGTCTGCACATCCAAGCTTAAAGCACCCAGTATTTCCAAATGACCACCGACTTAGGTACTGACCAGGCTCAACGTTGTTTAACGTACAGAAACTGGTGTTTTAACGTGTTGTAGCCGTAAGCTCATAAATAAAACAGAGGGAGGCAATAAATAGGATTTGAGAAGACAAAAGATGATGAGCAACGTCGCAATTTTTGAAGATTGCAGTTGACAAGAGTCTGTTGTAGCGCAATTTGGGTGCTACGTTATGCTTCTTTAGTTTCTGTAGTTTCATTCTCAGTTTACATTAATCGGGGCGGTGATCGCTCCTGCAGTCAGCATTTGAATAGGTTTTGCAATGAACAACTGCATTCCTGAAACTCTTTTTGATGTAGTCCATTTGGTTTTTAGTTTCTCTTCCTGGGTATTTCCATGTCTATAATGGTTTTCGATTTTCTTGGAACTATAGTGTTTGGCTATTACTTGGTCATTCGCCGTCCACCATTGAACCCATTTTTTCTGCGTCAGTCACAGGTTCCTTACTCGAATTTTCCAGCTATTTCCCTTTTCTTACCTTGGCATTCATATCTCTCATGATAATTATTGTTTTTTTTTGTGATTTACTCCAAGCACTGGCGATGCCTAGCATGGCGTAGAAGATTCGATTTCTTCCGTACTTTGTGTTGTCTGTTCATAAACGATTGTAATAAAGATGTGGAAAAGCTTTCTTTTCAGTTTAACTACAATAATTCTTTCAGATAGCTGACAGTATCCCAGAATACATTTCATCATGTCTTCACCTAGTATCAGTCCAACTCCTTTTTCATTTTTTTCTAGGTGTGCACATACCCTGTGGTTCTCACTGACAAAATCTCAGTTTTTGGCCATCTAGTTTCACATACACATAGAATGCTGGCAATTAATCTCCCAGTTTCCTGTTTTTCATTTTCTAACTGGCCACAATTGTTTAACATCTTATGTCCCGATAGTTATTGTTTGATGCGAACAGTTGCTAAATGAAGGTCCGTTGACACTTTTTGCACATGTCTTTCCTTAACGAGTGAGGATTTAATTCCCATAGACGTAACCTGACCATGCAGTTGGATTTCATATTTCGTTTGATAATTACCATGAAATTTTCTGGGAATAATTGTGGAGTGGTTTCCCATTTTCTTTTCCACAGTGATTTGAGACAACGCCTCTAGTTATCTGGGCGTTGACCTATCGAGAGTTCTTTCACCCCTTTTTAGGTTTTATTTTTCATCATACTGGATTATTAACAACCCGCCTCAATCGTAAAACCATGGAGTGAGGTATCCGGTTTAGTCGCCGTCACGCCAACAGTGGAATATATACAGTGGAATATATATATATATATATATATATATATATATATATATATATGTGTGTGTGTGTGTGTGTGTGCGCCCCCATGCAAGCATGTCGACGTACCTGTGTGTCAGGGTGTAAAAACTTCCTCCCACATCTATTAATGAGAAAAGGGCTTATGGATCGGAGTTAGTAAGTGGGTAGGGGGAAGAAGAGAAGTTAAGTTCGATCTATCCGAATACGCACCCTTTGTAACTATGTTCTAATATTCCCTTGTTAATCAACATCCAAACATGAGATACTTCGATCCCAATCTATTAATATTACGTTAATAATAAACACATTACCAGTACGAATATATAAAATGACTGGCCACTCATATTCGAGGATACCCGTCTACCAGAGCGGCTAGCTAATCAGCATTGCAGATGCTTTGCTCAGGCACACTTGTGTTTGTTCAACACCCAAAGAGCCCATCTCTTGTTTATACTGTATCTGAGCGGATCTTATTTACATTTTCTGGGTTAAAGCGTGTTATCCGTTCCGAACAACTGTCTAAACAAGGCCTGGACGCTCACACCCTCGGTCATGATGACTTGTGAATTTGAGTTAGCACAATTTAAAGAGATCCGGCAGGGATGCTTTCATCCCTTCTCGGAAGTATCAAGTTAAACCTAAATCCTCTCCATAGTTCACACCAGCATGCTCAGCAGCTCTAGCACATAGGAACCACTATTTTCAACGATACCAGTGTGAGATCTTTCGTCATAACAGGTGCCTATTCGTTGGTGTTCGTAATAAATGTAAGCTGGTTCTGGAAGTATTAAAGTCCTTGTATACCGAGAGAATGAGGCACCACATAGCCTGCAACAACTTTAGCTTTCGTGAATATTGGCGGCTCTGTAATAAGGTATTAAATAAATGCAAAGTCACTATTCTCGCCTTTTTAATCAATTTGAAGTGTTAATATCTTCTACTGATAAAGCGGAACGCTTTGCCTGTAAATTCTCTTCAAACTCAACCCTTGAATTATCTAGGGTCTCCCTAACTCCCCCCTTGGAACTGAGTTTCTGTTTAGTGATACGCATATAACCCCTTCCATGATTTTTGCTATCATCTCTAACCTAGATCCTCACAAAGCATGTGGACCCGATGGCATCCATATAATAGTCATTAAAAAGCGTAACTGCATAATGAATGCCTCGCTCCCTCTTGCTTTTCTCTGCCAGAAATCATTATCTGTTTTATTATTTTATTTTTTATTATAATCGTCTCACCCCATGCAAGGCATAACTGCCACTGGTGCGCAGAGAATTACATAATAGGAGAGTGAAGAGAAAGGAGAACAGGTCACAGTAGATGTCAGGGAATGGGTAAGAGAAGGACGGGAACAAAGGTGTGATAAGAGCTGCGCGAGAGAAAAGTGTAAAGGAAGAAAACAGATGAGATTCAAGAAGTTAAGAGATGACAGTTAACGTTGCATTTAAACTCTTAGAGATTCTAGCTATCAGGGAAGCAAGAATACGGAAGGGAGTTCCACAGGTAAAAAGTGCGAGAAAAGAACCTGATAGAGTAGAGGTTGTGGTTACACTTAATTGTTTTTACTGTAAAAGGGTGGAACTTTGTTTATAGTTTAGTATCTCGAGTAAATTCGTGCAGAAGTGACACCAGGGAGCTAAGCTCACCGGAGCGGAATCGGTGAAAGTATTCGTAGAAAAGACAGAGAGAAGCCACATCTTGTCGATGAGAGAGAGACTGGAGTCGAGCCGCCAGGTCGGAATCAACTACATTGCAGATTCTCCTTTAGATTTTGTCGACAACTCAAAGATAAGCAGTAGGGGCGCTTAACCAGATTCGACAGCAGTATTCAATACACGGATGAATGGTAAATTTATATATGTGCATGGTGGATTCAGAAGAGAAAAACTTCCTAGCAGACACAGGGACCCGACCTTTCTAGCAATAAATTTAGTTATTAATTCAATGTAGTCGTTCCACTTAAGGTCAGCTGAGGGAGTGAGACCGAGGAGGCGCAGTGTATTGCTTTCAGGGAGACTAGCGTGATCCATACTGAAGGCAGGTAGGAAATATTGGTTATGGTAGTTAAAGGATAACAGCTTCGTTTTGGAGGCATTAAAATTTACAAGCCATTTCTTACCCCAGCTCACCACTGACTGGAAGCGTAGGAAGTAGGATAGTGCCTTGAGGGATACGTGCGTTCGTACGACAGCATCTGGAAGTATGCCCGTTCAATAAGACCATCATTACGCGATTCGATAGGGATAGACCTGTAGCTTGCACAAAAGGTCATTGTAAGATGCTTTGAAGATATCCAGGGAAACAGTTCGAGCTTCGCCATTCTGATCGAGAGCCTGGTATATTTAATCAGTGATGGTCGTTAGCATGTCAGCAGTAGACCTGGTGAAGCAGAAACCATATTGCCTGTCGGAAAATAGGATGTGGGCTATGAAATGTTGAACCACTTCAGCATTGATGATGGTGTCGAACAATTTGCCAAATATTGGTAGGAGGGTGATAGGGCGATAATTAGAGTTCTCTGAGAGTTCCCTCAAGTTCTTAAAAGCAGGAACCACAGAAGAGGACTTCCAGCAGGCAGGAAAGCAAGAAGCAGAGATAGTAGTTTTTGAAGAGGAGAGTTCATGGGCATATTTCTTTAAGATGATGACTGTAATTCCTTCACCTCCGCTTGCCTTATGGTGGACAAACTTTGAAATTATGTTAGCGACCAGCGAGGGGTAATGTAAACGCCGCTCAGTTGAGCCTCAGTTTTAGGTGGGAAGAAGGATATTCCAGACAAATTAAGTGAGGATTTGGAGAAGAATCTGCGAGCAAAGCACTGAGCCTTGTTCGCTATAGCTTGTGAGGACGTCATTTGTATTGATTAAAGGGTGGAAGGTTTGCAGTTGTTTAACACACTTTTGTTGAGTCGCCAGTAGTCTTTGGAGCCGAACTTGCTCGCTGCTATACGCTGCTTCATTCTGTCAGCAAGCAACAGCTTAGCGTCAATTCTCTTATACTCATTACGAGCAGAGGCAAAAAAGCGCCTATTATAGTCAGACGCGTGGCTCCGATAAAGCCGTAAGAAATGATTCCTGTGGGATATGGCAGCAGAGCAAGTAGGGGAGAATAAGGGAGTGCGAATGGGGTTTAAGATGGAACTTCCTGGCTGGGATGAAAGCATCGATGCCAGCTTTCACTCAGTATGAGACCTCAGAGGCGCAATATTCAACAGAGAGGCTAAATTCTTTTCCAAGGGACGTCGAACAGAAAATCTCGTAGCGCCTCCCAGTCCGATCTTTGATAGCTGTATGAGATTCTGCTGGTCGAAGGTTCCTGGGGGTGGGGAGATGAGTGGAGAGAGATTAACAGAAAGTACAGTATGATTAGAGTTCTGTATGGCATAGCATGTGTCAGTGACAGAAGTGAAGCAGAGATCTAACAGACAAGCTTGTCTTTCAGACATACTGAGGAAACGTGTGGGGAAGCCCACCACTTGCTTGAGAGACTTGCAAAGTTCAGGGTATGGATGCCCGCAAGATCAGAGTTTACAGCCACTTGGCATGGTGGGCATTAAAGTCACCGAACACAAATATGTTGGTGAACAGGTGAGAGGCAATGACTATATTGTCTATACTATTCAATGAAACCTGCATTAATGAAAAAGTGCTGCCAAAATACACACAATTTAAATTACATGATCCAGCAGCCCAACACACCATCACCATCTTGAAATATAAATGGAGCCTTGTGAAAAGGCAAATTGAAATAGCGAAAGAAAATCTAGACACATTATAGAAGAACAAACATGACCTCTACAACAAACTGAAAGATATAACTACCTCAAACCAACTAGAAGAAATAATGCTCAGACTATCCAAAATCACCGTAAAATCTGAAGATGAACACCGTGCAAAAATTGTAAAAAAACTTAATTCACTATACAATGGCACGATCACTCTTCCAAAAAAATTAGATAAATTCATAAATCTTTCCAACCACGAACTAACTAAGCACCAAAAAGAATTACTCAACCTTGGACCTAACTGCCATATATACCGTAAGTATAACCAACTTACTAAAATAATTGAAATAGAAACGCTCTATCAAAGCATCACTAAACTACAAGATGAAAATTCATCTACAAATCAGATCTTCCACAGTGAACTAAAAAACATAAGACAGACACTCATCAATAATTTTCCCAACTACATAGTTGATGAACAAATACGTTATTTTCTTAAAAAGCTTAACATGGAAAAACCAACACATGATACTAGCCCAACCAATCCCAAACATATCACTCTCTTATACCGTAGCCAGATGCACTCCAACTACCAATTAGATGAAAATATCATAAAAAACTCATAAATACTAATATTTCTCCGACAGACTCTAACAAAAGAATTAAGTTTATTATATATTACACTAAATTCACTTCATCCAATTCATTCGTCCGCAACGACTCTTCCCCCACCGTTAGTGATTTGCAAAAAACCAATGTAGTTTATAAATTCATATGTCCATTTAGAGAATGTATCTCTAACAGCCTCAATAATATCTACATTGGCCACACTACAAATTCGCTCTCACGGCGTCTGACGTTGCACTTAAATGAAAATTCAAATACATTCCGTCATTTAAAACAACACGGTTATCAACGCACACTTCTGAGAAAAACGCTCGTTGATAACACGTACATAATTAAACAAGAAAATAATTAACAGAAACTAAAAATCCTGGAAGCACTCTACATTAAACAATTTAAACCTGGTTTGAATACAATCAATTTTGATATTTCCAATAACGTACTCAAATGACTGTAATCAGATCAGGGACCACAACGCCACTATTTTGTCACTGTCTTCGGCCATCCGCTACGGTAGGGATGGACTTATATTTTCAATTTAATTCTCTTTATTGTTAATAACTTAAATGTTCTATGTTTACTGTGTGTTAATATTTATTCTTTGATAATGGCTTATGTGAGCCGAAAGCTTAGACCCGATAAAAAAATCAACAAATACTGTGATTTTTTGTTGTCTTTCAACGATATCACCATCAAGTATATCAGACGGTACGAACGGATCCTACACAAAATTAAGACAAAACTTGTCTATATTATTCAATGAAACCTGCATTAATATATATATATATATATACACGCACATAACACATTTTATGTACTTCTCAATATCACAAAATAGTAAAAACAAATCACCGTGTAAAACAGCGCAGTAAATGGGTAATACTTTGTGTGCATTTAAAAGCTCTTAACAGAATTTAAAATATAGAGCTTTTATATACGTCAGAAAAATGATTTTAAAACTAATTATATATATATATATATATATATATATATATATATATATATAGAGAGAGAGAGAGAGAGAGAGAGAGAGAATAAATATATAAAAGGTAAAATTGTACTTTGTTTTCCGTGAACTCTTTCGTGGAGCGATTAGTAAAGACACATATGATCATCTCTCCGGTGTAGGAATATGTAGGTTCGATTCCTGCTGGAAGCTAGATGATTTCTCAAACGATTAATGCCAGTGGCAACTATAATGTTCTGTTTGTCTCTCTCACTATATATATATATATATATACACGAGAAAAAATCGCAAGATCGCCAAGACCTACCGCGGTTTCGCACAACGAGCCGTTGTGCGAAACCGCGGTAGGTCTTGGCGATCTTGCGATTTTTTCTCGTGTGTTTTTGCTCTACGTCACTGCCTCTTGGTTAATCCTTTTCGGTTAGTTTTGTATCGAGCACTTTTCTTTCTTTGTGGTTCGTTCCGTTTGAGGGTTTTTTTTTCTTTGCTGTGAAGTACTGTATGTATTGTCGGTGCTCCGCAGTTTTCTTTTTTTTTCCCCTCATTGTCCAAAGCTTTATAGCGGCGGACAATAACGGAGTTAGATTCTGCCGGTTATTCGTGGTCCTAAAAAATTACTTGTGTAAGATTTTAAGATTTGGATACGTACAGAGTCGATTTTATTATTATTATTATTATATATATATATATATATATATATATATATATATATATATATATATATATAAAAGACTTTCCACTCAAATACGCGTATTCATTAAAAACAATGTTAAACGAATAAAAATTCAAACTATCGGTTAATGCCAGTTTTGTCTATTTTCGTTTTACACACACACACACACACACACACACACACACACACACACATATATATACATATATATATATATATACCCATAATGGTGTTTGTCCTGACCTCATTCATTCAAGGCTATTGTCATCTTAAGAATTCGCTCTTACGTGTATCCAATATTGTAGCCGCTACAATATTGGATACATGTAAGAGTCTATTTTCCAAACCTTAAAATTTAACAAACAAATTGACAAGTCGATAAAAAATTTGTACATATATATATATATATATATATATATATATATATGCGTGCGTATATTAATCTGTATATGTGTGTTTGCCAGTGTATGTGTGTATACTCGTCTATTTAGCCATATGTGGATGTTTGTAGGATTATACGTGTGCGTTCATCTCCTTTCCTCGTTTAATATATGAATAACTTTCTAAATCTAATATTTTTTATTAAGCTTAGAATTTAAAATTCGCAATGAAAATAAAGTGAATCTAATAGTCGATTAATAATGCTGATCTCAATTTAATCAAAAATTAATATTAATGTCCCCAAAATTGCTTTCACATATTCTTCAAATTAAAAGTTACTTTTGCTGATTGGTCCACACGGTCTGTGCAACAATGCCCCCCTGATTAAGGAGGTTTGGCTGTTTTTAACCTTTTAAAACTCTTCAACTGGAAATAAACCTCATCACTTGATATCGAAACAAAATAGTTACTTTTGTAGTGATATTATAACATATCCATGTGATAATTTATATATTATCATCATATCGCCCCAAGCAAGGTATTTTCCTGCCACTGTTTTGCAAGGGGTTATATAAGAGGAAAGTTATGAGAAAGAGTGACGTTATAGGGAGTGTCAGGAAGTGGGTAAGAGAATGATGAGAATACTGATCAGAGTGGAGCAAACGGAGAAAGGAGCATAAGAAAAAGAATGCAGGTTAGTGAGATAGGAGATGACTATTGACTTTACATTTAAATTATTGGAGATTGTAGCTGTCAGGGAAGCAAGTAAACGGAATGGAATTCCAGAGGTGAGAAGTGCGAGAAAAGAAGCTGATGGAGTATAATTTTCATTTACAATTTATTGGTTACACAGTAAAAGGGTGGGATCTAGTTGCTAATATTGTGGCTCGAGTAAATTCATATATAATTCATATATAAGCTAAGTTCATCGGAGCAGAAGCCGTGAAAGTATTTGTAGAAGAGACACAGGGAAGCCATATAGCGCCGGTGAGAAAGTGACTGTATTTGAGCTGCCAAGTCGGGATCGATCACATTACATATTCTCCGTTGGATTTTGTCAAGGACACCTAGGTAGATAGCAGGAGGACCTGACCAGATATGGCAGTAATATTCAATGCGCTGGAGGATGGTAGATTTATATATGTGCAGGATTGCTTCAAATGGGAAAAACTTCGTGCTATTACACAGAGAACCGACTTTCTTAGCAGCGGATTTAGCTATGGATTTTATATAGACATTCCACTTGAGGTCTGTTGTGAGAGTTGATCCGAGGAGGCGCAGTATTTTGCTTTCAGGGAGACTAGCCTGGTCCATGCTAATGGGGGTAGGGCGATTGTCTGTGCTGGTTAATAGATAGCTGCTTCGTTTTGGAAGCATTAAAATTCACGAGCCATTTCTTACCCTACTCCGCCACGGATTAGAGGTGTTTTTCAAGCTCGTCAGCGAGGTTTGCTTTGTCAGCCTCTGTAGATTTTTTTATTCTTTTATTCGAACAAGCGTCATATGCACAATTCTGCTTTTTCTTATCTTCAATATTTCTTCTTTTATATGTTAACTTCTTTGCGTCGCTATCTTTCTTTCTTTTCTTGATAAACAACTCGGCTTCACTTTCTCTCTCTTCTTTTAACAAATAGGAATCAGCATACAAATAACATTGCAGCTTCTTCTCTTATCTTCGTCGCTATCTTTCTTTCTTCTTTGAAAAAACAATTCGGCTTCGTCTTCTCCTTGTTTTAACGAATAAGAATTTATAAGTTCGCCTTTTTTCTTATTCGGAGTTGCTTAAGATGAATTAGTCAAATTACGATATTATCTCAAATGCGTTTTCCTTTTCATTCATCATTTATCAACGCCCAGCAATCTTGACTTGAACTGCAACTGAATTCCAAACTTCGCTTTCCACGTGAGTTGTTTTTGGCGCGAATTCTAGCTCCTGCTGTTTCACGACCTCATGTCTAGCTTCTGTCTATTTCCCGTCTAAACATTTGTTACTAAGGGTATCTGGGTCAACCAACCTTGACCTGCTATCCCAAAATTGACTCTAGGCTCCCACGTAATCATCGTGTTACCACGCGGAGACCAATCTCAATATATGTGTGTAGGTGTGTGTGTGGTTATCTATATCTGTAACACTAGGTATAGGATAGTAAATGATTGCCAACCTCTACCCATCCCCCTTTAGGCCTTGTGCCATAGTTGCTGTATTATCAGTAATAAATATAATGAATCAGGTAGTTTTATTACAAAGATAAATCATTTATTTCGTTGTGAAATCGTAGAAATATTTCAAAATAACACCACCACGAAGTTAAGAACCGCACTTGCCATCAGTATTTCTTCCCTTGAAAAAGGCATTTTGGCGCTTTACTCTTTTTTTAAATACCTTACATCTATATATGTCGATAAATAGATGTAACTTTACATTGTGGAATGCATTGGAAGATAACGTGAATAGCATGTATATTTTTCAGCTTCAAACAGCAGTAGGATTTTTAAAAATATCCGCTTATGAGTCACAAATACTGTTAAAGACATCAACGTTTTAGTTAATGGCCTAAAACATGAAACAATCGTACCGCACACCGAAAAACAAAACAAAGCAATATACTGGAAATATTGGACTTACCTAATCTGTCTTCTGATACGTCTCGTTTTCCTAAGCTACCAAACATCATAGGGTCCATTTTTTTGCCGAGACCGCCAAACATCATTGGGTCCATCTTTTTACCGAGACCGCCAAACATCATAGGGTCCATCTTTTTACCGAGACCGCCAAACATCATAGGGTCCATTTTTTTACCGAGACCGCCAAACATCATTGGGTCCATCTTTTTACCGAGACCGCCAAACATCATAGGGTCCATTTTTTTGCCAAGACCGCCAAACATCATTGGGTCCATTTTTTTACCGAGACCGCCAAACATCATTGGGTCCATTTTTTTACCGAGACCGCCAAACATCATAGGGTCCATTTTTTTACCGAGACCGCCAAACATCATTGGGTCCATCTTTTTACCGAGACCACCAAACATCATTGGGTCTAGCTTTTTACCGAGACCGCCAAACATCATTGGGTCCATTTTTTTGCCGAGACCGCCAAACATCATTGGGTCTAGCTTTTTACCGAGACCGCCAAACATCATAGGGTCCATCTTTTTACCGAGCCCGCCAAACATCATAGGGTCCATCTTTTTTCCGAGACCACCAAACAACATAGGGTCCATCTTTTTGCCTAGACCACCAAACATCATAGGATCCATCTTTTTACCCAGGGTACCATGCGTTATCGAATGCTCTCTTTTACCCAGATTACCGTACAGCATAGGGTCGAATCTTTTTCCCAGATTTCCAAACATAAATGGATCCATTCTTTGTTTAATGTTGTCGAACATTTGTGGGTCCGGGCGTTTTCCCAAATGCCCAAACATCATTGGGTCCACACCGCGCGATATCACATGGATGTCTTTTCCGTTTGTTAAAATTCTCTCGGGTACATTGCGCTTTTTCAAAGCGTCTGTGAACAGGACCGAATCAGCCGACCTCTTCTTTTCGATTTTGTGTTCCTCATTGTCAGAGGTGTCAGTTAAAATCTGTTTGTCACTCAGGTTTGTTTTTAAATAATCTGCGCATTCGACCATATGAACACTGATGAAGAGACTGCATAGCAGGGCTCTTGACCACACACCGCCTGACGTCATTCTCAGTATTGTCCTACGTAAAAAAAAAATAAAGAAAATATAAAAATATTAATAAGTAGAAGCATTAAGATATATCATTAATTCATATTTATCAAGTACAGACACACAAACAAACGTATTAGTTCTTTGTTAAAATTAAACCGTGGCTCAGTGGTAATGCCTACTTGGCTTTAAAGTTGTTTCTCAGATTTAAATGTTTGGGTTCCTGTCGAAAGGCACATTTGTCTTGCTAAGAAGATCAATTTCTAGGCCAGTAGACATTAACTTCAGTTTAAAAACAACACTTATGTATAATCACACGCATGTGCCAACTAAATATATTGTTTATAGTAATATGAAATCACGTCGGATTGAAAAATCACTAAATTGTTTACACCTTTCTCTCTCTCTTTATATATATATATATATATATATATATATATATATATATGCTCTCATTACAGTTGAGCTCTCTGGAGAAGAAAATTTTAAAAACAGTTTCCACTTCGGCTATAATGCGTGACTCTTCAGAAATGAATTGAGTTCTCTCGGTGACTGGCGTCTGTATACACTGCTTACATACAAGACGTTAAAATTTCCCTTCTCTGACACTATGCGCCGATGGCTTAGGGAGTAGAGACTCCGATTGACACCAAATTTGTCGAGTTTCGATCCCGGCCAGAAGCAAGTGGATATGTCTAGCCACACTTATGAGCCGTGATACAGCGAAACGGGTTTGTATGTGGATGACAAATATATATATATTAAATTTAAATAATGACAGTAGCTGCATCGTAACGATTTTTTTTAGCAGCACTCAGTATTAAAGTGAGATTCACTACAAAATCCAATACAGACTGTTATTTTTTAAATCTTCTTTAAACGTTTTCAAAAACGCTTTAAAATCCCAATCCTTACAACTTCTTAAGCATTACTGTTAGTTTTACAATAAAGTCAATCTTCAGATGCCGGAATATCTATCTGATGAAAAGTACGATATTATGTATTAATTCTTATTAGACATTTTGTTTTTAATTACTTGATTGCGAGTTGAAACGGAAACATTACGCGGTGGGAGGATAATTTGATTGCAATCAACATAACAAAGCATATATTTATTTCTCTTCATGAATATTCTTATTCAGATTTCAGTTCTGAATGCTAAATTTCTGGAAAGTGACTTTGTAAAAGTGTTTCTACAAAAAGGTTACATGAATAGTTTGGTCTTAAAAGTTAACAACTAATATTATCGGGAAAGAAAAAAACAAAACAAATTTTTTTTGCAATCAGCTTAAGAAGTTTAAAATAAAGGAACAACTGAAAAAAAAAGTATTAATTTAATATTTAATTTGGCAAGTTATTTTTTTTCATTAATGTTCATCTTGTACAAAGTTCAACAACCACTCGAGGTAGATGTTTACAAGCTAAGAGACATTGTCTATAGGGAGAAATGAGGAAGACAATGATTAACCCAAGACTTGAACAGGTTAAGATTGTAGCGATCGGGGAAGAACCTTTGAGAGTCGGTTCTACAAAGCAGCGGACGTGGGAAGAAGCTGTTCGAGTGGAACTGATATTTGGAACCTCATTGACTTTTGGGGGATTTAGTTTTAATATATTTGAGCAAAGTTTGTATTCCTGAACTTGTGCTAGAAAATTTGAATTTGTCATAATGTTACTTCTTTCGATGCAATTTTACTCCTCGACAACTTTAACCCTCGAGGGCCATTCGTATCATATTTGATACAGTATTTCCCTATAAGGAAACATTTGGTATTTCCCTATAAGGAAACATTTGGTATTCATTGACTGAGCAGTCAGTACTGCTTTCATTTGAAATTTATAAAATATTTCTCTTAAAAAATTTTTCAGGAAAATATTTCTTTCAAGGCTTGTTTTCATACTGTATCAAATATGATACGAATGGCCCTAGAGGGTTAAATCTATTCAAGCCCAAACCTGTTCAATAGGAATTAAGTCAAGATTTGGAGTGGCCAGTACATGTTGTACAACGCGTTTTGCTTTTCACTTTATTGCCAAATGTGTTCTACACAGAAAAATTCAGTAATTTGAATAGTTATCTTGTCGATAAAAAATGTCACAAAATACAGACCGGAAGCAAACGTGGTACCATACTTTAAATCTATATTTGATGATATTTTCTATTGTTTATCAAGCAAATATCGCCAAGACCTTAGCAGAAACCAACCCAGATCATAACACTGCATTTTTTTTTACAATAATGCTCACACTGTACAAATCCCAAAAGCCACTCGAGGTAGAGGGTTACAGAGTAAGTGACACGGTTTACGGGAATACTTGTG
>JBBBDQ010002089.1:3450000-3512500 GCA_037127315.1 Ascarosepion bandense
AGAGGAAAGCAAAACACCGCATTTTACAAGCGAGAAGAGCAACAAAAGAAACTATTAGCTTTAGAACTTATTGTTACACTTAGTCATTTCAACTGTAAATTGATTAAACCTGGCTGCTAACTAGTACTAATCTTAAATTCATAAACTCTAGGTACACCAGAACAATTACCATGAAAATATTTACAGAAAAGACACAGGGATCCTACATTACGGCCATGGATATATATATATATATATATATATATATATATGTGTGTGTGTGTGTGTGTGTGTGTGTGTGTGTGTGTGTGTGTGTGTGTAAAAAAACAACCGACAATTTGAAATGAATTGTTTGAACATTATTTTTTATCGATACTCGTATTTAAGTAGATATTCTGTTTTTTAATTAAACAGTATTATATATTTATATCTACTGGCCTGATTATTTACGATAAATTTTTATTCCGAAGTTATTGTTATAACCAAGTTTCGTTAAAATTCGTTCATTTCCGTAACATGTTTACATTTATTGACATTACGATACATTTCAGAGCAGATATGGTTCTTGCGATAGATCAAAAATTGTGTTATGTAGGCTTGATTAAAACCTCGTTTAGACTGCTGGTCATTCGTGGTCAAGCGGTCTAAGACGTTGCCAGACCAAATGGTAGCTTCCCCTATGTTTTTTTTTAAGCATATCACCCCGAGCAAGGCGGTAATGCCACTGATGTGCAGGGGGCTACGTAAGAGTGAAAAGATTGGAAAAGAGAAAGCCGGAAACTACATCCTAAACAGGAAACGAGGGATGAGCCTCTTCACCTGTTCAATAGACGAGGGTGGAGTATGAACTGGGCGATAGTTTAGTCTATCTACTCCAATTTAGATAGGGGTCGCAGGTTCAAATCCTGCCGAATGACACATTTTCGTAATAAAAATTTATCGTAAATACTCAGGCCAGTAGATATAAATATATAATACTGTTTAATTAAAAAACAGAATATTTACTTAAATACGAGTATCGATAAAAAATAATGTTCAAACAATTCATTTCAAATTGTCGGTTGTTTATAAACAAGTTTCTTTAATATATATATATATATATATATATATATATATATATATATACACAAACGTTTCATTCTAGGGTAATAGCTCGGTCGCTTTCTATGAATTTGATTTTCTGCTGTTTCCAAAATATTTGGATTTAAACTAAACTATACTTAATTTAGTTATGATATTTTGGTGTCCTCTACTAGTTTACATACCTATATATATATATATATATATATATATATATATATATACACGCAAAAAGGGTGCGATGAGTAAATTGTTGCCATTTTATATTTTTAATTTCACGCATGCGCGTTGTTTTATATTTTGTCGACTGCATAATATAATAGTGTCAGTTGGTAACCATCTGCGAGAAAAAAGCACCATGACACAATTCACTCCTTGAGAAAAAGTATGCTGTACTGCTTGACATTCGCACCGGGATTTCAGAGTATTTGACTGTCAATCTGAGGACAGTGAAGAGGATTCGAAAAAAGCTGGATGAGTCTTATGGTGATTACGAAGGTTTTTGAAGTTATCACTAGTAATGGCAACATTATACCTCCATTCATTTTACCGCAAGGAATCAGACTAACATGGAACTCTACATCAAGTGCCTTGAGAAGGTATTGCTCTCTTGTGTCAAGAGGATGACTGCTGGATGACCCTATGTCTGGCAATAGGACCCTGCACCATCCTAACATAATCAGGGAAACCCAGTCATGGCTCTCAGACATGTAGATAGATATATAGATATTCAGTAGGAGTAGATGTGTTCTTCCTAAAGTCTACTTCAATTCTGTACGTCTAACGCGTCCGCCTGAATTATTTTTCCTCTTCAATAAGAGTAGATAGCTTCACGTATTGTCCGGTTCACAAACTTTCCAAGTCTTTGGAACTGGAGTAAGGATTTTTCCATTGTTCCCTGTTTAAGATTGGGTTTTCGGCCCTCTTCTAAAGTTTTCACGCTTTCGCTCTCAGTAGACCCTTGCGTATTAGTGGCGTAATCGTGTTGCTTGGGGTGAATTGACTAATATATATATGTCTATAAATGGTAAAATATTGAAATGAGAAAATTTAAATGATGCCCTTTTTTGTCAGTTTAATTTGAAAACCAAAAGATATATCAGGTAAATGAAGTGTGATGAACATATTGGGAAAGAAAAAGTCAACTACGCCAACCTGCTTAGAATAATGGAAATACTTTGTTTCATAATTTAAAAAAAGTGAAAAATCCTAGAAAAACTGAAGCATTAGGACAAAACAACAAAAATGAAGAGCCTGAAAATGTACGGATGAAAGCAAATACTTTATGTCGCAGATTGATGAAATGCGAAGAAACCTGAAGAACTTGTCGGCTGAAAGGTTGTAATAAATCACAACAAAGATGAAGATAGTTGTCTGAAAAATGTACTAAATAACGAAACGAACTTTTCCAGAATTTCAGGCAAAAGCACAAATCGGCCAAAAATTCAGTTAATGCAAAATGTATGCTAAATGTGTATAATAATGGAAATACCTAATCGTGAGACTTCAGAAAATATTTCGTCTAACTTTTCTGAGTTTAATTACGATAATATTCGACCGACACAGCTATGCCGACTTCCAGCCTCGCGGCCATGTGGAATAACTAACCTATATAATTTGTAAGTAAAAACCTTGCCTTAAGTTCATCACAAAATACCTGGTACGTCCCAAAATTGAGCTAACCTCTTTTGAACAGGCTTTCACATTATGCATACTTGATTATCTCCCTTTAATTTAACGTGCTTAGAGACATTATCTAATCAGGTGAAGAAAATTGCGAGGAAAGGATTCGAGGCAGAGAAGATGAGAAGAGAATGAAAATCTCCGGGAGCTCACCATTGAGTGTTTCTCTAAAGACCAAGCAACATAGCTAAGTATAGTGTGTGTGTGTGTGTGTGTGTGTGTGTGTGTGTGTGTGTGTGTATAGCAAAGGTAAATGTCATAAATACGATGCGAGAAGATCTATTTGGATAGAGTGATAGATAAATTGATTCTTTGTCTTTCTGCGGTATGATAACAAAAATCCCCGCAGCGCTTATTCGATAAGAAATAAGAAATTTAAATAGTCGTCAACTTTACGTTAATGTCGTTGATCTCGTTATATCCAAATTCACAGATCAGTTTCTTAATCATCTGTATTTATCTAGATGGATAAGAAAAGATATGAAGACATATGAAAAAGAAATCCATCTATCTGCCTCTCTACCTGTCTGTCTGTCATTTTCTCTGACTAACTATTTGCCTGTATGTCTATTTATCTGTGTTTTTCTATCTTTCTTGTTTGTTTTTCTTTCTATCTGTTTTTATGTCTGTCTGCCTATCTTTCTAATTGTCTTTTTTTACAGTGAACTATTTTCATGCGTCTGTCTATTCTATCTGTTTCTAGTTGTCTGTGTCTGTCTGTCTGTCTGTCTGTCTGTCTCAATGTCTATATATCCTGTTCTGTTTGTCAGTCTCTAATTCATTGTTTAGTACGAAATATACTTATGAGATTAGTTTCCCCATTTCCCTCCCAGTTAAGAGTTCGAATTCCCAATATAAATCTCAAAGAATTTTGATCGAATAAGAAATCAACAGCACATGATATTCCTACTCACCCCCCCCCCTCGTACTCAGTGCATTGTTACACTTACAAATTCGTCAAAAGTGGTATTTATCGGTACCAATAAAAAGAATGTTCGTATGTGATAACAAAATTAATATACATATGTAGAATGTGGTTTTATGGTTGAAAATTGGCTCTATCTAGCATAAGGTCACGCGTTTGGGAACTTAGTGAAGATCGAACGTTTTGATGGTCGGTAAGACTTCGTTGTTAACCATTACCCTATGGCAAGTCGTTTAAATATTTTCTAAGCTTAGTATAATTTGATACAAGGTCACAAGTACGCCGAACTTTGAATGGATCGAAAAGTTTTCTGTAGTGACTGTGCTAGAAATCACTCCGCAACGATGTACAAGATGATTATATATATATATATATATATATATAGAGAGAGAGAGAGAGAGAGAGATAGATAGATAGATAGATAGATAGATAGATAAGAATAAATCTAACCTAGAGTTAAGGAACCTACCTAGGTTTCACCTAACAGATCGTCAGAGCCAGTGTTTGCTCTACTTTTGTATTGAGGGCTTTAGTGTTAGGGTTCTCGTCTCGGTTTTTTTTCTTTCGACGAGTATTTTGACGTATGTTCAAGTACTTAGTTTGTTTCTTTTTCATTTCCATTTTTTCCCCTCCGCGTTTATACTCGGTGGGTTTTTCGAGACGGGTTTAAAAATAAAGTTATTATTAATATATATATATATATATATATATATATATATATGTATATATATATATATATATATATATATATATATATATATCTGTGTGTGTGCGCGCGCGTGTGTGTGTGTGTGTGTGCGTGAGTATTTGGGATACCGATTTACATGACAAGTAGGTAATTTCCTATTTCAATGATTTCTCCCTGGATGTGCGCTGTGGTGCAGTGGATATTGTCTCGAAAACAAGAAATCAGAGAGCCGAGTTCAAATTCAAGTTGAATTCGTTGTATTCACTTACGCACAAATACCCTTGAGAAATGTATTAATCCAGTTATAGATTAAATAGCAGGACAGATACGGTTCTTTAGCCTTGGTTGCCAACTAGTCTATCGCAGAAAGTAATGGCAACTCAGACATTCACCAGTCGGTAAACTTTGCTTGAAACATGGAAAAAAGTTAAAAAAAAAGAGAATAGATTTCTCTACCGATAACGACCCTCTCTTCTAAAAAACTGGCCGGTTTTTCAAGGATGACAATGGTTGTAACAGTTTTGTTTGTGTCATTACTACAGTTTGGGTAGAGACTACCTTTTTCTTGATTCTCTCTCAGAGTTACCTCTACCCAGTAAGTTCATGGTCTAAAGAATTCCGATAAGATTATCAAATGCGCCCGATGTGGAAGACCGAAGAGTAAAGCGGGAGAAACAAAAGAACGACGAAATTAGTTCGAAAAAAAAAAATATGTGTATTTATGGTTTTGTTTTTTCATTTCAAATAGCTATCGTAGAAGGCAAGTTAAGTTTCGATTTCAGAGTAGAAAGCTCTGAAATCTGGTAACATTTAGCATGTTCCGATTATATACGTGTGCAGTCAGAGTAACGGTTATCGGTGCAGAAGGGGGAATCGAGTTGAATTCACTTTCGCACTATTGATCCATGTCTTCTTTCCCCAAATATGGGTTAAAGATCAGGAGAAGTTAGACACACACGTCTTCGGTAACAGGCAGTCACAGTGAAGTGTTACTTTGAATTCAAAACCGTGCAGCAGACAACGAAAAATACTCCATAAAACTCGTCTCAGTTTAAAGACAATAGGGAAAATGAATCTGTGGTGAGTCATGCTCTTTTGTGCATTAAATGGAGAAGATGTTAAGAAAAAATACTTGCGAAATTATACAAGGCACTGTTGAAAGTTCTCAGCCCGACAAAGTATTTCTTCCAAAGTTATTATTTTGGGTCAGATTTTGTATCATGCCAAAAATTTTTCAGTACTGTGAAAATTACAGAACGTTTTACGGAAAACAAGTTTCCCCCCCAAAAATGAAGCGAGTTGGAATCACCATGTGGGTTTAATCTTTATTTCAGATCTACGGTGTTTACTAATGGCCCTAGGCCAATGGTCTAAATAGTTATGAAAGACAAGTTAAAATTTTAAAAAATACGATTAAAATTTAAAAAAATACGATTAAAAAAAAAAACGATTAAAATAAAAAAAATGGTATATTTCTCATATGCTTTTCAAAGTTAATCAGTCAGTCAAGTGCCATACATGATACATGTTTGGACGATCATATCTCTTTCGAAACATGACTGACTGGGCAGAAGATTATCCCACTGTAGGTTGCCATTACTTTCTGCGGTAGTCAGCCAAGGATATAGAACCCAGTCTGTTCTGTTATTTAACCCATAGCTGGAGGGAAGAGACGGATTAATACCTTTCCCAAGGGTATTTGCGCGCAAGTGAATGTAAGAAATTCAACTGGAATTCGAAATCGGCTCCCCGATTTCTCGTTCCGAGCCGATATCCACTGCACCACAAAAGTTAAACAATGCCGAAATTCTGCTAGACCTGCTAATATTTATAGAATTTTAAAGTAATACCCAGAAAAACAATTGCAGAAGTAAAACTCAGTTAATCGGAAAATTAGTGAACAATAGAATAGTGATTCAGAAGAGACGAAATCGATCGGTGTAGAACATGTATTTGTCAGAAAAGTATGTGAAAAAAAAAAAATGAAAGGAAGCAGAATTTTATTGCAAAAAGATGTATACGGAAATTAACGAAGATGAACGAAACTTGGTTATAAACAACCGACAATTTGAATTTGAAAATAATGTTCAAACAAATCATTTCAAAAAGATGTATATGTTTTATAGATGACGCAAAATCGTTTTTATAGAGTACGTCACAAAAAAACTCTTTGAAATGCTGGGTAAGCTTCATTTATTTGGGAAGGATATTAGAATAATACAAAACATATACTGACAGCATACCGCCTGCATACGGCTAGAAATGAATTCAGTAAATAGACACAATTAGAAAGGAGCTTAAGACAATGATGTTTCTTCTCGCCAGACGCATCCAGCCTTTACAATGAAGCAATCCTGAGATAATTAGAAGTCCTGTCAAAATTCTTTATTAGAATCTTAACAACATTAGAATCTCACAATCTTAACAATGCAGGTGGCACATTCTTGATAGCAACCACAGAAAGGAACTCACAGGAACTCTTACTGAATGTAGTATTTGTTCCGTCCGGTTGTTTTATAGCATATCAAATCGGCGGATCATTTATTGCTGGTAATACCTTTATTCTTTCAACAATTTATTGTTGTTTTTATATAAGTTTTGTGTCTAGTAATACTTTTTTCTTTTTCGAGTACCAAGATTCATTGGGTTTTGTTTTTAAGGGCAGGGTCCCCAAGTCCTACTCTGTTATTTAATCCATAACTGGAGGGAAGGGACGGATTAACATCTTTCCCAAGGGTACCAGTGCTTAAGTGAATGCAGGGTATTCAACTGGAATTGGAATGGAATTCGAGCTCGGCTCACCGATTTCTCTTTCCGAGCCGATATCCACTGCACCACAACGCACATCCATCATTAAACGCTTACAGCACCTGGTATTCCCAA
Source organism: Ascarosepion bandense (assembly GCA_037127315.1). NCBI lineage: Eukaryota > Metazoa > Mollusca > Cephalopoda > Sepiida > Sepiidae > Ascarosepion > Ascarosepion bandense. The sequence continues at coordinate 3,457,239 of JBBBDQ010002089.1, forward strand.
GCGGCCACCCATCTAAGTACTGACCAGGCTCAACGTTGCTTAACTTCGATGATCGAGCGAGAACCGGTGTATTCAACGTGATATGGCCGTAAGCCACTGAAAATAGTAAAGAAAAGCAAGAAGAAAAGATTAACAAAGAGACAGAAAGAATGGAAACAAAAGAGCCCCACCCCCCGAAAAAACCGGAAACATCAAAATCAAACAACTACAACAATTTAAATATCTAGAATTAGTTTTTAACAGAGGACACCGAAATACGAAATCACATTAGAATCGCGAAAGATGCCTTCTAAAAGCTAAGCAAAATAATTAGCAGAAAACGTTTTATAAACAAGAGAAAAAGTACCCAATTATTATGTGATATTAGTCCTCCAGCATGACAGTAAAAGCTGGACAATCTCCTCACAGATAAAGAGACTTGAGGCAAAAGAAATATCTTTATACAGAAGGATGCTGAGAATGCCACTGAACTAAACATGTAAGCAACGACGAATTTTTAGGGAAAATGGGAGCAAAAATAACACTTATAATTAAAATAAAAAAAAGACAATTGAAATTTCTATGTCACATAATGAGAAAAGAATGCTTAGAAAATTTGACACTCTCGAGACATTCAATGCAAGGTTCGATTCGATTGATCCATTTTCTACGGTTTATCAACCATTTGCTGGTTATTCAAAGGTCGAAAATATTTTGAGGTTGTGAGAATTTTACTAATTAATGTCTTAATAATTAATCTATTGCGTGGAGGAGAAGAGACGGATTCATAGTTTTCTCGAGGATATTTGCACATAAGTGAATATAATGAACTCAACAGGAATTGGATCTCGGCTCTAATTCATTACATCACCCGCATAAACAAGCTCACAGCACATGGTATTCCCAAACGGTCACCAGGCTCGACGTTACCTAACTTCGGTGGTCGTACGGGAACAGGTATTTCAACGTGCTATGAACGCAAGTCTTTAAAGCAAAAAGAGATAAGGGAAATCAGTAGGTAATATGCCCAACGATCTTGTGTAAATGGAGAACAGAACAGGGGTTAGGAGAGATAGCGAAAGGACCGACTTTAACAAGTGCTGCAAAAGTCGGGAAGTTGTGGAGAGTCATCATAAAGGGTCACGGCGCATAGAGGACGAAGATATTGTCACTTGATGCTGGCAGTTGAAGTATCGAGAAGATTAATATTCTTTGGGTTTCAATAGGACAACGGAGAAAAATGTTTAGGAAGGAAGTTTATTATCAGGCGGGGGCAATTTTCTTTACGAATATAATTGAAATACTTTGTAGAGAAAGATACTAGCTCAAATTATCTAAAGCGGGTTTTCCTCTGCTTTTTTTTTACCTTTTGGTCTTGGTTTAAGTTTTTTTTTTAATCATATCACTCCGAGCAAGGCGGTAACGCCACTGATGTGCAGGGGGCTACGTAAGAGTGAAACGATTGGAAATGAGAAAGCCGGAAACCACATCCTAAACAGGGAACAAGAGATAAGCCGCTACACCTGTTCAATAGACATGTGTGGAGTGTCAAACCGGGCGATAGTTTAGCCTATCTACTCCAATTGAAAAAAACAAAAAAGAAAAGAGTGAAAAGATTGGAAAAGAGAAAGCCGGAGACTACATCCTAAACAGGGAACAAGGGATGAGCCTCTCTACACCTGTTCAATAGACGTGGGTGGAGTGTCAAACTGGGCGATAGTTTAGCCTATCTACTCCAATTGAAAAAATAAAAAAGAAGAGTGAAAAGATTGGAAAAGAGAAAGCCGGAGTGTCCTCTTAATAACCTTATATAAAGTGTCCTCTTAATAACCCTATATAAAGCTTCTGAGCGAAAAGGATGAAAATGATGTCTACTCTCCGCCACATATGTTTTAAGATTACAATCTTCTTCTTCTATGTACCTTGTCCCTTCAGGACGTAGGCGATCATGGCCTTCCACTTTTCCCTATCCCTGGTGGCTCTGAGCACACCTTCTCCTGTTACATCATGCAATCCTCGTTCCGTCATCCACCTGATTAGGTCCTTTAAATATGTTATCCGTTGCTTTCCCCTGTCTCTTTTTCCCTACATCTGGCCTGTTAGTATCAGATTCTCCAAGCCCTCCTTCCTCATTGCGTGTTCCAAGAACTTCAGCTGTCTCTGTATTAATTTCCTTTTTGTTTCCATCATTTCCAAGACCTCATCATTGCTCACATGCTCAATCCATGATATTCGCAGCATCCTTCTGTAGAACCACATTTCAGTTGCTTCAAGTTTTTCCTTCACCTTTGATGGTCGATACGTAACACTAAAAAAGATTTTTTTTCTTTTTCTTTAGCGTATCAAGTCCTTTCAGGAGATGAGCGAATATTCAAATATTCTGTTACTCTAAGTAACTTTTGATCATTTATGACCCCTCATTTTCTCAGTTCTGCTATAAAAGGTTGTGTAGTTGATTTTGTTTAGCAGCATAGTAACCTCTATAGGTCATTTACTGCCGAAATCTAAATGTCTTGAACACAATCATATTCCTTAAAGTACATATAAAATGCATCGTTTGTCAGTTTGCTATAAAATGTATTGTTGGTAATTCTACTATAAATAGGTATTGTTTGTGATTGTACTATAAAAATCTATTTCTATACATTCATAGTTTTATTCGGCGGTTCACTGTTCGTCCATTGCTGGAACTCTAACAGTTGCTACGATTCATTATCTATAAGTAATTTACTCGCTGTTTTTCTTGCATTCAGTATGTCTTATAAGTGTCACATCCCCTAAGTCTTTTTTTTCCTCATTGTGTCCTAGAATCTTTAACTCACTTTTTTCTGATTGCAAAGATAAATTTTTTTTTTTTTTTTTTTTTTTAATCATCTCACCCCAGGCAAGGCATTCCACTGCCACTATTGCGCATGGGGCTACATAGGGGAAGGTAAAGAGAAGGAGTGGATAGACATAGGGAATGTCAGGAGAAAGGTGATAGATGAGTAAGGATAGCGAGGATGAGTGTCGGGCAGATGGGAAGAGTGTTTGATAGAATGGGAGCAGGTTAGTGTGTTAGGAAATTTCCTTGTTGTGTGCAAAAGTTTCCAGTGGGAAATTGAATTTTACATGAATGATCAGTTACAATTAAAAAAAAAAAGCGTTGAGAACATTTGCACACTCCTAGTACTTTTCTTGCGCGATAATCATGAACCTACTTCGCAACTGAGAACGTTGCATATTTTCAATTGTTACCAGTTTTCTTTAGTCTGAACTCAGATTAAAAGGCAAGATGTCAAGGAACGCATTTAAATGCCTTCTACTTGGAAATTTGGTGCAACAATCTTCCTAATATATTTCCATCTGATCCCATGTGAACTGTAGATATCTTAAGAATGCTAGCAATAAGTGTTCCTACTCGGATAAAACTGGGGGATTTGGAATGTTCAATTATAATCTCGCTGGCATAACATAATCTTTAAACAATAATCCCTTTCATTTACCTATGTGTCATAAAAGCTAAACTTTGTAAATATCAAGTTCATATTAATCACGCAAATATTTGTAGACATACTGAGCGAAAACTAAGATAAGAAGATTATGCAGAGCCAGATTCTTATCGGAAAATGTTTTTCCAATCTGCCTTGAAAAATGAGCATTTTAAATCAAACACCGATCAATGGTGTTGAGGATAAAAAGGGCAAGTATCTGAGCTAGTAAACAGGGTGAAGATAGTAAGTTAAGTCTGACATGAGAGCTTAATAATGAGTCATCTGGTAAGTATCAAATTCATTACTGCCCACACAGTGAACCCCAAACTGTGCTGATTTTATCCCTTACAACTAGCATGTGAATGTTTATAGACGCTAAGATAAAGGAACAATATTTACCGTTTCCCAAACTAAGTAAATGCTGAAGAACTCAAATATGAATAACCAACATTTAGCTTACCCCAAAGGAAACACATTCTTATCTAATCTAATCTAATCTAAATCTAAATCTAAACTTATTTATAAATGGAACTTTGTCTGTATGTGTATGTGTGTGTGTGTGTGTGTGTGTGTGTGTGTGTATCCGTTACCTATAGACTCCGAAACGGCTGAACTGATTTTCTTGAAAATTTATACAGTTGTACTATAAGCGTCTGCGAGTGTTCCTAGCTAGGTTTTGTGTCGAGACACCCCTGATAAATATCGAAAATCGATAATCGAAAAAATTGGGTTATAGAAGGAGTGGTCCGAATTTAATCAAATTTGATACACTCATAGACAAAGACATAAGAAACGATATTCAGAAGTTTCAAGGTTACAGTTCTTACAATAGTGCAGAAAATCGATAATATATATATATATATATATATATATATATATATATATATATATATAAAAGGAAAGATGTTTGTGTGTGTGTCTGTTTATCTACCTGTATGTCTGTATTTTTTTCAGCCCTTTTATTTTAGTTTTTGTTTCGGGTTTGGCTCTAAGTAGGCATAATTGTAGTTCTTAGTCTCAGCCATGATACCATTTACTCAAAGGATTTATTTAGTTTTCAAAATTCAGTTTACGATGAAAACACCTTATTTGATATCGATAGCAGGAAATCAAAATTTGACTTACATCCATTCATTTTCTTTCAGTCTACGGTTTCGCTTTAACTGGAAACAACTATTGCTTTTTAGTCTTTCGTGCCAACGTCCAAAGAGTCTGAGCTCCAGGACCATGGATTAGTTTTAAAGCTTTCATTACACCCGAGCAACGCCGGGCTATACTGCTAGTAAATTCATATATACAAAACCAATACTCACTCATCTTCGAACGAAGTAAATGATTAGACACAAACATAAATTACTAATATTTGCCTATACCAAACCAAGTAAGCGTTTATTGATTTAAAATATAAATGACCAATATTTACTTACACCCGAACCAAATGTTTATAAATTCGAGATTAAATGGCTAATATTTAACTGCGTCTGAATCAACCAAACGCTTCTAAACTCAAATATATTTTACTGAAATTATTACGACATTAAATAACCATAGATTCATATATCATAAAATAAACCAACCAAACTCAAATACATGACATGAGGTTACTAGCTTGTTTCCATTTAAAGCGAAACCGTAGACTGAAAGAAAAATGAATGGATTAAGTCAAATTTTCCTGGTATCGATATCAATATATATCGATATATTAAAGTTATTTTAATCGTAAACTGCATTTTGAAGGCTAAATAAGTCCTCTAAGTAAATGGTATCATGGCTGAGACTAAGAACTACAATTATACCGACTTAGAGCCAAACCCGAAGCAAAAACTAAAATAAAAGGGCTGAAAAAAATACAGACATACAGGCAGATAAACAGATACACACACAAACATCTTGCCTTATATATATATTATCGATTTTGTGCACTATTGTAAGAACTGCAACCTTGAAACTTCTGAATATCGTTTCTTATGTCTTTGTTTAGGAGTGTATCAACTTTGATTAAAATCGGATCACTCCTTCTATAACCCGATTTTTTTAATTATCGATTTTCAATATTTATCAGGGGTACCTCGACACAAAACCTAGCTAAAAACACTCGCAGACGCTTATAGTACAACTGTGTAAATTTTCAAGGAAATCGGTTCAGCCGTTTCGGAGTCTATAGGTAACGGGGACACACACACACACACACACGCACACAGAGACAGACAGACAGACAGACATACACACACAGAGACAAAGTTCCATTTATAAATAAGTTTAGATTTGTTTTATATTTTTTTCCACTCATTTGAGCCTTATCAACTTTATCATTTTAGCTCACAAATATAAAGATGGATTGCAAGTTTGTTAACCATATTTTCATGGAAGGCGCTTTAACACTCACAAAGGTAACTTTACAGTAAATAAATGCAAACATGTTTATTTACACGTTGTCTGACTCGCTCGCCGCAAGACATTAATTAGTGACAATCTAGACGCTAATCAGTGAATCTATTTCACCTAAAATACCTAATTAAGCGGACAAATTGCTAATCAGTTCAGTATCACCTTTTTTTTCCCTGGTAAGCAAATTAGGTTTTACTTATCTTCTTCGGGGCAACTATAATGGCGAATGAAAGCTGCTGAGACTTCCCGCGGCTTAAAACTGCGCGCACAAATAGTCGTGATTTCATTTGTTAGGATGCGCGTAAATGTATTTGTTGATTGATTCTCTCGGTTGTCGCCGTCGTATGGTCATAGAGAATGGCTGACAATGGTACTTGGTGATCATCAAATTGACGCAAAACTGTCACTAATCTATTCCAGCCTGTTAATTACTTGGATTTAGAAGAAAGAGACACATTCAAGACATCATTATCTCTCTCTCTCTCTCTCATATATATATATATATATATATATATATATATATATGGAAACTTGTCGTTAAACTCATTTCGAAAAACCCTCCGAGTACATAAGCGGAAGGAAAAAATGATAATAAAAAAAGAACGAGCTAAGCACCCGAACATCAGTCAAAGTACGTAGCCCAAAGAAAAAAACCCGAGACGAGTAACCTAAAACAACTTTCTAACAACAGGGGCCAACTTTCCCTGAAGATCCAATTTGGTGAAACGTTGGTAGGTTCGTTGGCTCTCTAGGTTAGTTATTTACTTACTATATATATATATATATATATATATATATATATATGATGAGCTGTGATAAGGTAAAACAGATCTGTCTGCGGATGACTATAGTATTTACGCTCTCACACCCTGATTGAGCACCCTGGAAGAATAGGAAACTTTGAAAACAGTAGCTACTCCGGCATATACGCATCGTTCATTCAGTAATGAATTAGAACACTCTGGCTATTGGGCGTGTATAATGATATCCACGCTAAAAAGTTTGCCTTCTTCTACCGAACGCTCATGGCCCAGAGGTAGAATCGCCGACTGACGCCAATTCGATCGGGTTTCAATCCTAGGTTAAAGAGCGATCGGAGTCTAACCGTACTGATCAGCTGTGACACAGCGAAACAGATCTGTCTGTAGGTGACTATATATATATATATATATATATATATATATATATATATAGAGAGAGAGAGAGAGAGAGTGTGTGAGTGATTGAATTAGAGTTAGACGATAGTCCATCATACATAGAATAAAAAGATACTTCTTTTTATTCTATGTATGATGGACTATCGTCTAACTCTAATTTTTACAAAACGAGAGATTTCATGATACACAAAATAGGCAGTTATTTTTCAGTCACCCAATATATTTATACCGAATACGACGCTGAGCAGAAATAGGATTTTTTAAGAATAAATTCACCCCGAGCAAAACGATAATGCCACTAAGACGCAAGGGGGCATGTGGGAGTGAAAGAGAATGAAAGAAGGGACTTGAAACTTAATATTAAGTAGGGAACAAAGGATAAACCACTACTCCTGTTCACAAGACTGGGGAGGTGTGTGAACTGGGCGATAGGTGAACCTAGTGAACAAAATATCAATAATTCAGGCGGAGATGTTAGAAGAATACAATTGCGAGAAGAATATTGGAATGAGGAAGTGCACTTTCCTCAGTGGGAAAAATAGAGCCTTGCCGAAATGTGACGTTCTCTGTCGAGTGATAAAGTACGCCGTATGAAATGGTGGTTTCTCCTAAAAGGAAGGGCGCATTTTTATTAGAATTTCTCATATGAGCATGACAATAGACATAATTTGAAATGAAAATGGGGAGTCTATTTTAAACATGAGTAGACATGATGGCGTTTGAAAACATATATAGGAGTTTGAAGTTTATAATCACTATACATTTCTTTATTTTTAGAGGCTTTCAGAATACATTTGTTTCTTTAAGTATTGATCGTGTAAACAAATTCGAAGGAGTGGCACATTTCTTTTCTTTGATAGATGTTTTAATAATAAATAAAATATAATCTAAACTTATTTATAAATGGAACTTTGTCTGTGTGTGTCTGCGTTACCTATAGACTCCAAAATGGCTGAACCGATTTCCTTGAAAACTTACATAGTTGTACTATAAGCGTCCGCGAGTGTTCTTAGCTAGGTTTTGTGTCGAGGTACCCCCGATAAATATCGAAAATCGATAATCGAAAAAATCGGGTTATAGAAGGGGTGGTCCGATTTGAATCAAATTTGATACACTCATAGACAAAGACAAGAAACGATATTCAGAACTTTCAAGGTTGCAGTTCTTACAATAGTGCAGAAAATCGATAATATATATATATATATATATATATATATATATATAAGGCAAGATATTTGTGTGTGTCTGTTTATCTGTCTGTATGTCCTTTATACAAATCCACAATGTTTATCCGATTCTCACCAAACTTCACACAAATGTTCTTTAGGCTGAGTCTGAGCTCCAGGACCATGGATTAGTTTTAAAGCTTTCATTATACCCGAGCAACGCCGGGCTATAGTGCTAGAAAGTAATAAAAATGTCTTCTCACTGGAGTTGTTCAACCTATACAGTAAGGTAATTCTGAGTGAATGAAAAAAAGTCTTACTGGGATTCATTTTTGGCGGCCGCAATCTTAACAATATAAGATATACAAATGAGTCGGTTTTGATATCAGAAACAGAAAATACTACAAAACCTCCTACATAAGGTTGTGAAGGAAAGCAAAGACCAAGCATTAATTACAAGAAGATAAAATGCATGGTTGTGAGCAGGGCCGTAGCTGATGCTAAAAAAAACAAAAAAAACACCGGGCACAGAAAAAATTGCCCGGATTTATTAGTTGACAATGTGATGACATCATCAGTGTCATCCGTTTCCAGAAACTATGATTTTTGCGGATTTTTTCGGCTATTCCGATGGAAATTAGGCACAGAACTTGATTGAAAGCAGGAAATCGGGTTCGGACTTTCTGAGTATAACTAATTTTTTTCTCCCAAAATTAATAAATAAACAGATTTTTACTACGTTCATTCGGATGTTTTCTTCGTTTTCTTTCTTTCTTTCTTTCTTTCTTTCTTTCTTCGTGAATTGTTTAATTTGATTTCTGACGAAGACATTTTTCCTTGCTCGGATTTTCACTATGATTGCACGGATCGGCCTGGACCCGTCCCCGGTGTGCCCGGTAGTCAGATACGGCCATAGTTGTGAGCAAATAAAACAACCCATTCGGCAAGCTACAAATGGGAGATACCAAAATTAAACAAGTGCGACAATTTAAATTTGTAGCAAGTGTTTTAAAAGAGGGCGGAAAGTGCAACACTGAAATCCAAAGGTGTATTGAGATAGCAAAAGATGCCCTCCAACACCTAAACAAAGTATTAAGAAGCAGAAAATTTTCATTAGAAACAAAGAAAAGAGTTCTGGACTGTTATGTAATATCAGTTATTTAATCAGCTTAGTACATGTGAGAAACGAAGCTTTAGAGAAAATGGAAAGAAAAAAGACTTAATATTAGGAAGAGACAATTGAAATTTCTAGGGAAAAGGGCCTCGAAAATTCGATACTCCCAGGACAGATTAAAGACAAGATAGACAGACGAAAACAAACTTGTGCACACGAATGGCGGAGCAGGGTTTAGGAGAGATAACAAAAAGACAACATTTATTAAGAGCTACAAACTAAAAGAAAATGTGGAGAGTCATGATCACCAATGTTCCGAAGGAACACAGTACATACAAGAATATGGACACAAAGCTTAAGCTTTGGAATTCATTAAAAACGCTGTATGTGATCCAATTTTTTATATTAAAATTCCTAACAGAACTTTAATCGATTTTTTCTCTTTTTAAAAAGGAATATAAAAAATAAACAACATGTACGTGTATCTGTGTATGTATGCGCGTGTGTAAAAATTATAAATGTCTCATGAAAATAATTTCTCGTCACTCAAATAATTTTGAAAGCTGTAAAGATGTGGAAAATAGAGGAACATGATTTATGGAATTATGGGAAATAAAAATAACTACAAAAAATGAAGAATAACATACACACGTTATATATATATATGAGAGAGAGAGAAAATGGTGCAGAATATTTAACGGATCAAACACCACATCACGTATATATGATATCAGTCTGTTTGAGAAATAATGACTCTCAAGTTAAGTTGGAAGTAAGAACAAAATGGAGAAAGAAAAGATAGAGAATGAACGAAAGAAAGAAAATTGAAGGAAGAAAACAAAAGTAAACGAATAATTGAAAAAAATGAAATAAGAAAGGAAGGAAAGCCGAAAAGTTGAAAAGTTAAAGAAAGGAAGATAAAAAAGAAAAATAGAAAAGAGAAAATAAAGGAAGAGATGAGAAATAAAAGAAGAAAAGGATAATGAAGAAAGAAATGAAAACAAGGAAGTAAAAAGTAAGAAAAGAAATAAAGGAAGAAAAAATGAAGGAGGAATGAAAAAAAGGAAAATATAAAAGAATCAGCGAAAGAATGAAAGAAAGAAAAGCAAAGAAGTGTAAAAATAAAAAGAAGAAAGGCGAGAAAAAAAACATGAAAAAATGATAAAATTAAATTTTTTTTGATAAATAGGAATGATTGTAAGACAAAGACGGGCTCCTGTAAGGGAGGTAATATTATCGTAATTTACTAAACGCAGCTTAGATGTGGCACAAGGCCGAAAGTATGGGGCACCCAGTGAGGATCGAACTCACTACTTAATTGCAATAGTTCTAGCGAGACAAGCTTGCTAACCATTACACCACCTTGAGGTGCCCAGGGAGGTAATATTATTGTAATTTACTAAGCGCAGCTTAGATGTGGCACAAGGCCAAAAGTATGGGGCACCCAGTGAGGATCGAACTCACTACTTAATTGCAATAGTGCTAGCGAGACAAGCTTGCTAACCATTACACCACCTCGAGGTGCCCAGGGAGGTAATATTATTAATAAAAATATTTTGTAATGCATCAAAATAGGGTTTTATTCTCCACTAACTAGAGAGGGTTAGCCTACTTTGAATATCATTCGAAACCCTGACTTTTATCCAATTCTAAAACCGACTACTGGTTCCACACAATTATCTCTGCTACCGAATAGTTCCAGTAAAGATATATACGAGGAAACTATCAAAGACTTTCAGCTCGAACCACTTACCTAAATCTGTATTTTTATTTAAAAAAAAAAACCCAAAACATCAAAATAATGATCAAAATAAATTGGTCGAGTCGAGGGTTTTTCAACATTCTCTTCCTAACAGAAAGTTGTTTAATAAGAAGATGGGTCTATTAAAAATTTGCCGGAAAAAACATTTTTTTTAAATCATCTTATATCTCTTATCTTCTTTCACCTTTTGCCTGGATGTTTACATTATCGAATTTCCAATCTTCGATACCCGTCCATATTTTCATCGAAATATTGTTGAAAAAGGGGATTTCGCATGCCAAATGGGAAAAAAGAATGTCCTTCGCCCTTGTGTTTTACTTTTCTTCTCTCTCCATTAATATTTTATATAGCCATATATTCTACACCATTTCTTGACGCTTTTTCATCTCTCAGTTTTTATTCAGTTAAGAATCTTCGCTGCCATCCTCTTTTTCTTTTTTTATTATTTTTATTCAGTACAAGTCTCAAGAGCCTCTCAAGGAAGCGAGTTAATGCGGTTTTATAATCGTAAGAGTAGAAGGTAAAATTTCAGTTTATGAGAATATATAGGAAAGATAAAAGTTAGCCGTAGACTTTTCAAGGGGACGATTGTAGTGATCAGTGAGTATTTTCTCGCAAGTTTGTTCCACAAAGCAGTGGTTCTCAGAAATATACTTTCCGGGTGGAACTTCTTCCTTACTGATGGAATACGAAGAAAATGGGGATGATTCATCCCAGTGTACGAGGTATGGTGGACCTTAGCGGAGAAGATCAGAACTGGTGGAATTAATGAATGTAGCACGTTAGAATATTCTTAAGGAAATAGTATTTTGTCTTGTTCTACTTTTCTCGTGGTGACTTAAGCGGTTGTAAAGAAGGCTTTCCTTAATGTGTTCTCTTTTAAGTCCCTGAACGTTTAGTGCGACTCAATATGTTTGTTTGCAAATATGACTTTTGCATAGTTTTGACATATTGCAGTTTCTGCATTGCTTTAGGTTTATTTCATTTTTGTAATGTTGCCACAAATTTTTACGGAACTGGGACGTTATGACTCCCACAGTCAGCTCTTGTGCGTGTTTTTGTTTGAGAAGCTGTTTGGTGTTCAAATAGACCATGTTGTTTTGAAGTTTCCTTCCAGTCTTTTCTAAGTTCACAAGAGCCTTAGTTGTTCTTCGAACCAAGTGCTGATCATTACTTGGCCATTCACTGTGAACCTATTTTAGCTAGATCCGTTGCGTGACCTAAGTCGATATTGGCCAACCATTTCATTATCTGCTTCCTTCTCTACCTTTGCGCTTAAAAAAAGATAATTACTTGCGATTTGATCCGAAATTTGGTATTTTCTTGTAAAACATTTATTTTTTTTTCAAGGCTTTCTAGTGTGGATACCGATACCGTTATGATCGCTACATTGAATGATTTCCCTTTTGGTTTTTAAGCTGCGTCGATCCTGGTCATTTCTTAAATGGTGGTTCACTTGGGGACTTTGGTGCCGTAAGCAATCTCCTGCATTCTGATATGTTTCGGTTTTAAATAACCCACAAAGGTTTGATAAGACGCAAAAAGAATATCAATTCCCTTTCGGTTTCATGAGAAAGATTCCGATAGTTACCAGTACGCCACAAAGCACATTTTCTTGTCTTTATCTAATATTTGTCCAACTCCTTTATTATTCTTTTCTTCACCTACGTATATGATTATTACAAATATGATTTTGTAATCGTTATTTATAAAATCCCTATTGACTTTATATTGTTTAACAACAATAACTCAAATGAAATAGAGCAGTCACCGCAATATAGTGTAGTAATATTTATAATGTAATAATAATAGTATTATATAGTGTAAGATTATGATGTAATAATAGTATTAAATTGTCGCCATTTTATATTTTTAATTTCGCGCATGCGCTTTGTTGTTAATGTTGTCGGTTGCACAGTTAGTAGTGTCATTTGGCACTGTCTGTTAGAAAAATAGCAGCTTGACGCAATTCATTCCACCAGAAATTCGGAAACGGATGGTGTATTGCTTGGCGATTGCATAAGAAGCTCCAATGCGAACATTTTAGAGTGTAAATTTCAGACGATTCGGAAAGAGTTGGAGGAGTCAAATGGTGATTACGAAGGCAGGGCAGCACAGAAAACGCATTTTGATCGTTCTGATAAGAAAAGAACTCCCGAATTTGTTGGTAAGGGTCTCAGACTCAACACTGAAGTCTGTATCAAGCGCCTTGATGAAGTAATGATGCCCTAGATCAAGAGAGTGGCTACTGGAAGACCCTATGTGCGGCAAAAGAAATCTGTAATGTCAAACAAGCAAGTAAACCCAGACATGGCTGTCAGACAATTTCTGTGACCACATCACACCTTACAGCTGGCCACCTAACTCCCCAGACTGCAGCTCCCTTGATTAATATGTGTGCGGCTCAGTTGAGCAAAAAAACAATCAAAACTAATTGTAACACCAAAGATGGACTGAAGACAAGGATTGTGGCAGCATTCACCAACTTAAACAAGGATACCGTCTAGTAGAGATCCAGAAGATTCCGAGGTTGTCTGGAGGCCGAGGTTGTCTGGAGGCCGTGGTTGAAGCCAATTTTATCGAATAAATTTACTTTTTAGTATTTAAATTATTTTTGTTTAAATTTGGTAAATATGACTATTAAAATTAAATGTCAGCATTATTTTCATTTTTGTCTAATTTAGACGACAATTTATCCATCACACTCGGGATATTGTAAGAATATTTATAATGTAATAATAATATACAGTATAATTATATTTATAATGTAATAATAGTGAAATAATACTTATAGCAATATACTGTAATGATATTTAAGTGATGAATAAAATAATTGTTTTACTGTGAATTTTATGAAGTTTAGCATATGTTACTTTCTATTATTACATCCAGAACTCATGTTTTCAAATAAAAATGTATGTTCGAGCCTCACTTTGGTATATTTCATTTGCCTCTATCAGTGCTTTTGAACTTTGGGGCTTTTATTAAGAAACTATTAAATGGTTGAATTCTGAGTCTGACTGTTCATAAATGAAACCGTGGAACGTGAAACAATGGATTACATTTATATTATAATGATTATTCTATGGGTGGCAAAATATTTTTCAGGCTTTGATATCTTTGTGGCCTTTAGTTTAGTTTATATGATATTAGCAGTATAGCCTGGCGTTGCTCGAGTGTAATGAAAACTTTAAAACTAATCCATGGTCCTGGAGCTCAGACTCTTTGGACGTTGGCACGAAAGACTAAAAAGCAATAGTTGTTTCCATTTAAAGCGAAACCGTAGACTGAAAGAAAAATGAATAGATGTAAGTCAAATTTTGATTTCCTGGTATCGATATCTGATAAGTTTTTGCGTCGTAAACTGAATTTTGAAGGCTAAATAAGTCCTCTGAGTAAATGGTATCATGGCTGAGATTAAGAACTACAATTATACCTACTTAGAGTCAAACCCGAAACAAAAACTAAAATAAAAGGGCTGAAAAATTACAGACATACAGGCAGATAAACAGACACACACACAAACATCTTGCCTTTTATATATATATTATCGATTTTCTGCACTATTGTAAGAACTGCAACCTTGAAACTTCTGAATATCGTTTCTTATGTCTTTGTCTATGAGTGTATCAAATTTGATTAAAATCGGACCATTTCATCTTTAACCCAATTTTTCGATCATCGATTTTCGATATTTATCGAGGGTACCTCGACACAAAACCTAGCTAAGAACACTCGAAGACGCTTATAGTACAACTGTGTAAATTTTCAAGAAAATCGGTTCAGCCGTTTCGGAGTCTATAGGTAACGAACACACACACACACACACACACACAGAGACAAAGTTCCATTTATAAATAAGTTTACATTTAGATATTTAAATTTGAAAATACAATCAGAGAATGAAAAAAATGTATAGATAATATGGCGAACAGCATCTCAGCTTTGGAAATTATGAGAAATCAGTTTTTTTTTCCAGTGAATTTTTCCTTTCGCACTGAAAGCCGATATTCTGGCAAATGGATAGAGCAGCGAGGATGAAATTCCACAAATTCCTGGTTATTACTGAACGGCGTTTTCCTCTTTTTCACCCAAGAAGCAATCAAACAAACAAAAAGCAACATTTGTTTTTAGATTATATTCCCCACTGCTGACAACCCCCAAGTTTGACAAACAGTTGGCAGTCAGTTGAGCCGTTGTTTCCCGCCTTTAGCATCATTTGCTTGATTTGAGTCATAGTTGAAGCATGGCCTATCAAAATGGCCTGCGATAACTTGACATCCTGATTTACACAGTGATGGGAACTTGATCTCAGCATGAGAATCAATAGCGTAGCGTATTTATTGGGTTTGTCACTACGTGTTCGGGTATTATCAAGTTCCGTCGATTCAGAAAACTAAACAGTGTCAAATCAATCGAGATAGAATTATATATAAAAGAGAGAGAGAGAGAGAGAGAGAGAGAGAGAGAGAGAGAGAGAGAGAGCAGCCATGTCTAAATGGTTATAACAGGAGAAGAAAAAACAAAACTATCATGTTGTTTTAATAAACATGCCAATTAAAGGGAACAATGGTGATTTGAACGTCTCACCGTGAAGAAATTGTTGATAACAAAGGCTCGCAGATAATTACTACTAAAGTGAATTCGATCGTAACTGGGTGACTTAGATTTGTGACCGTTTCTCAAACTAAAATAAACAGTGATTTATGTCTTCCCACGCATATAGCTAATTTGTAAAGCTGGAAATATACATTTGCATACGGGTTAGAAAAGTATGTTCAAGTCCATGAAAAAACTGGCTCAGGTGTCAGAGTAACATAATTAAAATTTCAGGCTTACGACCACATCAGGTTGAAACAGGGATTCACGTACGACCCCCGAAGCTAAGTCTGGTCACTACCTAGATAGGTGATCGCTTGGGAATACCAGGTGTTGCAAGCTTGAATGTGGGGGTGGTGCAATGAATAATGGCTCGGAGTTGGTAATTGGTGAGTCAAATTTCAATTTAGATTGGATTTGTTATATTCACACACGCAAATACCCTAAGGAAATGTATGAAACTAACTTTTCTCTCCTAGCTATGGGTTGTAGTCGACTTGTACCAGTAAAATCATTATTATCCCAAAAATAAATATAAACTGAGTAAAAAATATTTAGATTCTGGCATTAAGTACCCCTTAGAGTTTGATATGCAGCTTAAAAACAAGACCTATCCTCTATTCTTCCTGTTGTAGGTTTCAAGGGAAGACAGATACCTATAAAAGAGTAGAACTAATCTCAAATACTTTGATGCAGTGTCATGACTCGGTGTTTATCAAAAAAGTCTCGTCTGCCATTACTTTTTATACAAGTGTCATCCAGCTGAATTCATTGCATTCACTTACGCGCAAATACCCTTGGGAAAGGTATTAATCCGTCTATTCCTTCCAGTTATGGGTTAAATAACAGGACAGATTGGGTTCTATAGCATTGGCTGGCAAACCAGTCTACCTTAGAAAGCAATGGCAACCTACTGCGGGATAATCTTCTGCCCAGTCAGTCATGTCTCTTTCGAGACATGATCGCCCAAGCGTGTTTCACGTATGGCACTTAACTGACTGAAGTAACTGGAGGCTTTTTCTCATAAATTTACAGTTGAAATGGCGAGATGTAACCTTTAGTTCTATGCTAACATTTTCTTCTAACGCGTTGTTCGCTTGTAGAACTTTGGAGTGGGGGGGGGTTCTTTTTATGCCAATCAAATTTGATCTTCAAAAATTTAAAGGCAATGTTAATCACTATTTCCTGTCTTCTTAATTCCTGTTCTGTTATTGTTCTTGTATATAAATAAAGTGTCACTACTGACAATCGAGTTTGAACGCGGATCGCCAGAGAACAAACATCTCGTTTTGATGTAATTAGAAGAATCGTGCTACTGGGATCACGTGGTGTAAAAATTACATATGGGTACATAAATAACATTCAAAGTAGAAAAGAAAAAAAAAATGTCCGATCCCAACTTGTGCAGGGTCTACGAGATATTTTTGGCCGAGCTTACGGGCTTAAAAATCTGATGTAATGAATATGCATACACCGTGGTTTCACTGCACAGTAATATGATTGGCTGGTGTCAGCCATAAATACAGACTAAAGCGAGGACGTATATATGTTTGTGGCAATATGTCTACGTCTCAGCATACTGCATACGACTACCGGTCATTACGGCTACTTGCTAGATTGTCCTACCTGGTTACATTGCCGAAATCGCTTAGCTACTTCGTATAATATATATATATATATATATTTTTCTTCCGGTACATATAAGTTGGCGACGAAGAATTCGGAACGATTTTACAAGACTAAGAAGAAAAATAATAGAGTTGACAACATTTACGAACGAAGAACGTCAGAAAGACTCGTTCGACACTTACAGAAAGCAATTTTTTCCTCATTTTTTGTTTGAACGCTTACTAACGAGTAACGTTAGAAAAAAAACTTGTGCAACGCTGACAGAAAGTAAGAAAGTGCCCACCCCCACACCTTGTTTAGACTTTAATTTTATTTTCTACATAAATTGGAGCAAAAATGTTTGGATGCGTTCGCAGAATGGAGCCAATTGTGGAATTAACTAAGGTGCTACGAGTCACTTTAAAAGCAACAACAACTTATACAACAACAATTCCAACAACAAAAGTTTGAGAAGTTGTTCAAACAACAGGCAAAAGACAAATCACCTTTGGAAGACGTATTATCAAGGACCACAAAAAAAAACCGGGTTCTAGATTGTTTTCTGCAGCGTGAATTTCAAATTCACTCTATGAATTTAAATAGAACCCCCGACAGTGGTTCAACTTTTTCGGCTTATTTGCGTAGATCTGAAAGAATATTTACGAAAAGATGTGAACAATAGTCAGACGAGGAAAACTCACTCTTTTGCTGCAGAAGTTGGGAACAGAAGAAAATACAAAAGACGCAAATTTCTTCCTCCCAACGAAGCCAGAATAAATTACATTCAGTGAAAGAGTAGAAATTTTGTCGAAAATTTCCGATAAAACGAGTCTATTTCATATACGATACAAGTGTCTAAATATCGTAAAACAAGATGATTTTGTCACGTATGCAGGATGGTTAATGCACAGTGTGAAACCTTTAAATTAAAGGAATTGTAAAGCGACATGTTTAAGTGTCTAATTTTTGTGTAGGGGCTAACGACCCCGAAGGACAAATAAATTAGATCAAGAATCCTCACTATTATAGAACAGGATCTGAAGATTGCGCTACAAAAAGTAATAGAATAATGTCAGTGACTTATAAACATAAAAAAATAATACTCGGTTTAAGAGAATTTCGCAAGTACAAACTGTAAGCCAACAGAAGTAGATACAGAATAAAGAAAAATTATATGCAGTTCGTGTGGAGGACAGCATATAAAAGACTGTTTCTTTAGGGATAAAATGTTTTAATTGTGGGCGTGTATGCAATAGAAGTTCTCGTCGGGAAAAACAGAAAAGTAAAATCAAAGATGAACGTCGTTATGTCAAAAAACAAAATTCAGGAGGGTAAAAAAAATACCTTAATGTAAAAATAAATAGGCAGACCGTAAAATTATTACTCGATTCAGGAAGTGATATCTCGATAATAAACGAGCAAATATGGAAAAAAATTGATTACCTACTGTTGACTAACACAGAAAAAATTGCTAGGGGAGTGTCAGGAAAAAGACTTAAGTTTAAAGGTGAATTAAAATGTAACATTTCGTTCATGGGGGAAAATTCACAAATCGAAAGTGTGCTCCCTGGTTCAGTAAACCTCTTGCTTTCTGTAACAAAGTTAACGTTATAGAGAACGATAAGACGACGAAAATAGATTTAAGAATTTGAAAAGCGAATTCTCTCGTGTTTTTTCAGAAGGACTGGGTCTGTGCACAAAAACAGAAGTCAACATCGAATTGAAAGAATGTTAAACCAATTTTTAGACCAAAGAGAAAAGTAAATGACTGCTTCAAAGATCATGCGTAGCCTCTACCGTCTCCTGAGGATATATTTACTAAATTAAATGGAGGTAGTGTTTTCAAATTGGACTTGTCGGAGGCTTACCTTCAGGTTAAAGTCAGTGAAGAATGTTCGAAGTACCTAACAATAAACACGCATAAAGGGATGTTTAAACTAAATCGTCTTCAGTTTGGATTGAAGGTAGCTCCAAGTCTATTCCAGCAAATAATGGACACAATGTTGGCTGGTTTGGAGTATGCAATCGTATAATCAGATATTTTGATTAAAAGTGTAAACGAGGCCCAACACAAAAGGCATTTTAGAGTAGTATTTCAGAGACTTGAGGAGTACTGATTCATGCTGAGTGCTGAAAAATGCGAGTTCTTCTTAAAGATAATATATTTAGGGCAGATCATTGACAGTAAAAGAAAAAAACCAGATTCAGAAAGATGAGGCTATGAAATATGTCAGCACGTGATAATGTGGCTAAATTCCAGGCGATCTTGGGATTAGTAAGCTACTATGGCATTTATATCCCGAAAATGTATGATAGGAGAGCTCCTTTAAATGAGTTGATGAAAAGGGGCGCAAAGTAGATATGGTCGAAAGCATGTGAACATGCTTAACCGCCCCCCCAAAAAAAACTGTCTATTAGCAGATCTATCGTTAGTGCATTTCGACCCGAACAAGAAAATTATTGTAGCAGCAGATGCCAGTAATGAGGAACTAGGTGCTGTATTGCTTCATAAATTCGAGGACGGAATTACGAAGCTAATAGCTCATGCCCCGAGAAGGTTACTGTCCCCTGAACGAAGTTAGTCAAATTGTAAAAGTGTTTAGCAATAATCTACGCTGTGAAAAAATGTCACCGTTTTATATACGGAAGAGGAGTTTATTCTGCAAACAGATCACAAACCGCTGTTATCAATATTTGGAAAAAAGGTATACTAAATCAACTACAGCGTCGGGGTGTAATTCTATAGAATTATAATTTCAAAATAGAATGTGTGCCTTCAAAGAAGCTAGGTCACGCCGATGGCTTATCAAGATTGATACCTGAATAAATAGTAATAGCGGCGCTAAGAGACGAAAGTGAATTGTCGAGTCTGGTATGCAACACTATTAGAGAACTTCCGGTTAAGCTAGAAGATGTGAAAAAAAAAGCAGCGTAGAACGATGATTTCATTAAAACAATGTAAAAGCAAGTCTGGTTGATGGAGAAATCTAAAATCTACGAACAGGCATTACTATAGGCAGATAGTTGTAATCGCGGGTACTCTGCAAAAAATTCTGGAAGTTTCATACTGGCCATCCAAGGATTTCGAGAATGAAATATTTAATGAGAAGCTATACTTATTGGCCGAGGATGGACCAAGACATCGAAAACTTGGTGAAACGGTGCATAGGATGTCAACTGCAGCAAGGGATTCACCGGTAAAGATTCAACCATGGCCAAAGACAGATGTTCCATGGACTCGATTGCATACAAGTATGCAGGGCACATAGATAGATTTTATGACCTAATTATTGTGGACAGTTTCACAAAGTGGCCAGAAATTCTTAAGTGCAGACATCCAACTGCAACAAATACAATAAACGCACTTAATTACATTTTTAGTCGCTTTGGTTTCGCTAAAACTTTAGTCAGCGACAACGGAACGCAGTTTACGGGAAGAGAATTAAAGGAACTCAGTTCATCATTGTCCATTGAGCACGTGACAACGCCAGTATATCATCCAAGATCGCATGGGCTGGTGGAAGAATTTGTGGACATCTTTAAACGAACGTTAAAGAAAAGTCAAGGCGTGGACATTAATGGAAGAAGTATTCAGAAATTTTTGGCAGTATATAGGATCACACCAAATCCGAAAATGACTTCAGGATTATCACCAGCATAGTTAATGTTTGCGAGGAAAATACACTGTCTTCGACATGCTGTTGCCTAGTCCGGCGAAGAAAACTGCTAAAAGAGAAAACCTGATGACTAAAGCGTATCAGCTACGTGACAGTTTTTTTTTGTTTTTTTTTTCAAGAACTTTCCGGAGCTGGAAAATGTATTGAAGAAGGAATGATAACCAAAATAATTGGACAGGTCATATGACATAAAAGCGGAAACATTCCGGTGCAAAACACTTTGGAATCAATTGAGACCCAGATACACTACAGATGTCACGGAAAATACCGAAGAAATTCTAATAGAAGTCCTGTATGACACAGTTGAAAATCCCGTTCCCGCAAGTCAACATTCGCCGATGGAGGTATTCCCGACCTCAAGACCAGAGGTACCAGTGTGTCAAACGCCAGCACGACAGGGAGGATTGAGGCGAAAAAGACTTAGGAAAAAAGTCAATCGATTATGTCCAGACCCTAAAAAGAAAATATTAAAGCTAAATTTCACGGGAATATTTAGCTCGGAGCGGGGGGGGGGAAGTGATGTAATGAATATGCATACACCTTGGTTACCCCTCACAGTAATATGATTGACTGGTGTCAGCCATAAATACAGATTAAGGACGTACATACGTCTACATCTATTGCACAAGCCTACGTTTCAGCATACTGCATACGACGAGTACCGGTCATTACGGCTACTTGCTAGATTGGCCTACCCGGTTACATTGTCAAAACTGCTTAACTACTTAGAATAATATATATATATATATATATATATATATATATATAATATTCATTTCCGGGACATATCAAGATCATACTTTAAAAAGGCCTCGCGGGATTGCATATAAATACCCAGAAAAGAAAAAGATCTAACAGTATTCTTGGAAAGCGTTATTTTTAATATATGTGACTTACAAAAATGGCGATGAGTATTCGTTTGAATATACGCGAGAGAAAAAAACAGTATCCTAAAAGTCGTAATAGGATATTCAGTTAATATTGACTACTTCAAAGAAACGTCATATTTTCAGGACTAAAGAGAAATAAACAGGCGAAGTTATTAAAAAATATTCAGCGCAGTACAAGAAAATAAAAGTAAAATCTATCATGATTGAAATGTTGGCGCTACAAAAGCAACAACGAAAACATTCATTGCAGCAACAAAATCAATTACAAGAGAAGTTTTTTAAATTATTATTTAATAAAACTAGAAGAAAAAAAAACTGATTTATTCACTCCAGATGTTGTTGGTAATTAAATTAGAAAAGTTTTATACAATCCAGACAAAGGGCTAACTTTTCCAGCTTATAGAAGATATGAAGTGAATTTCAAAGGGAATTGTTTGCATTGGAACAATGAAAAGAAATTTCGTTTAAGAAAATTGTCCCCCTGCTGAACATGAAAAGTATATAAATTTTATTTCGAAAAAAACAAAAACAAAAAAAAAAACACCCCCTCACCAAAAAAACAAACAAACAAAAAACAAAAACATGTGAGATAAATTTTGCTGAAACTGTAGTAATACTATAGAAAATTTTCGGTTACTTAATGACGATGAAGATTTTGTCACTTATGTACAAGTCGTGAATCGAGAAGTTTAAGTTAAATTCATTTAACTCTGGATTTATTTAAATGCTTAATATTTGGACGGCGCTTAACTTCTAAAAAAACGTGGAAATAAGATCCAGAATACTCGCGGAATTAGAAATGGATCCCAAATTAACTCCCCAGAAAACGTATTGTAAATCTAAAACTAGATACCACAAGGATTGTAGAAAGAGACATTTCACAAGTACATAGCATTCAACTATCTAATAAAAAACAAAACAAAACTATAGAACATTAAAAAAGACAATAAATGCCTTCAATACCTAGTAGTTGCCACGGTTGTGGAGGAAAGCATTTAAAAAGTTATTGTTTTTTTTAAACAAAAAAAAAAGTGCTACGAATGTGGGAGGGCAAGACAGAAAAGTATCTATTGTAAATACAAAAAAAATAAAAAAAAAACGCAAGTGAACATGGTAAATACAGTGTAAAGTCAAAAAGCCTAAAGAAAAATATTAAAACTTCTTTAACCGAGTTCTCAGTCGTTCCTGTCTTTAAGAGTTGTGGTGAACCCTCGGACCCATCCAACTATCGCCCGATCAGTCTTCTACCAATATTCGGGAAAGTATTCGAGGCTATAATCAATGCTGAAATAGTTCATCATCTCACCGCCCACAAACTGTTCTCCGACAGGCAATATGGATTCCTCTTTGACAGGTCCACGGCCGACCTGCTAACAACTGTAACGGAGTACATGCTACAGGCCCTTGATGAGTCTGACGAGGCTCGCGCGGTTGCTCTGGCCATCTCCAAGGCTTTCGACAGGGTTTGGCACCCTGGCCTCCTATGCAAACTACGCGGTTATGGTATTACCGGTCGCCTGCTTGACCTAATCCAATCTTTCTTAAATAACCGCAAAATGAAGGTCGTTCTGAATGGGCGTGCCTCTTCGTCCTACAGCACGAATGCTGGTGTCCCACAGGGCTCTATCCTGGGCCCGACGCTCTTCCTTATTTTCATCAACGACCTCTCAGATGAGATCAAGTCCCAAGTAGGCATCTACGCAAATGACACTACAATATACTCCCGCTCCAGTAAGAAACCAGTCGTGGCGGACAGACATAATCTCGCTGCTGACCTTGAGCGGGATCTACACTCTGTGGTGAACTGGGGCAAGAAGTGGCTTGTCAACTTCAATTCCTGTAAGACCAAGCTCTTGTCTGTCAACCATTACAGGCAACCTCTTCTGCCTCCCATAAGCATAGACCAGGTGATTCTCCCGGAGAGTAATACACTACGCCTCCTCGGACTTACCCTGTCCTCAGACCTCAAGTGGAACCACTATATTGAATCCATAGCAAAATCTACTGCTAAGAAGATTGGGTCGCTATGTCGATCCAGGATGTTTTTTCCACCTGAATCCATCCTGCATATATACAAGTCAACCATCCGTCCGTGCATGGAGTACTGCTGCCATTTATGGTCAGGTGCCCCTGCCGTTCTCCTCGGTGTTCTTGACAAGCTCCAAAGGAGAGTCTGCAATGTGATAGGTACTGATCTGGCGACTCGACTGCAGCCACTTTCCCATCGTCGAAATGTGGCCTCCCTCTGTCTCTTCTATAAATACTTTCATGGCTTCTGCTCGGATGAGCTTAAGTCACTGATGTCTCCTCAACAGGTGTTTACCCGTGCAACCAGACTGGCAACTGGGTCCCACCCATTCACAGTCAGGTTAGCCAAATGCAGACGACAATTCTACTCCTGCAGCTTCCTCTCTCGCACTTCCCGCCTGTGGAACTCACTCCCGTATTCTTGCTTTCCTGACGGCTACAACCTCCAGAAATTTAAATGCAAAGTTAATACTCATCTACTAACCACTGGCCTCTAGCTCTCTCCCCTCCCCTGTATAACCTTCCCTTTCTCTCCACCTATGTATCTGTCATCGCACCTGCTTTCTCAACTTTCTATTGTTCCTTTCTAACTAGCTTGTACTCCTCACTCTTTTCTAATTAATCTTTTTACATTTATGTAGCCCCCTGCACATCAGTGGCGTTTCCGCCTTGCTCGGGGTGAAATGATTAAAAAACAAAAACAAAAAAACAAAAAAAAAAACAAAAACTTCTCAAAAGAGGAAATTTGTTTTTGTGAAAATGAATGTAAAAACAAAAACACAACTAGATACAGGATCTGATATCACCAAAGAAAATGAACAGACATTTAGAAATAAACTCGGTTTATCCATTTTAACTGCTAAAAATGTTGCTCATTAAGCTTCCGGAAATAAATTGAACTTTATAAGTGAATTCACCTGTCACATTTCTATTTTTTTTGGCAAAACTTTAAAAAAGCGATGATGTTTGTTTTAAATAATACAGCTAATTTATTTGGAACAGATTGGATTGCATTACTTGATTTTTGGAACCTTCCAATTAACACTTTCTGCAACAAAATATTGTTACCTCTCGTGCTGATACGGCAACTGAAAAAAATTAAAGAATGAATTAAAAAGTTTTTCAGAAAGTCGAGAGAAATGCGCAAACTCTAAAGCTAAATTTAAAGTAAAAACTGTAACACCGACATTTAAGCCGAAAAGGAGTGTACTATTTGCTTCTTTAGAACCAATTAAAGAATTAGAGAGACTAGAAAAATTGTGTGATATCAAAAATAGACTATTCTGAATGGACATCACCAACAGTTTACGTTACAAAAAAAAAAAATCTGCATATGTGCAGATTTTTCAACGACTGTAAATAAAAGTTTGAAACTATATAACTAACCGTTACCAAGTCAAGAAAAAAAATTTGCCAAATTAAATTATTTTTTTCTAAATTAAACTTTTCAAACGCTTACCTACAAATTGTGGTGCAGTGGATATCGGCTCGGAAAGAGAAATTGGGATGCCGAGTTCGAATTCCAGTTGAATCCATTGCATTCACTTACGCACAAATACCTTTGGGAAAGGTATTAATCCGTCTCTTCCCTCCAGTTATGGGTTAAATGGCAGGACAGATAGGGTTCTATAGCCTTGGCTGGCAACCAATCTACCGCAGAAAGCAATGGCAACCTACTGCGGGATAATAATCTGCCCAGTCAGTCATGTTTGTTTCGAGACATGATCGCCCAAGCGTGTTTCATGTATGGCACTTAACTGACAGACTGACAGAGTAGAGATCAAATCGAAATTTACCTAATAGCTGTTTTAGGCTACGGACATTGATTCAATTGTTTTCTTGACGCACTTAATGAATAATTGTGAGGTGAGGATAAAAACTAAATTGAAACCGTTAATGTCAGATGAAGCGAGTGAAATAGAAGAATTAAAAGGAAATCGAAACGAACTGAAATAAATGACTAACGGGAAAAATCCTAATGAATAGCTGGTAATGAATTCGATTTAACAGAGCAATGCGGCCAGTAAATCGGTGTCGCCGGTTGGCTAGATTATAAGATTTAAGGTGCAGATATAAAATATCAGTGCATTGCTCGATGACTAAAAGCTGTGAAACTGGACAGTGGTGGTAGTATCAATTGTTACTGACACACTCGGAATATCCCCAAAGACCATACCAAAGAGATTTGATATATTGCATACTATGGTACCAAAATTTTATGAATGTAAACGTAGTACTAAATCGATGGCAAGTTCTCATCATTCTGCAGTTGAAATGGCTAGATACAACCGTAAGTTCTATACTAATAGTTTCTTTCATCACATTTCTTGCTTGTGGAACTCCCAGCTTCTTGCTTCCCAGTCATCTTTGATTTTCAAAAATCTAAATGCAATTTTTAAACATTTCTGTTCTTTTACAGTTCTCTTGCCTTAATAGTGTTTTTGTCCCATATTCTTTAACACTCAGTAACCCCCTTTGCATCTTAGTAACTTTATTGCTTTGCTAAGTTTAAAAGGATTAAAAAACTATGGAGAGTCAACGAACTAAAATATCGTTACTTTTACTGTTATACATTTGGATTTAATGACATAATAGGTTTATTATATTTAAATTAAATAGAAATTTGCATCTATACAATAAATGAACAAAATTAATTAAAATAAACGAGAATTAAGAGATATTAAGAAAAAGAATGGAGGAGTATTAAAAAATGGAGAGATATTAAAAAAATAGAAAAAGAGAATAGAGAGATATTAAGAAAGACTGGGCTATATTAAGACACACGATCATTGAGACACTGACATTTCTGTGGTGTTGTTTGAGAAGCGACTATCGAATTCAGTTGCAGCTCAAAGTCTAACTGCTGGACATATGAATAAAATAATAGCAACCGTGTACTTAATAATAGCATCCTAGAACAAGTTTATTATATAAGCTATAAGGGATGTCCAAATATTAGTTTTGATTAACGACATATGAACACTTTATGGGTCATTTCGTTGTGGTGTAGTGGAGGATGTGCGTTGTGGTGCATTGGATATCGGCTTGGAACGAGAAATCAGGGAGCCGACTTCGAATTCCAGCTGGATTCCTTGCATTCACTTACGCGCAATTACCCTTGGGAAAGGTATTAATCCGCCTCTTCCCTTCAGTTATGGATTAAATAACAGGACAGATTGGGTTCTATAGCCTTGGCTGGCAACCAGTCTATCGCAGAAAGCAATGGCAACCTACTGCGGGATAATCTTCTGCCCAGTCAGTCATGTCTCTTTCGGGACATGATCGCCCAAGAGTGTGTCACTGACTGAATGCCAAATTGAAATCTTCTTGAGAGCTTCGATAATTTTTTTTACTATTAAAATCTATTACTGGAAATTTTTATTATAAAAATGTATTTTTATATTTTCATAATGTTTTGTCTCCCGTTTGGGGAGTCACTATTTATCCATAGCTGAGATCCTAACATGTGCTTTCACACGGGGTCAGAGTGGACTTGGGAACAGAAGAAAAGCAACAGAAAGAATGAGAATTGAAATCTAAATAACAAAGTGAAATAAAGGGTTTGAAGAAAAAAGAAAAAGAAAAAACAATTTGAAATAGAAAAATTAATAAAAAATGAAAGTGAAATCAAATACTTTTTTCAGCAAGAAATTAATGGAAAGAAATTAATGGAAAGATTTTGATTCAATATCTTTTTATACTCTCACCGATAAAGCACTGAAAAAAAAGAAAAAAATATTCTCGCCAAATATCGCAGTAATCTCATTGGCAGTCGTTATTAAGTCGTCGACATGGTACATTTATCAGCATTCTCCATGAAAATTTGATTAAGAAAACAATCATTGTGCCGAACGCTTTTTTTGTCAAACCGGGAAATGCATAAAACGATCCTTGTCGCGCGGTTTACAAAGAAATCGAGAAAGCACGTTGTTTTGAGG
The DNA here is from genome assembly GCA_037127315.1 of Ascarosepion bandense. Lineage (NCBI taxonomy): Eukaryota > Metazoa > Mollusca > Cephalopoda > Sepiida > Sepiidae > Ascarosepion > Ascarosepion bandense. The sequence continues at coordinate 3,485,018 of JBBBDQ010002089.1, forward strand.
ATAAAACATTTCCGATGCGGCTGTTCTCCAGTTCTCATTGTTAATTCAGGCCAAGCAGAAGAAAAATAGCCGGAATCTGAAGGTGTCTTATTTTATGATGAAATTTTGTGCCGGAATAAAATCAAGAGCAAAGCATTGACTTGATTTCGTTCAGCGTTTTATTGTGGGGATGACAATAACTGAGATAAAAGAACTTTATAAGAAGGTCCATAAATCCAGAGTGTGATCATTGAACCACGTAAAGTTTATCTGTAAATGGTTTTGTAGTCGTAATAGTAATAGGTTTCGAAAGGAACGCTTGCCGTCGTGCAGCTATTAACAAGCTTGTCTCGCTGAGGCATTTTCTAGAATAGTACGTTTGTGGTACAGTGGATATCGGCTCGGAACGAGAAACCGGGGAGCCGAGTTCGAATTCCAGTTGAATCCATTGCGTTCACTTAATGCGCAAATACCCTTGGGAAATGTATTAATCCGTCTCTTCCTTCCAGATTGGGTTCTATAGCCCTGCTCGGCAACCAGTCTACCTTAGAAAGCAATGGCAACCTACTGCGGGATAATCTTCTGCCCAGTCAGTCATGTCTCTTTCGAGACATGATCGTCCAAGCGTGTATCACGTATGGCACTTAACTGACTGACTGACGCTTAGCCCTTCCCTGCTGCTTTGATATTCTGCCAGACTAAACTAAATTTAGTAAATAGCCAGATTTATTACAAGAATGCATTTGTTGGCGCAGCTCGTAAACCATTTCAGTAGTGCAGTAATTTTGAATATAATATGGTGCTTCACTATTGCAGCCTTGTGCCAGACTAAGCAAAAATTAGAGTGCTTGCCGAAGCTTTGTAATAAGTTTTGTTGACCAATTCGCATGTGTAGTAAGTTTGATCCTTACCGGATGCCCTTGTAACTGGTTTATGTGCATATGTTTATTAAATATCTACATAGAAAAACAATTGCATCAGGCGTTAAGATCCACAAGCTAGTCTCAAATTTTGGTTTATACAGCGAAGTCGATCGTGAAAGGTATTTAAACTTATTTATAAATGGAACTTTGTGTGTGTGTGTATCCGTTAACTATAAACTCCGAAACGACTGAACCGATTTTCTTGAAAATTTACACAGTTGTATTATAAGCTTCTGCGAGTGTTCTTAGCTAGGTTTTGTGTCGAGGTACCCCCGATAAATACCAAAAATCGATAATCGAAAAAATCGGGTTATAGAAGGAGTGGTCCGATTTTAATCAAATTTGATACACTCATAGACAAAGACATAAGAAATGATATTCAAAAGTTTCAAGGTTGTAGTTCTTACAATAGTGCAGAGAATTTGATATCGATACCAGGAAATCAAAATTTAACTTACATCCATTCATTTTTCTTTCAGTCTACAGTTTCGCTTTAACTGGAAACAACTATTGCTTTTTAGTCTTTCGTGCCAACGTCCAAAGAGTCTGAGCTCCAGGACCATCGATTTGTTTTAAAGCTTTCATTACACCCGAGCAACGCCGGGCTATACTGCTAGTTTATTATAGTTGTTAATTAGATCAAATATTTTTGAAAAGTTTTTTCATAACTATACTTTTTTTTCTTTAACTTTTTTTGTTTCCTTATGGATCAAGTCTATAGATGTTTATATTGAGGTTAATTCTCCAAGTTCTTTCCGCGACTTTGGATTCTTTTGCATATTTTATTGAAGACCACGGAAATATCGCTTTTGATGTCAAAAAGAAAAGAGACTGAAAGAACGTGAAGAAATATTGACAGGAAATATCTTTAGAATCTTGAATAATCAGTAAAAAAACAAAAAAAAATACATTTTAGAGGCAGGAAGAAAAAAGAATTAAATTTTAAAGAAAACAAGGAAAGAAAAAATTAACTTTTAAAAGAAAAGAAAAAAATAAATTTTAAAGAAAAACAAAAAAATATTTCCGTGGTCTACAAAAAATATGCCAAAAAGTAAAAAACATGAAGCAAGGATTTGCTGCCAATCTCAGTAATAAATATACTTAAAAATATAAAAATTCTTACAATTAAACAGCAGATATATATTAAGGTTTGTATACCCGGTAGTGGTTCACGCAGTTAGAATCAAACTTGATATGAACGAATGGTGATATAGATCATGTTGTGCTAATATCTGCGTCCATTATCAAATTATAGGCACATTGCTCAGTGACAAAGATTGTCTGAAAATGGGGTGAAAACCTCTGCGAAACAGACGTAAAGGAAAAGATAAGATCAAGGTAACACCATGCGGGACCTTTGTTTTCAAATGGTCTCGGTTTTGTGAGCAAACACATCATTTGACAATAAAGCGCTAACGATTTTCCACTTCAGCACTGATTGCCCAGCCAAGGGTAAAATAGTCCAGATGCCTAATAGCGAAGAAAATTTCTTTCTTTCTGCTAAAGACATTTTTTTAAAAATCTGAATGCCAGGAAACTTTGATGAAAACGTCTCAGCGACGGATAAAGATATTAGACAGAACTTGGGTCATATAAACATACCATTCTACAAAGTCTGCAATCAGGCAACAAACATTAACCAATGGCGTACTGTCAAATCACATTTAATAACCAAAGTTAAGTGTCGAGCCCGGTCAGTACTTAGTTGTTTCCGAGTTAGCATATTTCAAAATACATTTTTGTGTATTTATAAAAAGTTTATGAATTTCAATACAAAGACATGTTTTTGTATATACATGCAACTCGATCCCCAGATCAATACGTGAAAATGTTCAGTTGAATCTTGTTTATAATTTGTTGAGAATTTTTAAAAAACAAGTAAACTTTATTTGACTACTATATTTGTAGCCGTCACCCACTCACAAAAGTTACCTATAATAAAGGTTTAATTTTTCTCGTCTAGAATTTTGTTTCACTTCCCCGAAGTTATTTTTTACTTTTTTTTTTTTGACGCTTGTTTAACATTTACCATACTATGCATTTCCTGCGTGAATCTCATCACAAATGACGCAGTGCAAGTAACAGGCCCGTAGGAACCACTGTCAATAACAGGGAGTTGAAATGGTACAGAACAAACAAGGTATTCGGTCAGGTGCTCAGCGGCCCTATGAAGAAGAGTGATAGCAGTTACTGAACTTGCGAAAACCATTTTTCTGAAAAATTGTTTTAAAGAGAAAGATTATATAAATTTCACCCAACACTAACACTTCAATGACCGGTGGTTATTTAATGTTCTTTTCATGTTTAATTGGTTTTCTTTAATTTTTTTTTATTTTAGCAGAAATCTCTTGACTGGCACATTGCTAGTTTGTTTCTTTCTCTTTCGTCAGTCGTATATTAGTCTGTCTACTTTCCTCCTCTTTGCCGGTCGTAATTTGACTCTCATGCTTCTATTTCTCACTGGCCATTTTGGTGTGACCAAAATTTAAAGACCCTCGTGTCGAGTTGGGAATCTGTTTTGTTTGAAATATTCTTAAAGTAACTCTTTTTTTCTGCCTACTTTTAAATTTTAAGCTTTTCATGTTTAATTGGTTTTCTTTAATTTTTTTGACTTTAGCAGAAATCTCTTGACTGGACTTTTACTAAGTTAAAACTTAGTAATCCACCACCATGTTTTTTTTTAATTGGACTAGATAGACCTATCTATCGCCCGGTTCACACTCCACCCACGTCTATTGAACAGGTTAAGAGGCTCATCCCTTGTTCCCTGTTTAGGATGTGGTTTCCGGCTTTCTCTTTTCCAATCTTTTCACTATTAGGTAGCCCCCTACACATCAGTGGCGTTACCGCCTTGCTCGGGGTGATACGATTAAAAAAAAATTGATGGAAGCTTCCTTCTTAACGTTTTGTTCGAAGTAGTGTGGAACGTCAACATCTCAGTTATGTTATTTTCTTTTAGAGTTATATGTGTTATTCATTTTTTAGCTATTGTTGAAAGTCCAAGTGCTGTGGTTTCTGCTATTTTGTACAGTTCTTTGTTTTCGATTTTGTTGCACCAGTTTACGAGTTTTGAAGACGGATGGTCCTCGGTAATAACTACAGTGTTCACTCGCTCGAAGTCATTAACTTAATCATTGATCTGAGAAAGCGGCTACACGAACCATCAAAACAATAGTTATTATCTATGACTTGAATTGGTCCATAGGAATTTATTAAGCTTTAACCAGTTCCGTGTAACGTAGTGGTTGTGGACGCAGAAAGTGAAATCGACGTGTCGCGTTCATATTACAACAGAGCGTTTTGCGTTCACTTTTGCACAATTGTACTTGGCAAAAATGTTAATTAATCTCTTCTACGCACCCTACCCACCCAGCTATGTGTGAAATAGAAAAGTAACCCGTTCTCTCTAATCTGGGGTGGCAGCCAGTCTGGGAGAACGAAAACTCTGAATTCAAAACCGTAGAGACAGCAACTTCACCCCGTAGGACCACCTAGTGTGGAATGCTATGCTTTGCAGAGAATCTACATGATAGAAAAAAAAGTTAAATGTGATGTTTGTTAACATATAAAATCCGTTTTTTCTCTCCAAATATTAGAATTTCAAAAAATTTGTAATCTTCTATGTGACGTGTCTCTTTCGGGCGTTGGCAATCATGGCTCTCCGCATTTTCCTGTTCTTTGTATTTCTTCATAACTTTTGTCTTTTTGCCATCTCTGCAAAATCCTGCTTTGCCATCCATTCGCTCAAGCTCGGCAGGTAGTTCGAGCGTTGCTTTCCTCTAGCCCTGTTACCTTCAATCTATTTTCCAATCCTTCTTTCCTTATCATGTGCCCCAGAAATTTCACTTATCTCTTCATGATGTTAAGTATAAGTATCCTTTTTGTAATAACTACACGAAAATAAGCGTGTTTCGAATAGGACCAAATAAAGAACAACACTTTTCTTCATATTCTGCAATGGCCAGCGTAGGCATTAGATCAGCGTCGGTCGTATATACCGTCGGTTGTATATACCACCGGCGGCACAATATATCTATTAACGTTAATTGATATATTGTGCTACCGGTGGTAGAGTTATTCGAGTTCAGAAATGGAAAAAAAAAAAGAAAAAAGAAAGATTCCTCTTTTACTAATATTTTCCCACAATAGAAAACCCAAAAGCCACTCAAAGCAAGCGTTTTCATTCCTTTCTTTTCAAAGCTCAATCGAAAACATACTCAAGGTGCCTAGTCAAAGGAGGACCATCATTTTATTTTTGTTAGAAAAGTTTCCGACTCATCCGAGTTTATTAAGATCTTCTTCTGTGTTTCTTCAGGACGTAGGCGATCATGGACTTTCACTGGACCCTGTCTCTTGACGGTCTCAATATTTTCCTCTTTGTATCGCCCTCAGACTCCTCTCCGTCATCCATTTGCCCTGGCCTATTAAATATGTTTCGCGCTGTTTTCCCCTGTCTCTCTTTCCCTCTGTCCTGTGAGTATCAGATTTTTCTAGGCCCTTTTTTTTCATTACGTGTCCCAAGAACCTCAGGTGTCTCTTCCTGATGTTAAGTATGAGCGTTCTTCTCGTTTGCATCCTTTCCAATACCTCATCGTTGCTCATGTGCTCAGTCCATGGTATCTTCAGCATCCTTCTGAAGAACCAGATTTCTTCTGCGTCAAGCCCCTTCTTCATCTTCGAGGAGATCGTTCAACATTTACTGCCATATAGAAGGATATATATTCCATTGCAGTTCAGCACTTTTTTTTGTCGAAAAGATTTTCCTATCTCTCAGTATTCTGATTATCTTTTGAAATGTGTCTTTTGCCATACCACTGCGTCTTTGGATCTCAACATCACACTTTCCAACCTCTGTCAAAACACTTTCCAGGTATTTAAATTCTTTGTTCTATTTTAGTTCCTCCAAACTGTAGTTGGTATTTAGGGTTTTCTTTTTAATGATGGCTATATATTCAGTTTTCTTAAAGTCTATGCTCAGTCCTTTCTTTTCGGTTTTTCTTGCTACCTTCCGTAGGAGTTTCTGTATATTCTTTTCTGTGTCTGCTATCAGCACCGTGTCATCCGCAAATCTTACATTGTTGAGATTGTGGCCGCCAATGACGAATACTGGTAAAGATTTTATTTATCTCATGTCTGTTTCGCTGTAAAATAGGTACCTCCACTCAAATTTTCGATACCTCAATTTAAACTGATTTTTTAAAAATAAAAAAGATTTTTTGAAGCTATAATTTTAGCTTTAATTAAAAGCCAAGAGATTAAATTTACTAATTACAGTACGCAAAATACCCTGGTGTATTTCAAACCGAGATTATATTGAACGGAATAAAAAATTTTAGGTTAAAAAAAAACATTTTTAAATTTCAAACTTTCCGCCATTTTTCATCGATTGCAAACAGTAGCCAATTCTCGGTTTTAAAAAAAATTACAAAAATATAATACATCTCGCTGACACATTATTTTATTCAAATTACCGAATTAAACTTACCTGAAGTTCCATTGAAACAAGAATTGCTTGCTTACTGCCTGAAATCTTTCAAAATAACGTTTCTCAATTACGGTAGCCTTGTTATCACAGCTGTCAACACCTTATCAGAGGCGTTATTGATGATTTACAGTAGCTGGCCAAAAGTATGGAAGACGAATTTGGTATAAAAAGAGTTATATACGGATTTTTTTCATGTAAGGGAGGACAACCCTTGAATCACGTGACCTTTTAATTATGAAGATCGCGTACGGCCACCCGTACAAACAAAATACGGGTAATCAACATGCAGAAAATTAAAATGTTTTAATTATTTAACAAAAAATGAGCACCCTTATTTAGAGTAAGCTTTTAGATTTTTCGATTAGTAAATATATTCGCCACACATTAATTAAAAAAAAACTTGAGAGACCTATGAGGAAGAAATTTTAACACTTGAAACTTTTTAGAAATTACATAATACAAAAATAAAAAATAATAAAAATGAAAACAATTCTTGTAAAAAATTCATTATTAATGGAAAAAAAATTCTATTCAGACTATATTTTAATTTATGTTTATAAAAGCAATTAAAGGTTTATCCAAATAAAAAATGGCATAGTTTTATTGCATTTTTGTTTTTATAATTCGGAGCAGATTTTCTAAAAACGAGCAGGTTTTGAAGAAAAAAAGACAGTTGATTAGCATTCCCTAATAGCTCCTAAATTTAATTAAAATTATCTATATGTTTAAACATAGTTGCATTGTTCGACATTTCTTGAAATTAATTGGGGGGAGTAACACATGTAAAAAAATATTTTTACCAATATTTTCTAAAAATAATGATTTCAAAACTGATTTCAGTCAATTATGAATAAGTCCTGAAACTTTCATCAAAATCTGACTATTATTTTATTTTCGCAAGAATTTCCAAATTAATGTGTCTTTCACAGTCAAAAAATGCCTTTGCGTAATATTACGTTTTGACGTAATAAACTCTCGCGTCAATTTATGCCTCGCACTGACGAGAGATAAAAAAAGATTTTCTACCACTAAATGAACTTGTTAGAACCTGTTAGAAACAATTACAAAAATTTGTAAAAATAATTAAAAAATACTTTGATCTTTCATCTTCATGATAACAAACATTTTGCCGAGAAAACTTTTTTTATTTAGTTTGAGGCCTTTTCCTTCAGACTATGCTGTTTTTTTTTTCAGCGATTTTGTTGGACATACCTACTATAAAAGTATATCTTTAATACAATACCATCGGGTCGTGCTGTTTTGTTTCTGTCGAATTAAGTCAGTGCTGATTCCACTTTGGCTTTCAATATTTCTGGTTCGTCCGTATTTCTGTATATTGCCGGTTGCTCTCTCTTGTCGTGGAAGAGATCTCCGACATTCTCGTCCCATCTCTGAAGTATTTTTTCTTTTTCTACCATGAGTGTGCCGTCCTTTTATGCACCCTGTTGCTGAGCAGATCTTTTGTTCTGTTGGTCCCTTTATTTTTTTTATGCACATCTCCTTTAGTTGTCGCGCTCTGTCTATAGTGATGCATTTGTCATTGAGACATCTTTCTTTAGCCTGTCTGCATTATTAAGAACACCTCGTTTATTAATTACAGTTTTTGATCCTTTAAAGGATTTTCTTATCTTCTCTTTTATTAGGTACTCTCTGTTTATTGCCTATTGAGGAAAAATTCCGGCTTCATAATTATTAAGACCTCCACTTTGCATAGGCATCTAAGTGTATATATATTTTGAATACAAAGCAATATTTTGATAGATCGGGAAGTCACGTGTGAGTAATGAAAAGTGGTCAAGCTTTTGTTTTTCGTATTGTTTTTTATACCATATTTCACTCAATGAAAGGCCTAGAAGCCACTCAAAGTAGAGAGTGAATAAGTGGGGTTTCTGTATGGCTGTAAGAGGAGGAAGTAAGTGACGATTATTAGAACATGTAGAATGGATAACGATTGAACCTCGACTTGCACAGGTTAAGATTGTCGTGACCAGGGAAACACCCCCTCGGGAATCTGTTCCACAGAGTAACAAATCTTGAAGAAAAGTTATCTTAGTAGAATTTTCTCCTTACCAGTTATTTGAAATATATCATTTTCAGGAAAAACACATTGAAATAATTTTGCATATAACCTTATTGAATACAAAATAAATGATGATTCGACAGAGTATACATGGAATGGCACCTTTTGGCCGTAAAGCTTTGAAGAGGTAGAAATAAGGAATGTAGTTCATCTGAATATTTGCCAAAGAGGTAGCGATAGGCCTGCCTTGTTTCGTCTATGAGAATGAGGCTGTGGGGTTGAATATAAATCGCCTACAAGGCCGCATAGACGCTGATTGTTAAGATCAGTTTTCTCCCGCTTCCTCGCTAGAGCGATTGGCGTAACAATCTTCTTTGTTAAAGTGAATAAATATCAGTAAATAAACACCCGAGTATTCTCTGTTTTCTGAATTACTCCATTATGCATGGCAGTTTACGACAGAAATTTGTGCAATTTCCAAGACAGTGACCAATAAGGTGTTTTGCTTACCGATCTATTCTATATGAAAAGCCGCATCTGAGTTTATACATGAGTTTTTATAATGGCAACCGAAATCCAGGTCTATCGACGTTCGTTGAGAATATCGTGGACGGATTAAAAGACGAACGTGAAAATTCTCAGAAGAATATGAAATAACAAAATATTGATAGCAATCAAAACGAAACAAACATGTTAAGGACACATAACCCGGAAAGTAAGCTTTATTTTCACAATAATATAACAGAATCAGAGGAAAGCAAGGTGTAACTTATTTAACAAATTTGTAAAAATCACTGAAAAACCTGTGTAGAGACAGGATTGCCTACACTCTAAAAAAGCATGGGACAATAACAACAACATAATAAAAATAAAGCTCATAAAAACAGAATGTGCTTTCTTATTGACATGGCAAGCCCTGCGGATTATAATGTATCTTTGAAGATCTTCAAAAATCTATCGAAATACAAGGATATTGAAGTGGAAATCTAAAAAAAGGTAGCATATAAGGACATCAATAATTCCAGTTGTGGTTGAAGCACTCGAATTGATCGAAAAAGGTTCGATAGACTTATTGAAGGGATTCCTGGTAGCCCATGCTTAAAAAGAAATACAAAATGCTTACATATATACTGGAACCTGTTTTACATTCGTTGATCGGAATAAAAACGGTTTTGGTGAAATTAACATTGCTTGGCTATAAAAACAGAATTGCCTGCATGGGTTTTTTTGTAAGTTAAAGGATGGAATCTAATAGTAGACATGGATATTTTGCCTTGAAGTGATAACGAATCTAGAAAACGAGAGAAATTAATTCAAAACTAACAGGAAAAGAGATTGGCTCCGTCAGGGTATATTGCCTTAGACACACCACTTCTGCCATGGCTGCAGAACATGTGGTGCCCGTACGAGCCTAACGGAACTTGTGATGCAACTAACAGTCGGAAGGTATCCAACAAAGAAAGTTATGATATAAATGCAACAGTATTATGAAGAAAAAACTACCAAATTATTAATAGCCAAAATGTTTAATGTGAAAATAACTTAAGAATAAACTTACTAAATATCTTAGGATTCTTTACACTACTTATATTAACAGAGGTTATTGTTGATAGAAATTTATGACAAAGCAAGAATAATGATCTTGTACCAGGTAATAAGTGTTAGCACCCAATGAATATAAAACTTGACATGATAGAATGAGCTACTATCTTATAGGAAAATATGCAACTTTTACAGAAACGAAACTGCAAGAAAATCGTATGAACATCACCCAGACCAGGTTACAGAGATATGACATGTAACAATTTTATGGGACTTTACAACACACATAGACAGAGCAATCAAAGCCAATCGCCTTGACATGGTGCTCAAATATTACAAAAACGAAATGTGCTTTCTTCTTAACACGACAGTCCCTGCGGATTATAATGTACTAGCAGTATAGCCCGGCGTTGCTCGGGTGTAATGAAAGCTTTAAAACTAATCCATAGTCCTGGAGCTCAGATTCTTTGGACGTTGGCACTAGAGACTAAAAAGCAATAGTTGTTTCCAGTGAAAGCGAAACCGTAGACTGAAAGAAAAATGAATGGATGTAAGTCATATTTTGATTTCCTGGTATCGATATCAAATAAGTTTTTTCGTCGTAAACTAAATTTTGAAGGCTAAATAAGTCCTCAGAGTAAATGGTATGATGGCTGAGACTAAGAACTACAATTATACCAAACCCGAAGCAAAAACTAAAATAAAAGGGCTGAAAAAACACAGACATACAGGCAGATAAACAGACACACACACAAACATCATGCCTAATATATATATATATATATTATCGATTTTATGCACTATTGTAAGAACTGCAATCTTGAAATTTCTGAATATCATTTCTTACGTCTCTGTCTATGAGTGTATCAAATGTGATTAAATTCGGACCACTCCTTCTATAACCCGATTTTTTCGATTATCGATTTTCGATATTTATCGGGCGTAACTCGACACAAAACCTAGCTAAGAACACTCGCAGTCGCTTGTAGTACAACTGTGTAAATTTTCAAGAAAATCGGTTCAGCCGTTTCGGAGTCTATAGGTAACGGACACACACACACAGACACACATACACAGATAAAGTTCCATTTATAAATAAGTTTAGATCTTTGAAGATCTTCAGAAAACTATCAAAATACAAGAAACTTGAAATAGAAATCTAAAAAGATGTAGCACATGAGGACATCAATAATTCTAGTTGTGGTTGCAGCATTCGGATTGATTGGAAAAGGTTCTGATAAACTCATTAAAGGGATTCCGGGTAGCCCATGCTTTAAAGAAACACAAAAAGTTGTACTCACAAGTAGAGTTAACACATTATGAAGAGCTTTATCCATATAAGATTTATGTGATCTTATTTTATTTTACGGAAAATGATCAGTGGCAGATGTCATGAAGCCATTTCTGACCTTAGGTCTCTGGTTGGGACTCGGAAAGAAATGTGTACACAACAGAAACCCAAGGAAGTAATAATAATGCCTGATGAGTCACACTTATTTGATAACGTAGAATTGAGTGCAGATTTCATTGTTACCAGTTTATGCACAAAATATAAAAATCCAATGCAAAAAATGCCGGAACATTAAATATGAAGACACAAGTCTATCATTGTATTGATAAAAAAATGACTAGAAATTATTTTACTGAACAAGTCAGATAAATTATTTCTTTCTTTTCAAAGCAATGCGATATATACGAAGTTTTTTTTTTGTATGTAGAGATCTTTCATTTTTTTTAGAATTACGAAGATAAGTGAAATGCAGTCTCTCTCAGTTTGCTCATTTTCTTTCTTGGCTTCTTTCTATTTGACTCTTTTTCTTTCTTTCTTTATGTAGATTTTTCCGATTTATTTACTTCTTCCTTAGTGTGCTCATATCTTTTGTGTTATCTCAATCTGTTCCAATCTGTCCATATAGCTGAGGTTACCATTTTCTCTTTATCTCTCTATCTCAGTCTGTTCAAACTTATCTCAGTATTATCTCTCTCTTTATTATTCTCTCTCCCTCAGTCTGTCTGTGTATGTTTCTTTCTCTCAATCTGTATGTCTCTCTCAATCTGTCTCTGTATGCACCCGCTCTCTGTATGTCTCCCTCCCTCATTCTGTTTGTATATGGCTTTCCCCCCGCTCTCTCTCTCTCTTTATATATATATATATATATATATATATATATATATATATATATGTGTGTGTGTGTGTGTGCATATCTCTGTTCGTTTATATCTATGTCTATCAAACAATGAATATAGTTTATATATATAAATAAATATTATATATATATATATATATATATATATATTCATATATTATTTATAATATTTATTTATATATATAAACTATATTCATTGTTTGATAGATATAGATAGATATAAACGGACAGAGATATGCACACACAGACACACGCACATATATATATGTGTGTGTGTGTGTGTGTGTGTGTGTGTGTGTGTGTGTGTGTGTGTGTGCGTGTGTGTGTGCGTGCGTGTGTGTGTACATATCTCTGTCCGTTTATATCTATCTATGTCTATCAAACAATGAATATAGTTTAATTCGATTGGATATTTTTTCTGTCCCTACTTTCAATTCAGAACGCTAAACTTCAATCCAATTTCCTATGCAAGAATGAGCCATCATTTTCTGCATGGCAGATTTATATACAACAGTTACTTTAATACAAGAATAAATAAAACATTTAAAATTAGATTGCTCCGATTATATCCTTGTCTCCTATTAGTCCCTCCTCCTCTTCATTACTAATTCCCCCTCTTTTTTCTCCTCTAAGAGGAAGTACCCAATTTATGGTTGATAAATATAATTTGATAATTACATTTATTAGTCCGAAGATAAGGAAAACAAATGACAAACAGAAACCACAGCTACAAATTCGACTTTAACTTTCAACTAATAAGCAGAACGCTATAAAGAAAAACTGCGTAGTGTAGATTTTGTGGTGAAAACCTGTATACAAAAGAAATAGTATCGTGATCTATTCAATCGAGCTCCTTAAGTTCCACCAACTCAGAACGGCTGGAGCACGTCATGTCACTTTCACGGAGTCGAATCACTCATTTCTCCTATGTTTCGAAAGTGAGAAGAAAATGTTTCGCGCAAACAGCTTTAGCCCAAGACCTGCTACTTTGATAAACTACACATAATAAAAAAGCAGTTGGCATAAATTGATCTTGAACTCTATCGCGCATGTACACTGTAATTATAACGTTCTCGCTCACTTCCGTATTCTATAGAAGAGTTTGGAAGGAAAGAGTTGTTGCCTCCTTGATTGTGTCGAGGAAGACGAAAAAGTTTTGAAAACGGTCGTAACAGGTGACGAATTGTGGGTCTATGGCTATGGGACCGAAAACAGTGGAGGACCCTAACATCTCCGAGACCGAAGAAAGCAAGAATGAGTCGAAGCATTGTGAAGACATCGTTGACAGCTTTCTTCGTCTACAAAGGCATTTATTCATGATGAGTATACTCTACCTAGTCAGACAATAAACAAGGAATACTACTGTGATGTGTTGAAGATGCTGTTCGTCGGAAAAGGACAGAATTGCATACGTCCGTTGAGTGGCATAAAAACTATTGAAATAATATAACCGATACACAAACCTATTTCATCTACTGTCCACCTACTTTTATACCACACGCACACACGCGCACACACACACACACACACACACACACACACACACACACACACACACACACAGAGTTTTAAGTTATGCTATACTAGCGTTGCTATACGCCCAGCGTTGCTCGGGTGCAATGAAAACTTTAAAACTAATCCATGGTCCTGGAGCTCAGACTCTTTGGACGTTAGCACGAAAGACTAAAAAGCAATGGTTGTTTCCAGTTAAAGGGAAATCGTAGACTGAAAGAAAAATTAATGGATGTAAGTCACATTTTGATTTCCTGGTATTAATATCAAATAAGATTTTTTCGTCGTAAACTGAATTTTGAAGGCTAAATAAGTCCTCTGAGTAAATTGTATGATGGCTGAGACTAAGAACTATAATTATACCTAATTAGAGCCAAACCTGAAGCAAAAAAGGGCTGAAAAAATACAGACATACAGGCAGATAAACAGACACACACACAAGCATCTTGTCTTTTATATATATATTATCGATTTTCTGCACTATTGTAAGAACTGCAACCTTGAAACTTCTGAATATCGTTTCTTATGTCTTTGTCTATGAGTGTATCAAATTTGATTAAAATCGGACCACTCCTTCTATAACCCGATTTTTCGATTATCGATTTTCGATATTTATCGAGGGTACCTCGACACAAAACCTAGCTAAAAACACTCTCAGACGCTTATAGTACAACTGTGTACATTTTCAAGAAAATCGGTTCAGCCGTTTTGGAGTCTATAGGTAACGGACATACACACACCCAAAGTTCCATTTATAAATAAGTAGATTTGTGGGTTAAAGTGCTCATTATCAGCGATAAAGCGGATGTTAATATAAATATTAACGTGAACATCCAGCGGCGACAGCTGTTTTCATGTTTAAACACAATCGTCAGGCCATGTGTGTTTTGATCGACAAGGGGAAGTAACACATGACATACTTGATGGGCTTGAACAAATGAATAGCAGAGCAGCGTTTGGGAGAGATAGGAGAAAAGTTGTAATCGCTACAAGGGGATTGAGAATACCATGACCGCCTACTCTTTGAAGGGACACGGCACCCGAATTAAGAAGTGGAAATTTGTTTTCGTATCTCTATTTTGAGATGAATTCTGAGGGTTTATTCAGTAATTTGTGTTTAAATTTTTTATTAATTTCCAACTCGTTACCAATAAATAAAAGTGGTTTCGAACGAATAAATCCTTTAGTATTAACGAAAACAATCTTTCAGCAGACCCCACAGATAAGCGCTATAAAATCACAAACAGTTGTACCAAATAACAGAAACCACATCACTTCCAACATCACCGACTGTAAAAAGAAAACAAATATGAGTAGCATAGGCAACGAATTAGGATAATCAATATGTTAACGTTTCACACTATTCAACATAAAAGGTTAGGAAGGAAACCGTCACCAATACTAGCAAGAGCTATAACAATTAGTGGACTTGAAAATTCTAATTTTCTGAAAAAACTCTTTACATTTTTAAAAATAAATTTCAACCGTATATAACGCTAACTTTTTGGTCAATTAATGCAAACGTCTGTTTTCACCATTAATATTATTCATTAGGAAATACTAGATCAGTATAACATTTAAAAAATGAGGCGACTAAGTTAGGGCAAATATATAATGTCTATATATGGATAATAATTCTGGACGCTTACCATGAGATAATGATTATCAAGTAAGTCAAGTAGACCATCATCACTACTATTTAGCGAGTTTGATCTTCACTGGACAATCCAAAATCGTGGCCTTGTGTCAGACTAAGCTAAGCTTACATAACAGTCATATGTCGTCTGAGAGTGACATTTTCATATATTTCTGACCAATGACAATCCATTTCTTCCTGATTTTCAATACATTGCCATCGTAAAACCAATTACCTTAGGCATATAAATGCTATATTCAATACATTGCCATCGTAAAACCAATTACCTTAGGCATATAAATGCTATATTCAATAAGTGATGCAGGTCTTAATTTCTCACCACTAACAATCCCTTTTTCTTGGTTTTCAATGAGAAAATACGGATTGTACGTCGAAACTTTCTCAAAATTAAGTTGAGGTTAAAATTGTAAAATTTGGCCTTAAGATATCATTTCTTTTGTTTTTTTCTTCTAAGAGAAAGATGACCAAATATGGCCCAGTGTGGCGAGCTCGTTAGACTTTACTCCGTGTTTAGGCAGCCAATGAAATGAGAGATTTCTAAGTATGTAAAAATGATTGGAACCTATCTTCACTATCAGTACTGAGTACATTACTTTTTCAGTACTTTTTCGCTTCTATTGCAACGATCAAGTCATTTTATATTCGACAGATCTTACGTTCGCAAACCGTATTTGAACAACAACAACAACAACAACAACAACCTCGTATCTTTGAGAGCTCATCTTAAACGGACAACACTTGATCAATTTGATCACGAAAACTCATTAAAATCATAGAATTGCATCTTTCTCTCCAGATTCTTTCCATTCTACATTGTTTACGATTAAGCAAAACGTAGTATTCCTAAACTGACTGGATCTTTTAGAAAACAATTTTCATTATTAATTACTTTGCTAGTACTTCGTATTATTATTCATTTTGTTATTGTTGTTTTTTTTGCCTCAGCACACAGTTTTCATTTCCCCGATCTTGGCTCAGAAATAGATTAATCTCTGGTGAGATTTGAACTCCTATCCCCTATCTCGGAAGCCTGTCTGATAGGAAGAACGCCTGAGTGATTTTCTTGTTATCTCGTAGATGCCGCGAAGGATTTCTCTTACTGCCACATTTACTTCTCCTAAAATAGCAACACTTAGTTTCTGGTCCATATGGCGTGAACTGTCCACAGTTCACAGTTATTAATAAGATTTACGTTTTAAACAAAAGATGTATCGATGATATCTTGTGAGCAAGTAGATTTATATTTTTAGAATTTAAAATAAATATTTTTGTTCTTAATAATAGATTAAATAGTATCATATTTTTTCTAGTCGAACTCATAATCGCAAGAAGATGAATTTGTAGTGCCAAGCTTACTAGAAAAGAGGACTTATTTTTAAACCCAGTGTTAAAAATATTGCCTAATATATGAGCTTCAATGGCGACCAGTTACGCTGGAAGCCTTAAGAGCCATACCAGGTCTAGTATCAGGTCAATATTATTATTTGCTGTTGTTGGAAACGCTTTAGACGAAAACAAATGCATTTGTTTTTAACAGTTTTTGAGTAATACTAAAAGTATTTGTGTGGAGGAAAAATTATGCTTATTAGATTTTGACTTTGGTACATTTATTCAACCGTATGTTTTATCCCTATCGGTTTCTGACGTCAACGAAACAATTACTCTTTCTGCTTTTGTTTTACTTCCAGTGCAACCTCAGCACCCCCGGCGTTGACTTTCATTAGCGCACATTCAAACGTTTACTGTAAAAATATCGCTAACAAGTAGGTGTAATAGTTGTACAAGAGTATGCAATAGAATGGACGCCTGCTGAAGTATGGTGCACCCATTGAGGATCGAATTCACTATTCAGTCGAATTTATCTATCCAGTCAAGTTTGTTAACCATTTTCCATGGTGGTGACTATATGGAAAAAAACAGCAGTATAGCCCGGCGTTGCTCGGGTGTAATGAAAGCTTTTATATATATATTATCGATTTTCTGCACCATTGTAAGAACTGCAACCTTGAAACTTCTGAATATCGTTTCTTATGTTTTTTTTAATCATATCACCCCGAGCAAGGCGGTAACGCCACTGATGCGCAAGGGGCTACGTAAGAGTAAGATTGGAAAAGAGAAAACAGGAAACCACATCCTAAACAGGGAACAAGGGATGAGCCTCTACACCTGTTCAATAGACGTGGGTGGAGTGTGAACCGGGCGATAGTTTAGTCTATCTACTCCAATTAATTTCTTTGTCTATGAGTGTATCAAATTTGATTAAAATCGGACCACTCCTTCTATAACCCGATTTTTTCGATTATCGATTTTCGATATTTATCGGGTGTACCTCGACACAAAACCTAGCTAAGAACACTCGCAGACGCTTACAACTGTGTAAAGTTTCAAGAAAATCGGTTCAGCCGTTTCGGAGTCTATAGGTAACGGACACACAGACGCACATACATACATACACACACAAAGTTTCATTTATAAATAAGTTTAGATAGTGTTTGTTTTGTCTGAAATGTTGCCTTATCCAACTGCTTATTGTGTTTCCGGTATTAGCTATAGTTTTTTTTGTGGGGGGGGGGGAATAAATAGGAGGCATTACTTCCAGGGCATCATTCGTGTGTGTTTCTATTCTATCTTCCTTAATGCATATATGCAAACTTGTTGTACATACATATGTGTGTGTGTATGTGTAGTGAACAAAACAAGATCTAGATTTAAACATCCAAATGCTAACCACTAACTCATTGATTTTGTTAGAAATAAACGAATCTACAAAACCTTTGCTTAGCACACACAAAACTCGCGAAATTTCACACCTCGATGCAAAGTATTTTTTCGGCCAATAGAAAACTAGGAAACATCTAAAAAATAAAATTCAAATAATGTTCAGTTATCAGAAACAAAATTTATTTTATGGACCCTTTTTGCGAGCAGACGCGAAGTTTGTTTGTCGTCCAATGGAAAGGCCAGAATCACACCCGAGAGTGAATTCCCAAATGACCTTTTCGACCCCCACAAACGAAATAAAAGATGGAGTAAAATCGACTGTCGCCAAAGAGAAAAAACGAGATTAATTAACACGTAACCTTGACAAACGTCAAGCAATCGTTAGTATTATTACCTCTCTCTTTCTCTCTCACCTCCTTCCTTTTCACCATTCACCCTGAGTGATAACTTCAAAGACAATTCTATCCAACAATAAACGCTCATACATATATTCCTACCTAAGTACACATAAACTCATTCTTGCAAGGACTACTATAAACTCTTGATACCCTTAACCTCTTACTACTATTTCTCTTGGAACGTTTAACTTCTACCAATTCATGTTATTCTTTTCTATTAATAAATTTCTTTTTAAAACATACAAAATGGATACTTATATTCTTCCACACATTCTAATCCCTGATCTTCTGATGATAGCAAATAATCCTAAGTTATAGGGAGTTCTGTTATATATGACACATGGCTAATTTAATAAACATTAACCATCTCCCTACTTCTACATATGTGAGTATGTAGATTTAATAGGTCAGTCAGTTCAAGTGCCATACGTGAAACACGCTTGGGCGATCATGTCTCGGAAGAGACATGACTGACTGGGCATAAGATTATCCCGCAGTAGGTTGCCATTGCTTTCTGCGGTAGACTGGTTGCCAACCAAGGCTATAGAACCCAATCTGTCCTGTTACTTGACCCATAACTGGAAGGAAGAGATGAATTAATACCTTTCCCAAGGGTATTTGTGCGTAAGTGAATGCAAGGAATTCAACTGGAATTCGAACTCGGCTCTACCGATTTCGCGTTCCGAGTCGATATCCACTGGACCACAACGCACATTTAATAGGTAGATTAGTTAAATTTGAGAATAAAAAGAGAAAAAGAACAATATTGGCAAAAACAATGATGAAAACAATTATATTTCAGCGTTTTGACTAAATTGAAGTAAGGAGAGAAAGATTTTCAAGTCGGAATTTTTGAACAAACTCGTGTCGTTTTCCAACGAAACGAGAAATGCCACTTCCTCTTCCGATGAATAATTGTTGCTTAGAAAGGTCCATGTGAAAACAACATTCTCTGAGTAAACCCACATTCCTGTTTAACTCTTTAATGTATGGTTTTATTTTTGAAATATATTTTAATTCCGATCTGCGTCAATGTTATGGAATGTTTGGTTGAAGTGTATAGCGACAGCTCTCTCTCTCTCTCTCTCTCTCTCTCTATATATATATATATATATATATATATATATATATAATCTAAAGAGTCAACAAGCCTGCCTAGGTT
The DNA here is from genome assembly GCA_037127315.1 of Ascarosepion bandense. Classification (NCBI taxonomy): domain Eukaryota; kingdom Metazoa; phylum Mollusca; class Cephalopoda; order Sepiida; family Sepiidae; genus Ascarosepion; species Ascarosepion bandense. The sequence goes on from JBBBDQ010002089.1 coordinate 3,504,564, forward strand.
TCACCTAACCGGAGCCAACTTTCCCTGAAGATCCGGTTAGATGAAACCTAGGTAGGTTTGTTGGCTCTTTAGGTTATTTATTTTGTCTGCTCTGCTTACGTATTGAGCCCTATTTTGTTATAGATTACTCGTCTCGGTTTTTTTTTCTTTGGGCTACGCACTTTGATGTTCACGTGCTTAGCTCTTTCTTTTTTTACATCCATTTTTTTCCTTCCGCGTATATACTCGAAGGGTTTTTTGAAACGAGTATAGTAATAAGTTTACACACACACACACACACACACACATATATATATATATATATATATATATATATATATAGATGTGTGTATGTTCGTTTGTATAGAAGTTTTATCTTAATCAGACACAAATGTTCTGATGTAAGTTAGAATTGAAGTCAGCAGGGGTGAGATGAGCTTTCTTATTATGCTTCCTCTACGACAAAGCAGCCTCTTCATAAACTTCAGTTAGCTCATCACATGCGAACGGTATTCATGATGGTGAAACTCACAGCACAAGTTGTAATGACATGCTAGACTAATATATAAACAGAACGGCTCAGTTTTCCGGAAAGTGACATACTTCGTTAAAGAAGTGAAGACAAGATAACATCGACTGGCAAAAAAAAAAAAAAAAAGAAAGAAAAGTTTTCATGGTTGTTGCACAGTGAAGCTCTCAATAGTCGACGATCAGATGAGTTAATCGATCGTTCATTTGGCAGATAAATAGATTGATTTATTGACAGCCGTTTAATATTTTATATACAAAGACCAAACAAACATTTCACAAGGATAAATTATAAAGCAAACAATTTTATTTTTAAGTGGGGTTGTCATCTCATCGAGTCGGTGAAACCAGTTTTTTTTAATAAATATTACAGACACAAATTCGTGTATCGATAAGCCATTAACTTGAATTGCTTAGAAAATCATGGTATCGGGTGGTGATGCAGAATGCCGGAAATGAAAAGGATATTTGCTCTGTATTTGGTTATTAGTAATTGTGTGTAACGATTACCAGCAAAAAAAACAAAAACAAAAACAAAAAAAAAAACCAAATAAATAACAAACATCTAAATAGTAAATAATCTGTGAAAGGAGGTACAAAATTTCATTAGTAGTTTTAAAAAAATTACATTTTAAAAGTATATATAAGAAAAAGAGAGAGAGAGAAGATAGGAAGAGAGAGGAAAAGAGAGAGAGGAAGAGAGAGAGGAAAAGAGAGAGGAAGAGAGAGAGGAAGAGAGAGAGAGAGAGAGAGAGAGAGGAAGAGAGAGAGAGTGGGGGGGAAGAGCAAAGAGAAAAAACGTATTCACTCGCCTTAAAAGGAACGGATCAAAAGGATATAACAATAAAGAAATAAGTAAAAAGGCTAACCGGTTATTGCTTCTCACTCTTCAGCGCCCAAAGATAAAAAAGACATATTGAATGCTGTTGCCATATCTGGTCGGGTGCTTCTGCTATTCATCTCGAGGTTCTTGGCAAAACCCAAAAGAAGGATTTGCAGTGTAATCGACCCAACTTCAGCATCCCAACTTCAGTCACTTTCTCACCGACATAACTTATCTTCCCTCTGTCCTTTCTGCAAATATTTTCATGGCAACTGCTCTGATGAGCTTTTTTCCCTGGTGGCCCGACCATATAAATTTTATTTACTAGGTTTTAGTTAAAATAGTTTAATTTAAAACCGTCACTTCTACTCTAACAGCTTTTTTTCTCGCACTACCCTTTTACTTGCTTCCCTGACAACTACAATCTCCAAAAATGTAAATGTAACGTCAATTGCTATCTTATATCTTTTTGAATCCCGCTCATCTTTTACTCTTTCCTCAATATGTATCCAGTCTTTTCTCTCATGGTAACCCCCTGCGCACTAGTGGCAGTCCCGCTTTGTTTTGGGTTGAAAGAATTTAATATAAATAAATAAAATAAAATAAATAGATGCACAACGAATAAAAAAGAAGAAAAATTAGGATCAGACAATTAGCAGCATAAATAAACACCGTATAAATCAACTGTGTATTCAGTTTCTAGTTTTCAAAAAAATAGTGCTGTGAACTTTTGCACAGAGCTTATACTTTGCGGCTTACAGCCTATCACGTTGAATACACCGGTTCTCGCTGGATCACCGAAGTTAAGCAACGTTGAGCCTGGTCAATACTTAGATGGGTGATCGCTTGGGAATACCAGGTGCTGTAAGCGTCTAGTGACGGACGTGTGTTGTGGTGCAGTGGATATCGGCTCGGAAAGAGAAATCGGTGAGCCGAGTTCGAATTCCAGTTGAAAACCCTGCATTCACTTAAGCTCTGGTACCCTTGGGAAAGGTATTAATTCGTCCCTTCCCTCCAGTTATGGGTTAAATAACAAGGGTAGAACTTAGGGACTCTTCCCTTAAAAACAAATCCCAATGAATCTTGATACTCGAAACGAAAATGTATTACTAGACACAAAACTTATATAAAAAACAACGATAAATTGTTGAATAGAAAAAGGTATTACCATCAATAAATACATAAAATTTAGTTGGCAATAAATGACCCGCCGAGGTTGATTTGCCATAAAAACCAACCAACTTATGCTTTGCTTTTTTCTTCTGTCAAAGGTTTCTCTGAAAGTGACGTTTGCAAAGGCTGATTCATTTGTTCCCGAGAAAAGCTTAATTTTCAAAAAGGATTTATATCAGACATGTTCTTTCATGTACAATTAATGGGTAAAGAATATGTTTGCAGCAAATAGCACGTATTTTACAATTGTCCTTTTTTTAAAAATTCAAGTGATAAATGGGTTTACGGTCACACCTCGTTTAAACACCGGTCCCTCGTGCGATCACGGAAGTTAAGCAAGTTTGAGCTGATTAGAACCTAGATGGGTGACCGCTTAGGAATACCAGGTGTTATAAACTTGGGTGTGTGGCGGTGTTGCTCATACCTTGGCAACCTCTTGTCCCCCAGCTATGGGTTAATTATTAAGACTTAACACTAAAAATGTGAAAAAAAAAAAAAATCAGACAACTCTAATTTTGTGTTATTTATAAGTGACACTTGAATTTCATTTTCTGAAAATCTTTCAATGGTTGCAGGTTCACAAATTCCATTTTGGAATAGATCGATTAATTCTGACCAATGCAAGACTTAATGGCTCGGAAGTGTTAATCAGAGAACCGAGTTTCAATTCCTGTTGGGTTCGTTATATTCACTTACGCGCAAATAATCTTGGGAAAGGTATAAATCTACCTCTTCTCCAAAAGCTATGGGTTAATTAGTAAAACTTATATCACTAAACTATTATTCTCTTAAAATATTCTTACAACTGAAAAATATTTTCTGGCTTTAAATAAAGTGCAAATAGCTGATAAGATGTAAAAATCGATCAATTAATGAAGCAAACAATTGCCGCACTAAATAAATGTTTTAATACACATTGGAAATATCTGTTCCAGTGTTTGCATGCTGATAATTATACATAGATGTCTACTGACGTGGATGTTTAATATCTGTTGATATGATATATGTCTCTTATCTAGTTAAATGTAAGTTTAGTCGAAAAATTTAAACTTGCTTATCATTGCCAAGGTCATCAGTTCGATCCTTACTAAATAACGCACGCTTGTAGCCTTCTGTCAGACTCTGGTAATCCAAGTAAATATCTATGCACAAGATTCTTGTTCTCAAAACATTACAGCGATTGTAATGTTTGATCTTTACTGAATGCACTTCACTTAGTCTGGCATGAGGCCACAAAAATAATCGGAGGTTAAATTAGATGATAAAAAAATGAGTGGTTTAATGAGATATTAGATATCAGAGAGGATGGCTAAATTAGATGTTAAAGTGGGTGTGGGGGGGCCAAATTAGATGTTAAAGTGGGTGGGGGGCTAAATTAGATGTTAAAGTGGGTGGGGGGCTAAATTAGATGTTAAGTGGGTGGGGGGTTAAATTAGATGTTAAGTGGGTGGGGATAAATTGGATGTTCAAGTGGGTGGGTGGGGGCTAAATTGGATGTTAAAGTGGGTGGGGGGCTAAATTAGATGTTAAGTGGGTGGGGGATAAATAAGATGTTAAAGTGGGTGGGGGGACAATTAGATGTTAAAGTGGGTAGGGGGCTAGATTTGATGTTAAAGTGGGTGGGGGATAAATTAGATGTTGCTCATACCTTGGCAACCTCTTCTCCCCAGCTATGGGTTAATTATTAAGACTTAATTGTTAATACTTGTAAAACATTATGTCAAAAAAAATAAAATTAAAATTCTTTTTATTCTAAAATTAAATTCTGTCTTTAAATCATCTGAAAAGTGTTGAAGGTCTGATATACTCACGCGTACATACACACTACAGTAGGTCGATTTTACACTTTTTCGATAATCAACTTTGGACAAGTCTGTCTTGCTTCAAATGTTAATTGCACTGCTTTTTAACACACTAAGAATGTGAAAAACATTCAGACAACTCTAATTTTGTGTTATTTATAAGAGATACTTGAATTTCATTTTCTGAAAATCTTTCAATGGTTGCAGGTTCACACATTCCATTTTGGGATAGATCGATTAATTCTGACCAATGCAAGACTTAAATGCTGGTGGCTGGCATTTTATTCAACCTCTTCTTGAGTGGCTTCCCACCTCGGAAAGGATGATTCAATTTCTATTTTAATTAAACAATCCATTACTATTTTATTCTACTTTTTAGCGAATAGAACTTAAAAACAACCCTTCAAATTCAGATGAATTAGTCTTTTTCCGTATATTTACTTACCTAATGGATATAATTTTTCCAAAAGCTACTTTTTCTCACTTTTAATTCATCTGACTTCACAGTAAACATCACAGTCTCGGGTAACAGAGTAAAGGCATTATATTGGCTATTCTTGAATGCAATATCTTGATTTTCTTCAGACTGTTTCTCTTAATCCTTTGAATTATCTGCTGGTTGAGATTTGCTATTCCCCTTAATATCAAACCAGCTAACTGAATACATTTCAATAATAAATTTAATAAGTTGGTGAAGCTTTTCTTGGAGTTCTGAAGTGCACACACTTCTGGTCTACATGCACATTAACCTGGTTGTTAAAGTTAAATTAAATTACTCATTGGTCCAATTTTTCAAACAGTCAATGTAGAATTTAACTTTGGAAATCCCACGGATATATCCCAAAAGGAGCCTTTGGTATTTACTTAAAACCTTCATTTTTACTATAGGTGTTATATTATCAAGAGGGTCACTGTTTTTCATAAATTGTACTTGTGGCAAATCATAGTTCCTTTCACACGATTTGCCAAGTGATCCTGTAAAGCAATAGAGCCAGTAAGCTCTGAATAGTAGCTCATTCTGCTAATGAGAAGAAAGTGCTCAGTATCGGAGATAAAAGAACTGATTTGAAAATCATTTCACGCATGAATTCCGCTGTCATCATAAAGTGTTGATTTTAATGTATGTCATTGTTCCATACGCTCTACACTATTCTAGTTTCATTTTGAAACGTAGCGTCTCTAAGTTCTGGGCTTCATCAAAAAATGTGAATTCATGACTTTCATTTGTTGTCTTTAGGAATCTTGTATTTATTCATTTTTAATTCTACGCGTTAAACGAAAACGTTTCTCATACTCACGTGTATAAGAAAACGTTTGCAGTTTTTAAAGAAAAAAATCGCAGTTGTTGTGAAGAAGAAAACTGGTTAACGTCTTTTTTCAAACAAAAATAATAATAATAATGGAAAAATGAAACAAAATAATATAGTGAACGGTAGAAAATATGATTGCATTTTGCGTTTGTTATGAGAATTCTTTCAAGGAATGGCCAGGGATGATCGCGAAAAATAGCGAAGGCATTGTACCTTGGGACGCGTAAATTTTCCTGGAATCTTTATTCCGTTAGAGTTATATTTATCCACAAGATCAATCAATACTTTTAAACTTCTGAATGAATCAGCCAAGAGTATTTTCATGTTGATATATCTAATTATCTAGATGCCTTCTGAGTCTGTTAATCTCACTCTATTCGTATCACCCGTTTAACTTCTCATTTCTCTCTCTCTCTCTCTCTCTCTCTCACACACACAAACAAAGATGCATATATATATATATATATATATATATATATATATATATATATATATATATATGCTAGCAGTATAGCCCGGTGTTGCTCGGGTGTAATGAAAGCTTTAAAACTAATCCATGGTCCTGGAGCTCAGACTCTTTGGACGTTGGCACGAAAGACTAAAAAGCAATAGTTGTTTCCAGTTAAAGCGAAACCTTAGACTGCAAGAAAAATGAATGGGTGTAAGTCAAATTTTGATTTCCTGGTATCGATATCAAATAAGTTTTTTTCGTCGTAAACTGAATTTTGAAGGCTAAATAAGTCCTCTGAGTAAATGGTATGATGGCTGAGACTAAGAACTACAATTATACCTACTTAGAGAAAAAGAAGTAAAAACTAAAATAAAAGGGCTGAAAAAAGTACACACATACAGGCAGATAAACAGACACACACACAAACATCTTGCCTTATATATATATATATATATATATATATATATATGAATATTATCGATTTTCTGCACTATTGTAAGAACTGCGACCTTGAAACTTCTGAATATTGTTTCTTATGTCTTTGTCTATGAGTGTATCAAATTTGATTAAAATCGGACCAAACCTTCTATAACCCGATTTTTTCGATTATCGATTTTTGATATTTATCGGGGGTACCTCGACACAAAACCTAGTTAAGAACACTCGCAGACGCTTATAGTACAACTGTGTAAATTTTCAAGAAAATCGGTTCAGCCATTTCGGAGTCTATAGGTAACGGACACACAGACACACGCACACAGACAAAGTTCCATTTATAAATAAATTTAGATTTAGATTGATTTAGATATGTGTGTGTGTGTGTGTGTGTGTGTGTGTGTGTGTGTGTGTTAATATGAGTGCTTCTCAGTTTGTTTATATAAATCTTCGTATGTATAAGCCTATTTAATTCTATGTATACAACAGTTCAAAAAATGAAGACATCCTCAGAATTAGCATCGTATGAACTTGACAGAAGATTGAAAAAGAATTCTTAGAGCCATTAAAAAATATGGAATCAATTATCCAATTTATACTTTGAGAAACTTTTGCAACGAATGCCAAAAAAATTACAGTAATCAAAGCTAAAAGAGGATATTTTGAAGAGATCAAAATGTAATCATAAAGTGCTTTTATTCTTTTTGTAATAACATTTCTAATAAAAAAATCATGTCTCACTTATTTTTTAACCATGTATAATAATTTTCTCTTATTTAAAGTACAAAACAAGTACATTTTGTGCAAATCTAAAATTACCAGAGGTTACTTTAAACTTTTGAATTGTATCTAAGTCTGTTCTGAGTGTTCATGCATATTCATCTCATTCGTTAAAATTCTTTCTTTTTCTCTCATATAATATATATATATATATATATATATATATATATATATATATATTATATGCATAAAGAAATGAATATGAATCTCACACACACACACATTATATATATATGTTCGTGTGTTGGGGGGTAATTTATATGAGTCCCTATAAGTCTGTTCATATATATCGATCTATTTTGGGTTGAAAATGAATGTAGCTTAATTAAGAGCGACCAGGATTTTCGCAAGTAATTAATTCCATGCAATCTTTCGATCTTTTCGGAATTAATACATTCAAATGATTGTAAAATCTGTAAAAAAAACTTTTTTCTTTGTTTGTTAATGAATGATAGTTTGTTTTTATTTATTTTTCAATTTTCTTTAGGTCGGTTTGCGTATATCATCAGTATGAGAGAATTTCCTGACCAATCATATGTAGCTTTTGCTTGATATCAGAACTTATTTAGCTTCGTTTCTGATGCTGTCATTCGAGATTTAACTGCATTGGAAAAAATTAGTTGAAATAGTTTAGCATAGTATGGTACAAGGCAGAA
>JBBBDQ010002089.1:3517500-3582500 GCA_037127315.1 Ascarosepion bandense
AAACAAAAAAAAAAAACAAAACAAAAAAACTTTCGTTGGTCTTCAATAAACCGGCGTTAATGAAAAACTGCTACCCAAATACATTATATCTATCCATCTATATGCAAAATTTTAAAAAAAATCAGATATAACAAATCTGTAAGAAGACATTATGACTAAAAAAAGTAAAATATATTTTATGACGCGTTTCGTCCTCTGATGGATTTTATTATTTTATTATTTTATTTTATTATTTTATTATTTTATTATTTTATTTTATTATTTTATTTTATTATTTTATTATTTTATTTTATTTTATTATTTTATTATTTTATTTTATTATTTTATTATTTTATTTTATTATTTTATTTTATTATTTTATTATTTTATTTTATTATTTTATTTTATTATTTCTATTAAGACAAATGTATGTGTGCGTTTGTAATTTTGTAAATTTTTTTTACATATTTAATTGAAGACAACAGAGAGGTTTTCTTATTATTGCTTTTACTGATGGTTTAAGATTATAGATGAATTTCCTAATATTAATTATCCAAAAATTGCCAGAAACTGTGACAGTCTTCGGCAAATAAGTTGTTTTCATTTAAGATTGTGTCTTTGACAATTTTACCATTATATTTTGAATTGAATTTTTTTATCATATCACTTGTGACGCCACAGTTTTCGTTTGATTTTCATCACCAGTCGTTAGAATAATTTCATGAGAACATTATGTTCGTATATTTTTTATTTGGTTAAAACGTTAAATAACAGTTTTTTCTTGTTTGTTGTTAAAAGATTATTAAAATACTATGCATTTATTCTTAAATATTTATTCGTCATTGTTGATGGATATTTAAAATACTTTTTACCATAGTGAATCGTATTTTATTGAAAGTAGATTATTTGTTTTGGTTTTATTAGAATATTGTTTTAATATTTGTAAACAATCTTTTCGCAGTTAATGGTGTATAGTATTTTTTACTAATTTTTCTCAGTTATTGCTCGGAGCAAGATTTTCTTTTTATTGCAGTATTGGTTAATAGTTTAGATTTTTATCCCGCTATTATCGTACAAGTGCATGTTAGTTGACGTGATAGGATTATAGTAGTGTGACCAATGTAAAAAGTATATATTTATTCATTATTAATAGTACTTGTGGTACAATTTTCTAATGGGTATAAAATTTCATATACTACATGGCTTTTATTAAGATTGGATTCTTGGGCGATGGATCATTGTATTATTAGTAACGATAAGTGATAGCAAAGATATTCTTAATATTTCCTTTTTTTATTAATTAGATGACATATGGATGCACAATAAAGTTCTTGGGAAATCACAATTTTCGACTCCTTCGTCAGTGTTTGTTAGTGAATAGTATTTATGAACTAATTTTAAATACAGGCGAAATTAATGACCTCAGTGAGCGTATCAGCAGTCCTTTGGTCGTAGCATTCGAAAACATTTTTTTTATTGACTCTTCCTCATCATTTCCCCCTTACACGGATCTGTTTAACTTCGAATAGATTATACAAACACACACACATATATATATATATATATATATATATATATATATATATATATATATACTAGCTGTATAGCCCGGCATTGCTCTGGTGTAATGAAAGCTTTAAAACTAATCCATGGTCTTGGAGCTCAGACTCAGCCTAAAGAATATTTGTGTGAAGTTTGGTGAGAGTTGGATAAAAATTGTGGATTTGTATAAAGGACATACAGACAGATAAACAGACACACGCACAAACATCTTGCTATATATATATATATATATATATATATATATATATATATATATAATCGATTTTCTGCACTATTGTAAGAACTGCAACCACGAAACTTCTGAATATCGTTTCTTATGTCTTTGTCTATGAGTGTATCAAATTTGATTAAAATCGGACCACTCCTATAACCCGATTTTTTCGATTATCGATTTTTGATATTTATCGGGGGGACCTCGACACAAAGCCGAGCATAGAACACTCGCAGACGCTTATAGTACAACTGTGTACATTTTCAAGAAAATCGGTTCAGCCGTTTCGGAGTCTATAGGTAACGGATACACACACACACACACACACACACACACACACACACACACACACACACGCACAGACACAGTTCTATTTATAAATAAGTTTATATATATAAGTGTTTTGATTTTTTAAATTTGTTTTTTTCAAAATATCAATGAAAAAGATTTGTAAGAAATAGATATATCATTAGATTAAAATAGAAACTAAAATAAAATTTTAGATTAACCTCTAGTCATTCTGGTTACCCCGTGAAATCTTTGCTCAGTAACAAGCTATAAATAAAATCCACTATTTATGGCTGCCTGATCCATTATTGTTTAACGTCGAATGATCGGACAACTGCCAGCAAACGTCGCCAACACGGTAACCTTACTCAGTTCAACAATATATATATATATATATATATATATATATATATATAGATGTGTGTAGTATGAATATAGAATGTTTACATCATTTTTTTTCTGTCTTTCTTTACAGCTTTGCAGAAAAATCTTCCGAAATTGCATCTTATTTTATGCCTAATCCATTCATACGCCTACGTTTGTCCGTACACCCTTTGTTGGCATTAGAAAAATGGCAGCCCACTTAAATGTACTAATCAATACTAGTTGATTCACATCAATATCTAGAAATTTCTGGGCGGAACAATAACAAACATCATAGAATGATTGTGTTCCGCCAGTCTTTCGTTTAGGAGAAGGAAATATATGCCTATCGGAGTCTCTTAAAACACGAGGGGGGTGTTGAAAAGTTCTCTGTGTGACTCATTCCCAAAATCTGCTTATACGACCAAATATCAGAATTATTTTTCTTTTGAGCTATGTATTTCATGGTTTCGTGGTGGTGCAGTGGATATCGGCTCGGAACGAGAAACCGAGTTCGAATTCCAGTCGTATTCCTTGCATTCACTTACGCGCAAATACCCTTGGGAAAGTATTATTAATCCGTCTCTTCCCTCCAGTTATGGGTTAAATAATAGGACAGATTGGGTTCTGTAGCCTTGGTCGGGAACCAGTCTACCGCAGAAAGCAATGGCAACCTACTGCGGGATAATCTTCTGCCCAGTCAGTCATGTCTCTTTCGAGACATGATCGCCCAAGCGTGTATCACGTATGGTACTTGACTGACTGACTGATTTCATGGTTTATTCTAAACTAAATTAAATATTGTGTTAGCGTTTTGATCTGGTTGAGAACCTTTCAGCATACAGATATATATATATATATATATATTAAGTACGATAATCGGTATGTAAGTAATGGAAATAATAAATTGTGTGTGCCTACTGGTGCTGCTTCTTTTTAACGGGTTGTCTGTGAATATGAAGTGAAATAGCTTAATGTTAAAAGCGCTTCTGATCAGAAGGACATCGAACATGTAATGATATGCCATTCACACAATAGTAACACTTATTTTCGCTACTCTTACTCGATCGCTGTTCAACTTTTGTTTCAATGAGTAATTTTGAGACCTTTTATTTTAGTCCTTTGACGCTAATTTTACTTTGTTAGAATCAATAGAAATATTTGTCTTAATAAACTTAACGCTAAAAAAAAACATTTTTAAACACACGTCCGATTTTTCTTTACTAAAACTGATTTCAAGAATGTATTTGAAAGTTCGATTAAGATTTACTCAATGCAGACAAACAAGTGAGAATCCAGAGAGATCAACAATCGCTACAGTAGCCAATGATTTGCTCAACAGAAGAACAACAATGGAGCGTTTGTACATATCGAATTCGCTCCACTAATTACCATATATACTCGAGTAGACTGAGTTTTCATGATCATTTTTTTACAAAAAAAAAAAAAAAAAAAAGAAAAATTATACGCAGGTAATTTTTGAAGAGGTTAAAAATCATGCAATTTTTTGTTACCGGTTGCACAATACGCAGGTGATTTTCTGGGGAAGGAGAGGTAAAAACTCATGACAAAAAAAAAAATAATCAAATGGTACATTATACATAAAGTCGGTTTATACACGGGTATATAGTGTTGGCTTGCCAGATTACCTTTTTGCATTTACTGCACTTTACTTGGTGCAGCAAAACACCAAAATAGTGGGTCCACGTGACAATCTAACTCACTACAGGAGCTAATGATCTGCTCTAAGTTAGACGCCATTCGATAACTGACTATAACTTAGTAAGGGACAAGTTTATATTAATGGTCGTTGCACTTGCCTGTCAGAGTAACTTTGTGACTATTGTTCTAAGGCCTGGAAAATAGGAAATTTATTATGGATATTTATTATGTTCGTTGTGGTGCAGTGGATATCGACTCGGAAGGAGAAATCGGGGAGCCGAGTTCGAATTTCATTTGAATTCTTTGTATTCACTTTCATGCAAGTACCCTTGGGAAAGGTATTAATCCGTCTCTTCCCTCCAGCTATGGGTTAAATAACAGGATAGATTGGGTTCTATAGCCTTGGCTGGCAAACAGTCTGCCGTAGAAAGTAATGGCAACATACTGCGGGATAATCAAACCAGGTCAGTCATGTCTCTTTCGAGACATGATCACCCAAGCATGTATCACGTATGGCACTTAACTGACTGGCTGAATTTCAGGGAACCGAATGGATCAGAGCTACACTGTATCTGTTGGCCAAACTCTGAAACTATTTAATGAAAGTCACGCGATTATTATTATTAATTTTACGAAACCCTTCATCTTTTCTTGCCTTTTACTCTTATTAATTTTTGAAAATTCATTAATCAACTGTACCAATCAAACCATTTTGATTTATTGGATTTTTTGATGAATTCAATTTATTTTTTACAGCGTTAGAAACCGTTTTGAAAACTGACGCAGTTAATTTAAATTATCCAAGAAATTATGCCACCGTTTACGAATGCGATGGGACCCACTGATGTGCTTTTCATTTTTAATTTTCGGATTTGCAAAAATCGTAAAAACAGGAAAATTGAACCAAGTCGTTTGAAACGTTGAACGTAAGTTAGAAATTGGCGCTTTTCAACTGTTAATTTCGAATTTTTATTTCTTTTATCTTAATTTTAGGTGTTTTTCATCATCAAAATATACTCGGTGAAAAGTAATATCGCCATATAATAAAAAATTAATTCATTTCACGATAAAATATGTAAGAATATATATATTTTCTTATATATATATATTCTTACATATTATATATATATGTATATATTCTTACATATTATATATCTATGTATATATTCTTACATATTATATATATCTATCTATATATTGTTACATATTATATATATATATATTTTTAAACCTTGTGCTGACAAGCAGCTGGGTTTGCAGATAATTAAAAATACAATAACTTTTTTATTCACTACGTGTTGCATTCTATTTTATTGTAGCAGACTTTTTTTGACAGGTTCTATTTTTACACGAGCTAGATCAAAACTTAAAATGGTCTATTGTTGTTCAATCCTTAGTTTCCAAAAGCGTTTGCGCTGCCTTTTGGGCGATAAATTGTTTTCCGCTCAACAACTACTTTCCCCATAGACGAAACGCAGATGATGTTTCTTCTTCTTCTTCTTCTTCTATGTGCCCTGGCCTTCAGGACGTAGGCGATCATGGATCTCCACGTCTCCCTATCCCTTGTGGCTCTTAGTATGTTTGCTCCTGTTGCTCCTGGTAACCCCCGTTCCGTCATCCACCTGATCAGACCCTGCAAATATGTTATCCGCTGCCTTCCTCTGTCTCTCCTTCCTTCTATCTGTCCAGTCAGTATCAGGTTCTCCAGGCTCTCCTTCCTCATTGCATGTCCCAGGAACTTCAGTTGTCTCTTCCTGATGCTCAGCATCAATTTCCTTTTTGTTGCCATTCTTTCTAACACTTCGTCGTTGCTTGTATGCTCAGTCCACGATATCCGTAGCATCCTTCTGTAGAACCACATTTCGGCCGCTTCCAGTTTTGTCCTCATTTTCGATGATATTGTCCAGCATTCACAGCTGTATTGAAGAACTGACATCACGTAGCAGTCTAGCACTCTTTTCTTCGTTTCTATTGAGATCTTCCTGTGTGTTAGTATTTTGCTCATCTTCTGGAACGCGTCCTTTGCCATGCCAATTCGCCTTTGGATCTCCGTGTCGCACTTTCCATCTCCTGTTAGAACACTTCCTAGGTACTTAAATTCTTGGACTTGTTTGATTCTGTTATCCCCCACCTGTATTTGGCATTTTGGGTTGTATCTTTTGCTGATGACCATGCACTCAGTTTTCTTAAAGTTTATTTGTAGTCCCTTCTTGTCACTCTCCACTGCTACTTTCTGTATGAGATCTTGCAGTTTCCTTTCCGTGTCCGCAATCAGTACTGTATCGTCCGGGTATCTTATGTTGTTCAGGTTGTGGCCTCCAATAACAAATCCTGGTGTGTCATCTAGGGTCCTCAAAATATTCTCGCTGTATAGGTTGAACAAATCCGGTGAAAAGACACATCCTTGTCTGACGCCTTTTTCTATTTTTGTGTATCTACTGAGGTCGTTACCTGTCCGTATGCAGGCCGTTTGCTGCCAGTAGGGATTCTTGATTATTCTTATGTCTTTGCCGAAAATGTCGAGGTTGCCTAGCATTTCCATCAATTCTTTGTGTCGTATTTTGTCGAATGCTTTCGCGCCATTCCTTGTTTCACTCGCCCAAACCTTCACAGCTAGAACTAACCATACCTCGTGCAAGGAGTCGACTCGTCTTCATTCTTTTGCCTATTCTATTAGTGAGGAGAAAGATCCACTCGGTTTCCTTCCCAGAACTGTTGCAATATGAAACACTCAAAAGAGGATGCTTCTCCGATCACCAGAATGTTAACCTCTTCAAGTCGAAGGTCAATCGTTATCTTTCCTACATATCCTCATAATATTCACCTATTTATTTCTCTGTAAACCCTTACAACAACTTAATTTACTAACCCTCTATCTTAGTGGCTAATGAGCCTTGTATTGTGTCAACAATATTAAATAAGAAAATATTGAAGTAAATACTAAGGTACTTAGGTGTTGTGTAATAAGGTAGTGAGAGTCTCGCATACGAAAACGACTGAAAAGATTTCTAACTTCATTGAGTGTCTTGTATTTGTGACCTTTTGACTCACTAATTTATTATATATTCTTAATAAATACTGGGTGTTTACAAGGTTGTGTTGAACGTTACTGGACCAACTCACTTCCTATAATCTGCCAAAACAATTTTTTTAATCCCTTTTTGATCAAACAGACAATTTTTCAGCACCCACTCGTACTACAAGCGGGTGAATGTCTCGGTAGCATAGTGGTTATCGACGCGGAAAGTAAGATCTAAATACTGAGTTCAAATTCCGGTCGGAGTCGCTGCATTCATTTCCGTACTTCACTTCTATTTCTTCTCCCCCACCAGCTATGGGTTAAATAACATCAGAATAGGCTTTCTAAACCTCATTGAAGAAGGTTAATTCTGGATTCAAACCACTTGAACGTGGGGCTAGCAAATAGCATTTTGGAGCTTTGAATTTATCTTCTACTGCAAATATGGGATTTGTCTCAATAAAAACTAAACAGTTTTTGAGAACGTTGAAGACAAAGTACAAATTGGCGTTTTTCATTCTCCCTGGGGATATCATTTAAAATGATTTACTCTTTAACATATTCTCGATACTGTTAATAACGTGTACAGATTTTAAAGCTAATTTTCTCTCTCTCTATCTGTCTGTGTAGTTTTTCCTATACATATTAAGACAGTATACGTGGATTATCAATATGCTACACACACACACACACACTATATATATATATATATATATATATATATATAATAAATAAAAAATAAAAATAATTAGACATGAATTACTTCCGTAAATCTTAACCGTCATTTTTTATATTATTCTTTATTTTTTCATGTATTTTTATTTTCATTTTCATCTTTCTACCTTTTTATTCTTATTTTTATTTCCATTTTGAATAGAGGGACCGTTACTGAGGTGATGTAAAATCTCTCCTAGGGATTTTATGTCCAAATGTTCATTCAACATTTTTGAATATTGAAAATTTATTTTATTTTATATTAGCTCTGTAATTTTAATTACATTGAGCTCTCCTCCTGTATCATTTTTTAATATTAAAAATTTTTAATATTAATTAGGATCAGGTTCTTGGGATTTACCTTCCTACTTTTCAGTTTTGGATTAAAGTATTATAATATATATATATATATATATATATATATATATATATAAATCGGTGGAGTTTCGATCCCGGCCAGAAGCAAGTGGATGTGTCTAGCCACACTGATGAGCTGTGATACAGCGAAACTAGCTTGTATGTGGATGACTAATTTATATATATATATATATATATATATATATATATATATATATGTATACTACAAATGTTTGAATAGAAAAAATAAAAGTTAAAAGTAAAATACGTATTTATTATTCAACAGCTAATTTAAATTTATTCAATGCTATCGATTTTTATGTAGACTAAACAGTTGTAAATATTTTCAGTTTTCAAATATTTTGTTGTCATGTCAATGTGGCGCATTCTTGATTCGCGTATTGGTCCAAAAAATAATCGTGTATAACACTCAATTACTAATCTAGGGGTTAAATTTGACTCTAAACGCGCGCGTTATACGAAGTTAAATGTGGTATATAATATTAAGTACTATATAATTTCAACGTGGTATGTGCTGGAAAGATCGCAGCCCAAAGCACTTCCCAGAGTCTGAGCAAATGACCAAATATCAGATATTTTCCTAAAGGTCTTCATGGTGGGATCGTGAATTTTTCGGCGATCTATCATGGAATTTCAAGTTTGGCGAAGAATCCCTTCTTGGTGGGGATGAGAACTTTTCAGCACCCCTCTCGTTCTCTTTATATGAGGTGAAACATGACATCCCGCAGAAACCACAAGAATTCATGCACTCATAGAAAATGTCGAACAAGGGAACTAAAATACGAAAGCTGAATTAAAAAGAAAAGATCCATTAGGTCCATAAATAAATAAGTGACTGCATTAAAAATTCAAAACCAAAAACACACCGGAACTGCATTGTAGAAAAAAAAATTATACTGAACAGGTAGAAATATGCTGATGCGGTTGGAATAGCAAGCTCGCCGTCCGGTGCAGATTCTTAAGTAAGATTATCAGACACCGACTACTTCGTCTGATTTATTATCGCAAATTATTTCTTTGACAATTTTTAGAATTTTGAATAAGATAAATGTCTGAAAATTGCTTTAGAAATAATATATATATATATATATATATATATATATATATATAGTCATCCGCAGACAGATCTGTTTCGCTGTATCACAGCTCATCAGTACGGTTAGACTCCGATTGCTTTTAACCCAGGGTTGAAACCCGACCGAATATATATATTCCATAGTGTTAGTATTTATTAAAAATTAAATAAACCTTCATTCCGTCTAATAGCTATATATTAAATGTGACACGATAAATTATGGTGAGACGAGAAAAGCGAAGTGGTTTGCTGCGGTTCTATTTTAGTGCTTTTATAAAAATCAAAAGGAACACTGATAACGGAAAAAGAAGCAAGAGTCCACAGATGGAGTGGATACGGCAGCCAAACATTTCAAGATGATCTAGAAAAACCTACCATACACAAAATATGGATGGACCAGAAATATTAAAGTCTGAAGCAAGCAAGTAGAAGATGAACAGAAACAAGGTAGCAAGACCATGTGGAACCCTCATAGAAATTCTCCTAACTGTAGACGATTTCAGCATCGACAGCGTCACACAAGAAAGAAATGATATATACGACAACGGCGATATACCGGAAGATCTTAGTAAATCTTCGTAGCTCTATCCAAAAAACCAAGTGCAAATGAATGCAAACTCCATCAGATAATCAGCTAAATTAGCCAGACTAAGAAAATAATCCGAATTCTGATCAATGGTTGTACTCTTTTAGCGATATTACGATATTTATGTAATCGAGTTAATTATTTACATCAAATATTGCGTTAGAGAATTTTTGTAGCGGTCTACAGTAGTCGTAATTATTGAATATAAAATTATTTAAGGTGGTCAGTTAACATTTTTTCAACTCTCGTTTCAGTTTTAATTATGAGGAAATTATTTTTTACTTCATGCTAAAGCGATATTGTTAGCAATATTTTTTAAAATATTAAAAGTTTTCGATTGTTTTTTTTCCACTGCTACTTAATAAAGCATCGCGTGTGGTTTAAAATAATTTGGCCTTATTGGTTAAAACTCCGTGTATGGTGAAAGCCGATCTTAGAATAATGTGCAATTAAGCAGACTCAGAATTGGGAAAAAGGAAAGCCTTTAATATAATGATTAAAAGTGAGCTTTTGTTTTAACACGAATTTGAATTAATTTACCACATACATTTGGCACATTTATTTTACCCTTTATATTAAATAAAAGTTTTAATCGAAAGAAAATGTTTTGACTTAAAAAGGAAGCAATAAAGTTTATAATTTAAATCTTATAAAGCAGGCATACTTAGGGGTAGAATAGCTTTGAGAAATAAAGAAATTGCTCTTTTACCTAGAATTATTTCGCTTTTTGCTTTTATTTTTATAAATAGATTTTGAAAATGCATTTTTTTAAAAAATGTTCTACTTTACTTTCGGAAATGAATTGAAAACGACTGTCTCGCTAAAATAAATTGCTATTTGTGATTTACCCAGAAGAATTTTCTCGCTCCAAAAAGTATGAAATATCAATCAATTATATTCTCTGCATAAAGCCTATAATTTTTAACACACGTTTCGTCTATACATTTCATTTCGTATCATACACCGTATTTGATTTCGCATAACGCACATTTATAGTCAGTAATAGTATCAATATAGTGTATACGCATCAGGAACTCGGTCATATTTATGTACTAGCAGTATAGCCCGGCATTGCTCGGGTGTAATGACAGCTTTAAAACTAATCCATAGTCCTGGAGCTCAGCCTCTTTGGACGTTGGCACGAAAGACTAAAAAGCAATAGTTGTTTCCAGTTAAAGCGAAACCGTAGACTGAAAAAAAAAATGAATGGATGTAAGTTAAATTTTGATTTCCTGGTATCGATATAAAATTTTATGCACTATTCTAAGAACTGCAACCTTGAAACTTCTGAATATCGTTTCTTATGTCTTTGTCTATGAATGCATCAAATTTGATTAAAATCGAACCACTCCTTCGATAACCCGATTTTTTCGATTATCGATTTTCGATATTTATCGGGTGTACCTGGATACAAAACCTAGCTAAGAACACTCGCAGACGCTTATAATACAACTGTGTAAAATTTCAAGAAAATTGGTTCAGCCGTTTCGGAGTCTATAGGTAATGGACACACACACACACACACACACACACACACACACACACACACACACAGAGTTCCATTTATAAATAAGTTTAGATACCTCTTTATTGACATTTGTGACATTGTTTCCCTTCAGTAATGAAACAGAATACAGAAAACCACACAAGGAAATAAGGAGCAAATGTAGACAGGCTAAAGAAAGATGGCACAGTGACAAATGCACCGAAATAGAGAGACTGAGCACGACAAATATGGGGGGGGTGCACATAAAAAAAGAACTAGCAGGACAATGGACATTCTCAGCAACAGCATCTATAAAAGAAAAGGACGAAACTTTTATATAAAAAATAAAAACTACTTCAAAGATTGGACGAGTATATCGGAGATCTCTTGCACAACAAGAGAGAGCAACCGGCAATACACAGAAATACGGACGGACCAGATATATTGAAAACCGAAGTGGAATCAGCACTGGCGAAATTGAACAGAAACACAGCAGCAAGACCCGACGATATTGCAATAGAGATACTGGCGTCCTTAGACGGCTTTGGCGTAGACAGGATCACAGAAATAATAAACGAAATCTACAACAGTGGCAATATACCGGAGGACCTAAGCAGATCAATTCTTATAGCACTACTCAAGAAGCCAGGTGCAAAGGAATGTGAACGCCAAACAATCAGCTTAATGAGCCACATAAATCTCTTCATCTGGAGTCTGATGAACAGAGTGCACAGCAGAATCGGCCCAGAAATAGAACAACATCAATTTAGCTTCTTTAAAGATACCGAAACGAAAAATGCGATATTCCTGCTCAGAATGCTATGTGAAAGAGCAATACAAATGCAGAAGGACCTTCATCTGTGCTTTATAGACTACACAAAAGCATTTGACAAAGTACGTCACAAAGACTTGTTTCGCAACCTCAACATTTTCGGAAAAGACGTTGGGATAATCAAGAGCCTATATTGGTAGCAAACCGTTTGCATACGGATAGAAAATGAATTCAGCAGGTATACAAGAATTGAAAGGGGCGTAAGACAAGAATGAGTTTATTCGCCGAGTCTATTCAACTTATACAGTGAAGCAATTCTGAGAGAAATAAAATTCTTGCCAGGATTCGTCATTGGTGGCCACAACCATAACAATGCAAGATATGCGGATGGCACGGTGCTGACAGCAGACACAGAAAAGAAGATGCAGGACCTCCTACAGAATGTAGCAAGGAAAAGCGAGAAAAAAGGACTAAGCATAAACTTCAAGAAAACTGAATGTATGGTAATCAGCAAAAAAAAGACCCTAAAATGCTAACTACAGGTCGTAGAAACTTTAAAAAAAAAGTAAAGAAATTTAAGAAGCTGGATGCTTAATCTCTAACGGGATGGAAAGTGAGACACCGAAATCTGAAGACGCATTTTAAAAGCTAACCAGAATACTGAGAGACAGGAAAATCTTATTGGACACAAAGAAAAGAATGCTAGACTGCTATGTGATATCTGTCCTTCTGTATGACAGTGAATGTTGAACGATCACCTGAAAGATGAAGGAGAGGCTTGAGGTAGCAGAAATGTGTTTTTACAGAAGTATGGTGAGGATACCATGGATTTAGCACATGAGTAACGATGAGATGTTGGAGAGGATGCAAACGAGAAGAAAACTCATACGTAACGTCAGGAAGAGACAGATGAGAGCCCTAGGACACGTAATGAGGAGAGAGGGTCTGGAGAATCTAATACTCACAGGACTGATAGAAGGAAAGAGAGATAGAAAGAAGCAGCACGAGGCCCACTTGATAGGCTTGAGCAAAAGGATGGCGAAGTGGGGTTTGGGAGAGATACCAAGAGGAAAAATCTTGAGAGCGACAAGAGACAGTGCCAAGTAGAAGTCGATGATCGCTTACATCCTGAAGAGACACGGCACACGAAGAAGAAGAAGAAGAAGAAGAAGAAGAAGAAGAAGAAGAAGAAGAAGAATGAGAAAACTATCAAGAGTTGAGGGGCTGTTCTCATCGCACACAAGATAAATTCAAAGGCACCGAAGAATGCAAGAAGAAAGATAAAAAAAAATGAAGATTTACAAACTTTTTGTAATATTCATTTCATAGCATACTCTGAAAAACATTTTATTTTCTTTGTGCAGAAACTGATTTATATTTAAGACCTGGAGTGGTAAAGTGGAGATATTTTAAGCGTGGCTTAGATGTGGCACAAGGCCGAAAGTATGAGGCACCCAGTGAAGATCGAATTGACTACTCAGTCGTAATTGTACTAGCAAGACAAACTTGTTAACCAGTACACCACATCGACGACCTCAGGGTAAGAGGGTAAAATGACTAGATATATAAATAGAAATAAAAAGGTAAAAATTTACTTCCTGTTCTAAATGCAATTGATATGTAAATACAATCGCTGTTCTTTTTCTATGTGCCATGTCCTTTCAGAATGTAGGCGATCTTGGCTCTCCACAACTTTCTATCCTTTGTAGCTCCCAGTAATGTTTGTCTTTATCATCACTCCCAATCTCAGTTCTGCGATTCATCCATTCGTTCATTTAAACTAGTCAGGTAGCTTACTCGCTGTTCTCCTCCTTTTACTTTCGATATATTCTGTAATTGTCAATTTTTTTAGCCATGGTATTCTCAGCATCCTTCTGTAGAAGTGCATTTCTTTTGCCGTCACTCTTCATTCGTCATTCACTGCTTTTTTTAAAAATCGTGTCACCCCAAGCAGGGCATTTTACTGCCACTGTTGTGCAGGAGTTACATAGGAGGAATATTATGAAGAGTAAGAGGTTGCAGGGGGTGTCAGGAAGAGAGTAGGAGAGGGAAGAAATTACTGATGAGAGTGGGGTGGACGAGAAGGAATGTTATGAGGAGTGAGAGGTTGCAGGAGGTGTTAAGAAGAGAGTAGGAGAGGGGAGAGAGTACTGATGAGAGTGGGGTGGATGTAGAAAAACATGAGAGAGAGGATGTAAGTTAGTGAGACAGGAGATGACTATTGACCTTACATTTGAATTCTTGGAGATTGTAACCGTCAGGAAAGCAAGTCTGCGGAAGAGAATTCCACAGGCGGGAAGTTCGAGAAAAGATGCTGGATGGGAATTTGCGTTTACAATTTATTGGTTTCACAGTAAAAGGTTGGGATCTAGTTGCTAATCTTGTGGCTCGAGGAAATTCGTATATTGGGGGTACCAGTGAGCTAAGTTCGTCGGAGCAGAAGCCGTGAAAGTATTTGTAAAAGAGACAGAGGAAAGCCACACTGTGTCGGTGAGAAAGCGACTGTATCCTAGCTGCCAAGTCGTGATCGATCACATTACAGATTCTCCGTTGGATTCGGTCGAGGACACCTAAGTGGATAGCAGGAGCACCGGACCAGATATGGCAGCAATATTCAATGCATGGGTGGATGGTAGACTTGTATATGTGCAGGATTGTTTGGGACGGGAAAAACTTCCTGGCCCTACATAGAAGAACTGATATTACATAGCAATTTGGTACTGTTTTGCTTGTTTTTAACGAAATCTTCCCGTTTCTTAATACTTTGATTAATTTTGGAATGTATTTTTCATTGCTATTGTAATGTGCCTCTGTATTTTCCATTCTATGTGAAGACATTTCTCAGATATTTAAACTTTTGTACTTGGTTGATTTTCATATCTGTAAGTTAGTAGTTCGCATTTTGGGATGATTAGTGTTTGGTTTCTTTTTTTTATCTTTTCTGCCTCAACTTGATGGGATGTTCTATAGTCATCAGTATAAATAAAAGTTTTTAAGTATCGTTTTATTAATCGTCATATCACGGGTTACATAATAAACAAAACGTACAACTGATCATATGCATAACTACGTAATTTCAAATTAATTCCAGCAACTGTGAGACAAAGCAAAAATGAGAAAGTTTTACAATTACTAAAGTTAATTTGAATCACGTTAACTTTTTGCTCCTGTTTCTTTTCAAAAGTTGGGAACAACAGAAAATAGTTCTTTTTAATTACTGGCAGAAAACAAAAAGTGTGAATACTCGTGAGACACTGCAATAAACTTCAGATAAATAATACTCTATTATAAGAAAGACCGTTGTATATATAAGTAGTTAATACTAATGGAAGTACATTTCTCAGTTAAATATTTTAAAGTTTAAAAGTTTAAAGTTTAAAACGTGCTCAATACGAAAGTACAGCATAGATATATATAGTTATTATAGCATACTGCAACTTAATAGCTATAAAGACTGCCTGATGATGGTGTATTAAACACCGAAACTTTATACCTATTAAGTTGCAGTATATATATATATATATATATATATATATATATATATATATATTAATAATAATATAGTAATAACAATACCAATAGTAACAGAACTAATTCTGCCGAAACTAGTATTAATTAAGCTATAATTTAAATCGTCTTGTACAACCCACCGAGAACGAACTCGGAGGGAAAAGAAGGGGAAGTAAAAAAAGAAACAAACGAAGTACATGAAAAAAAAGTCAAGCACTCGTAAGAAAGAAAAAAAAAACCCAAGACGAAAACCTTAACACGAAAGCGCTCAATACGAAAGTAGAGCAAACAAAGACAGAAATCTAAGCAAGAGCTAACAACCTACCGCGGTTTCGCCCTACGGCTCGTCAGGGAAATTGGATTCCTGTCTATATATATATATATTCCCGCTTGTCACCCTCATGAAAAGAGAGAGAATAGCGAGGAAGCTTCGGCTCAGTTTATTCTCTTTACTACCAGTTATTAAACTTTACTATCAGTTATGAAAGCCCTTGCCGCATTTTTGCACTTTAACAGTGCCTTATTATTTTATGGCAATAATTTATATATTCCTCTTTCATACTCATGGGGCGATAATCAGTGAGGAAATAGTTAATAATTGTCTCAAATATTTTACCGTCATTTTTGAGCGTAGGAATACACTAGTACAAGTATAAAACATGCAAAATGTATATATTTGACGAGGAAAACGTGCTTCATTTGATACAGAAAAAAGTTCTTGATTAAAAAAAATTTAAATTCAATATATAAATTCTTTTATTATTCTAAAAACCAAATCGTGTTTTTTCCGAAAGAATTTGGTGAAAAATAGTTATTAGTTTAGATCCTTATTTTTTGAAAAATGTTTAAAAATAAAAACATTGTCAAAATTATGTGGATGCAACAATTGATTGCCTCAACATTCCTGGATCAAGCGAAGACTGTCAGTATCTTTCTCAATTGATATGATGTATAGAGAACATGTGTGGTTGTATTTTTAAAAGTAATTGTCAACTATGATACTGACTGGTGATTTTGCTAGTATATAATATACTGCATATACTAGTGTATAGTGCGAGTTTTGTGATCGGATTTTTTACAGGAAAAATTTGAAGAGGTCAAAAGTTAGGCATTTTCAGTGACCAGTTACACTATACACGGCTACATTTGTTTTTCATTATTGGCATTCATCTAAACTTATTTATAAATGGAACTTTTTCTCTGTGTGTGTGTGTGTGTGTATGTGTGTGTTTGTGTGTGTCCGTTACCTATAGACTCCGAAACGGCTGAACTGATCTTCTTGAAAATTTACACAGTTGTACTATGAGCGTCTGCGAGTGTTCTTAGCTAGGTTTTGTGTCGAGGTACCCCCGATAAATATCAAAAATCGATAATCGAAAAAATTGGGTTATAGAAGGAGTGGTCTGATTTTAATCAAATTTGATACACTCATAGACAAAGACATAAGAAACGATATTCAGAAATTTCAATGTTGCAGTTCTCACAATAGTGCAGAAAATCGATAATATATATATAAAAGACAAGATGCTTGTGTGTGTGTCTGTTTATCTGCCTGTATGTCTGTATTTTTTCAGCCCTTTTTTGCTTCAGGTTTGGCTCTAAGTAGGTATAATTGAAGTTCATAGTCTCAGCCATGATACCATTTACTCATAGGACTTATTTAGCCTTCAAAATTCAGTTTACGACGAAAAAAACTTATTTGATATCGATACCAGGAAATCAAAATTTGACTTACATCCATTCATTTTTCTTTCAGTCTACGGTTTCGCTTTAACTGGAAACAACTATTGCTTTTTAGTCTTTCATGCCAACGTCCAAAGATGGATTAGTTTTAAAGCTTTCATTACACCCGAGCAACGCCGGGCTATACCACTAGTTTTTAAATAAATATTAAAAACCTCATTTTTTTAAAAACTTATTTGCTTTTAAAACTTCTATATAAGACTGCGTTGTGGTGCAGTGGATATCGGCTCTGAACCAGGAATCGGAGAGCCGAGTTCGAATTCCAGCTGAATTCCTTGCATTCACTTGCGCAAGAATACCCTTGGGAAAGATATTAACCCGTCTATTCCATCCAGCTATGAGTTAAATAACAGGACAGATTGGATTCTATAAGCAAAAAGTAATGGCAACTTACAGTGGGATAATCTTCCGCCCAGTCAGTCATGTCTCAAAAGAGACATGATCGCCCAAGCGTGAATCACGTATGCACTTAACTGACTGACTTATAAGACTGACATGTGAAAAAGGTTCACAGGTTTCATTCTTGAAAATAATTACAAACGAAAAAAGTCTAAAATCAAAACAGAAATGTTAGGTTTAATACATCTAAAAAGAAAAAAAAATCAATTTGATGCGGGCGATCAGATAAAAATACACAATCACGAATTTTTCAAACTTAACATCAAATGTAACCATCGTTTCTTTTAACACTGCCGACAAGTTAATGGGTTGTCCAGAAAGTTCATGCTGATCTTAATCGTTCATTCTTTAACATGTTAGAACACGTCAAATTTATCAACAGATATCGTATGCATATATTTCCGATTAAAGCACACCTCAAACTATCACCGGACATTTTATTAATCATCTTATTGCGTGCGTAAGTAACGAAGGTGTTTTTAGTTTTTGTCCAGCATTGTTGTTTGTTGTTCAATTTTCATTGCTTTGTAATAACTTATGTTTGGAAATGCTTGTTTGCCTCGTAAGCAAAGGTGGCAACTTCATTATTATGGCGGAGTTTCCTCCGACACAAAATTCTCTCGTGACGTCAACCTCTGCATGAGTTTCAAATAGGCCCACGAAAAAAGACGAGGTATACTCTGCTAGTATTCACGAAAAATTCCAGCAATATATCTTTGGAAATGAGTTGCTTACTCTTTCATCAGCAATGGAGACAGTAAACACTCAGCACATCTATCTTCTGATGCTAAAAGCTGATTATCGGGAAGACCTTCAAATAGCATAAAAAATCCATGCCAAAAGAAGTCATGCAGTATGAGACCTTATCACTAGCGACTGAAGAGGAGAGTAAGCGATTGGCCGGAAATATACTAAATACCAACGGTTTGTATGGGCACAAAATAGAGACATCACCGAAGATTAATGGTTGTGGGAGGATGGGCTTCTTTTACGAAGTATGCAAAGGCGGGAGTGGCCTCAGCAGTGATAAGCGATTTTTCAATTCAAGTGACTTTGACTTGTAAGGACATGCCGAATGTACTGAACTGCCGTGGTTGGTCAATATATGTAATTGTGGAGGGCCGACGATCCCACTTCTGGTCCTGTGGCGCCGCGGAACACTTGGGAAAGTTGTGTCCTGGGAAGAATTCGACGCCGCCATCAAAATTGATAGCAACACCAAAAGAAGCAGTGGGCTAGGAGAAGACCAGCCAGGCTACCAGTAAATATGATATCCAACCCAAGAAGATTGCATCCCCGGAGGAGCCACAGAAGAAGCAGCAAAAGTAGCGGGATCAACAGTTAGCAGTACAGCAGCAGGAGCAACAAAAAGAGAAACAACAACAATAGAAACTATAGCAGAAGCAGCTACCAACAAGAACAGCAACAATGATGGCAACCACAACAGCAGCAGGCATATTACAGTGTGGAGGTGGAGTATATACCTCCCCAACGAAGGAAAAGAAAGGAAGAAGAGGATACGATTAAGTAAAAAATGAGAAAAATTCTGGCTTAAATATGGCGGAGAGGGCCATGGAATATTCCAAATCAGCTCATGCTTCTCTGAACAGAAAAGCAGGAACTTATGCCAAGAAGGCAAAAAGCTTTCCCACTAAGAATTAGCCATCTCCCCCCGCCTCATACCAACTTTCACCCCTCCTCAAAAAACAAAAAAAAAAACCTTCCTCAAGAGAGAGGCCATCTGTCAAATAGACAGAAAGACACTCTTGAGGCCATTATTCAAATGTACCTCTGTGAATGGGAATTTCTTAATAACTTTAATTAGAAATGTAGGAAGCTTGGTTGATTAGTCGGTGAGTTAGGACTCGTCGATAGTTGCCCAGTCAATCATCCTGGGCGAAAGATGTGGAAGTGGGCACTTAAGTGACTATTTATCAAGCTTGCTCGTTACTTAGATAGAATGTCAGTGAGAATGGTCGTTCTAGATTTACTATATTGGTTAGATTATTCAGACCAATGACTCGTCTGTACCCGACCTTAGGTGCTAGAGCTAGAATAGCTGAACACTAGAAGTTCAGTCTATTTTTACTTGACAGACGGGACTTCCGACAACAGCTAATTAAACGGGAATTCGTGCGGGGGGCAGTTATTGAGAATAGATAGTGGAAAAGGTTTAAATATAGGATCAAGTCTTTCACCGCCTAATATAGCCAACAACTTGCCATAGATGAGTATAACAAAGTGAAAACTCTTAAGGTTAATTTGTCCCGGGTGAAGTCTGGAGTATTCCCTAGACATAGAGTTGGCTAGGCAGGCTCTGGAGTGTGAAGCTCGCAAGCGCTACCAAGGTCAGGTAGTTAAGCATAGGTTAAACAAGATAACTAACGAAGCCATGAATATGAGCGCAGAATTGCACAGAGATCCGTCGAGGTGGTGATCGATATATTCTTCAGGTCGATACTCGGAGAGCCGTACTCTGAGGTCGACCAAGGACATGTGCGAGGCGTTTCGGTGGTATTTCGAGAGCGGGTTTACCAAGGAGCCTGATCTCTGTGGAGAAGAGTTTCGCATCTATTTGACCGACTTTCCTCGGTTTTCGCCGACTGAAGCGGCTAACTGCGAGGATGAGATCACAGACGGTGAGATCCACTTGGCCTTGAAGTTGGTTGATAGTGGCAAGTCTCCGGGACTTGATGGTTTACCCTATGAATTTTCCTTGAGACTGTCGCACATCTTTATGCTGATTTTGACGGTTGTCAGCAACAACAGGTTCTGGCAGAGAACCGGATCTCTAGAGAGTGTCATTACGCTGTTGAAAAAGAGCAAAGGAGTTAGATGGGATTTAGACGATTACAGCCCCATAACTCGTCGGGGTCATTCTTTGATTTTCTCATTGAACTATTTATTTTATCCTTCCTTCTCAGTGAGTGAGTTACTTGATCCTGTCTATCAGCAGAATACAGAGTCCATTGTTAGTTTTGTAGGGTGGACGCATCTTAATACCAGTAGTTATTATTAGTTTGAGTGTTTTGTTATATTTTACTTAGTTTTAGGGGGTCATACACTCTTCATCATTTGATATCATTTTAAATATTCTTGAAAGGACCTTTGTACATAAAGAAATTTCTATATCGTGGGATTTTTTGTAGGTTCCCTGTGAATATGTGTATAAGTAGGATTTGATGATGATGGAGGAGATCTTGTGGCGATTAATCAAATTGTAACGAGTGAATAGGCTAGGAATCTGATTAGCTAGGTCTAGGTTAGAAAGTGTTAACCAGTCTCTCCCACTTCCTGTTTCGGCCTTGTACCACATTTACTGGAATTTTAAAAGTATATGTATTCACTTCAAACTAACGCTTGAGAAAGAAAAAAATTCAAAATTACTTAATTCTTGTTAATTTTGTATTCCTATGAAAATGAAAGATTATGAGGTGCATTTTAGACATTTTATGTTTTTTATTATTGTAAAGAAAGAAAAAAGAGTCGTGCTGTGTACGATCAAGGTGTTTTAGCTGAGAAAACTGTACAGAAGAGGCTCGTTATATTTAAAGTTGGTGATTGTAACCTTATTGATGAAGAACGCCGAGGCAGATTCCCCCCCCACACACACACACACTACTGATGACGACCAGATCAAGACATTGATTAAGAAAAACTGATTATACAATGCGTGAATTGGTAAAAACACTATATTTATCAACATACACCATCCATGAGCCCTTAGTGACGATGTTTGGGTACCATATCATCTGAGTTAAAATAATCTTTTGGATCGCATTTCTGTTATTCGCTGTATAAGAACAATGAAAAAGGCATCTTTTTTAAGCAGATTGTGATGGGTGATGAGAAATAGATTGTTTAAAACAATGTTTAGCGAAAAAGATCCTGGGGTAAGAAACATGAGCCAACTTTAACCACCCCAAAAGCAGGTCTTCATCCTAAGAAATTAATGATGTGTATCTGGTAGGATTGGAAAGGAATTCTGTACTATGAGCTTTTGCCAAGTAACTAGTTAATTGATTCTGAAAAGTACTGCTCGCAAATGGACTAATTAAAGGCAGCAATTCAAGAATAACACCCAGAATTGGCAAACACAAATGGTTATTTTCCATTAGGATAATGCCTGACCTCACGTTTCTTTGACGATCCCGCAAAATTGTTGCTGCTTGTATGGGATGTCTTACCCACACCTGCCATATTCACCACACATTGCTCCTTCAGATTTTATTCAGGTCCTTCTAAAATTATGTTAATGGTAAAAAGTTTAATACCTTTGGATGACATAAAAATCACCTTAATGAGTTCTACAAAGAGAAACCATTGAAATTCTAGGAAAATGGAATCTAAGTTGAAGGAAAAATGGAGAAAAGATGTTACACAAAATTGTTCGTATTTAGTTGAATAAATATTTAATGACATACATTTTTAAGGGGTTTAATTTCCCTTAAAAGTCAGCATGAACTTTCTGGACATCCCAGTATTTTGTGGCAGCACGCGAAAGTAAGTGTAGTGCATTCAGTAAGATTAAATATCAGAACCGCTGTAATGTTTTCAAAATAAGACGAGTGTCGTGTGTAGATATTTACATGGATTTCTGGAGTACGGCAGAAGGTTACGAATGTGGGGCAATACATAGCAAGATGAGGTTTTCTTTTCCAACTAAACATATCTAATTAGATGAAAGAGTATATACAACATCGATAGATATAACGCATACAGGTGAGTAGGTATGAGTCTATCTTTGTACGTGAATCTTTCTATGGATTTATGAACACGCAGGCAAATACTACAACGGATATTTCAAATACGTATTAAGTTCTATTTAGTGTGACAGAAGGGAAAGTGGAGAAAGTGAGGATTGGGAGATTGTATTGCGGCAGTTTTCCTGAGGTGGCGAGTTACAAAATCAATATTCGAAATTTTTGCGTTATACCTTTTTTTCTTCTTCAATAACAAGTTCACGCCGAGGAACATGTATATAAGAAAAATAACCTACTAGAGTTCGTCCCTTCAAATTTGAGGGATCATCATGCCAGGTTAAATCTTGTCTTACTTGTGATACTGACTGGTACATGGAGAATTCGTTTTCATTATTTTGTTTCCGGAAGTGAAAGTCTCACCTTAATATAGATGAATTAAAGTTCAATTATTCTTTTGAAAATATCCCCGTACCGCACAAATAAAACGAGTTCTCCATATTTAAAGCCAATACCACAAGGTAAGTAAGGCAGAGATTGAACTTGGCTTGAAAATCCTTCAATTCGAGGCTGAAACTCGAGAATATTTGGTTCAATTTCGTATTCTGTATTCTTCTTACATTTTATAGACTACATCGTATAGAGAACATTTTATTTCCAGATTCACTATAGCTGAATCTTACAAACTACTGTTGCATTTCTTATATATATATATATATATATATATAGGAAAGAATATTAATAAAAAGTTTTGAATTTAAAAACGTACTTTTTTAAACAGTATTTTTTTTATTTGTTTATTTTTATTTTTATTTATAAAAATAAACAAATACTGTTTAAAAAAGTACGTTTTTAAATTCAAAACTTTTTATTAATATTCTTTCCTATACATATTAAGACAGTATACGTGGATGATCATCACTATATATATATATATATATATATATATATTATTGTCATCCGCAGACAGATCTGTTTCGCTGTATCACAGCTCATCAGTACGGTTAGACTCCGATTGCTACATAACCCAGGCTCGAAACCCGACCGAATTGGCCACGGGGCGTTCGGTGGAAGAAGGCAGTCTTTTTAGCCCATATCATATTACGCGTCCAATATATAAAAGATGAGAAAAGAAAATTTGTAGTAAAATTTCTCATTCACTAGACCAAATGATATGTGGCCAAATACAAAGTGATTACTGTCTGCTATGAAGACACACCAATTTGTCAGGAATAATATTGAAAATGACTTCGCATGATAACATAGGGTAAGACGTTGAAGACTAATTTAGAGAGCAATCGGCCTTAAACGCATTCACAATATAACTGGATTAACTGATGGATTTGTTTTTCTACTTATGTAAGTTATTTAAAGCCAAAAATAATTTTAGATTGTAAGAATTACTTCTGGGGATAATAATTTACTAATACAAGTCCTACTAATTAACACATCGATGGCGAAAAAAAGACATGGATTCATACCTTATTCAGGGTAGTTGCGCGTAAGTGAATATAACGAACCCGATTTCCAATTCAGAGTCGTTATCCATTACATTATCTGTACATCCAAGATTACAACGCCTGGTATTCCCAAGAAGTTACCCCTCTCGATAGTGATTAAGCTCGACGTTGCTTAACTTCGGTGATCAAACGAGTAGTAGTGTTTCAACGTGATATGGCGGTAAGTCAACACAACAAGTGTTTTCCAAAGTCAAGAAGACATTAGACATGAGCAATGCCACCTAGACTCAAAAAGTTCAATCTGGGCTTTCTAAAAAAATTGCAGCTAAAATTAAAATTTGAATGCAATATTTTATGCAAGAATATTTTAATTTTTTACTTCACTAAAATAACTTGTCCTGTTCTTTTCCAGGTTTAATATAATCTTAATATTGCTTTTTATGAGCGCATTTTTCAATGTAATATAGAATGAATAGAAAATTAAAAAAAAAGATAATTTGAAGTTATCAAGAATCGATGCCAGTATCATGGAATCTCTTAGAGAAGAGGAGTTCTATTATACTAGATGTCATATAATCGAATTAAATAAAAGTTATTCAAACTTTTTTTTTCATATGCCTTTATGTGATCGGGAAAGTCTACTCTTCTTTGCCATCGTTGTTCAATCTCACCGTTGCTCTCATACAAATGGCCGTAGCTTTTGGACGGGAATGGGATGGGGATTTTCTAAGCGCAGCTTAGATGTGGCATAAGGTCGAAAGTATGGGGCACTCAGTGAGGATTGAACTCACTGCTAAATTGAAATGATTCTAGCGAGACAAGCTTGCTAACCATTACACCACATTGATGCGATCACGGGAATGGGATGTGGACCACTTAATAGGACCCGACCTACTAAAAGTAGTTTCTATCATTTTAGGAGAACGTTACTTAAACTATGTTAAAACCTAAATAAGTAATTAAAATTCATTAAGAGAAAAAAATAATGTTTCCGCTTAAGCCATGAAATGTTATTTATTATTTATTTATTCTCAACAGGAGTATGTTTGCCTATCGTCCTATTCACACTCCTCCTCATTCTTTTTGAACAAGAGAGATCTATTCTTTGTTTTCTGTTTAAGATTGGGTTTCCGGTTCCTTTTAAAAGTTTACTTTAGCTAAATACTTATAACCACCTAAAATCTGAAATTTTATTACAAAGCTTAGCTTATTAACAACCACAGTGCTATAGTGAGAGATGGTGGATCAAAATTTCAAAGGTCTCGGTATTCATGCGGAAGATAAATTTTTTTCAAAAACAAATTAGACCTCGAGACCAGTAGAATAGCCATGCATGGCATGGACCTTAAATAATATAGCCGGACACCGAGGCACATCCACAAGGATTCATTGGATACCAGGTAGCTGGAAAGGTGCAAGAAAGATACTTCAAGAATCATGAACCCACTGTTAGATTCTCAAACTAGTATAAATCTTTGAAATACATAAAGAACCGGTACTTTGCGGAGTCAACAACTGATGCCAAGGATACCTTCCTGACCACACATTCAGAGTAGACCATGGCCTTGTGTCTTGTGGCGTTCTGACGAGAAAATGTTACATCCATTATTCTACAAACTTGGAAAAAAGGTGAGTGCTGTTGTCTGCTGCAGAGTCCTGAGGTAGCATGTTCTTCCATGCCTCAAGGTCAACTACCGAAAAGGTAACTATGCGTGGAGGGATAGCGGTGTTTCCAGTCAGTCAGTCAGTTAAGTGTCATGCGTGATATACGCTTGGGTGATCATGTCTCGAAAGAGACATGAATGACCGGGCAGAAGATTATCCCGTAGTAGGTTGCCATTGCTTTCTGCGGTAGACTGGTTGCCGACCAAGGCTATAGAACCCAATCTGTCCTGTTATTTAACCCATAACTGGAAGGAATAGACGGATTAATACCTTTCCCAAGGGTATTTGCGCATAAGTGAATGCAATGAATTCGGCTGGAATTTGAACTCGGCTCCCCGATTTCTCGTTCCGAGCCGATATCCAATGCACCACAACGCACATATGTGAATAGATTCTGCAAAGCTAACTTTATTGATTTCTTACCAGTGGACTTCTCCCACGTGTACTTGAACGCCATAGAGCGTTCTGAATCAGGCCAGCTACAGGATCTCCCACCGAAACATTGATATCCAAGATTTTCGTGGTTAAAACTTGCAAAGTTGTTTTTAATATTTAGGTTGTTAAAAATAATGGAAGGCATGTTAAGCAAATTATTTATTTTGGTATTATCGAAATTATATTAATATATTTTTGTATTAAAAAAATATATGCACAATAAGTGGGTTTTGAAGATCGAAACACTTTTCCGTATGCTTTATGTATAAATTTGTTTCGGTATTTTCTATCTATCTTGGCAGTAGAATCTGTAATAAAGAAATCATTTATCTGTGTTGATATTTCTATTCTCTGAGAGCTGATCTCTTGAACAAACCTTTCGATCATTTCAATGAACGAGGCGTGTTATTTTCATTAACCTTCCCATAGAAAGTATCCATTTATTTTTCTTTATTTCGTTTTGTAAATGAAAACAAGTCAAATAAATGCAATGTGTTATATAATGGACTCCTACGAAAGCCACTGTGAATTATCGAAGTTCACGCAAAATTATTGGAGGAAATAAATAGATTGATTGTCAATATTCAATCTATTTTAAGTTGATCTTTTCCGGTGGAGAGGCAATAACGCTTTCAATACAAAGGTGATGGGAGGAGATTTATTTTGTCGAAACATTTACGAATATTCCTTTTCTCTTCACGTAAGAATTCTGACGTTTCCTACTGGAAATGAGTGAATTTTGAAGCTCCTCAAAGTTATCGCGTATTTAAAGCGTTTCTTTATAAATTTAGCTCTGTCGAAATTATATTCCTTTCTCTATTTTTTTCAGAATATTTGTATATTATTCTTTTTTCAGCAGTTCCAGACTGTTCCAAAGGACTCAAAGAAGTAAAGATTATCATTTATTTAAAAAAATGATAAATTAATATATGGGAGTTCTCACCATGGTGCAAGTCCACTTCATATCCTGACTTGGATGCATCATTTTGATGTAATGGCTTGCAAACTTGTTTTGAAGATCAGTACTATCGAGTAAAGAGTTTAATTCCTGATGGGTACACCATATTTGTGGCTTTGCGTGGAAACCCACGCTAAATAAAATAAAAAGTAAAAAAGGGGTTTAAATCTTCAGTATATTTGACAATTTCAGTAATACTGATAACTGATTTGTTAGCTCTTCCTCGGATTTCCAAGTCTTGCAGCGATCTTTGAAGGCATCCTAAACGTTCCAAAAATGGTGGGTGCAATTGTATATTTCACTAGCAGTATAGCCCGGCGATCCTCGGGTGCAATGAAAGCTTTAAAACTAACCCATGGTCATGGAGCTCAGACACAGCCTAATGAATATTTGTGTGAAGTTTGGTGGGAATCGGATAAAAAAGTTTTTTCGATTATCGATTTTCGATATTTATCGGGGGTACCTTGACACAAAACCTAGCTAAGAACACTCGCAGACGCTTATAGTACAACTGTGTACATTTTCAAGAAAATTGGTTCAGCCGTATCGGAGTCTATAGGTAACGGACACACACACACACACACACGCACATACAGACACAGACAAAGTTCCATTTATAAATAAGTTTAGATATTCTGAATATTTTTGTTAGTGTCATTCTCTAGTAAAGTCATTGTATTTATGTACGATTTGTACCCTGCCATTTGTTGGACAGCTGCACCGACAAACTTTATTTTCGTTATTTATGATGATACGTCTAGTTTCCTCTGCTGGATACAATTATGAATTTCAAAATTCTTAAAATTTTTCTGTACTGGGTCTCGGTGACAGCTTTCTTGCTTGCGTTTAGAGCATTTTCTTCATTAGAACTATTGCTACCCAAATAAGATGAATATTTTATACATCCTTTCGGTTAATATTAAAATTGACTCATCGATTTTTAACTCTTAAAACACCTGAAGATAATTATATATGCAAATTACTAACATCTCCGGGAGAATAAACATAATGACAGGATCGTTTCATAAGATTTATACTAAATTATTTGATTAATTGTTCTTAGTAATTAATCAACTGAGGGAAAATTTCAAGATGAGTACACTCTTCACGTTACTCAGGTTTTAATTGCATCTCATTCACACTAGTCGCGTTTAATTTGCTTTATCGCGTTGATTACCGTTTTTCTCGAGATAAGGCTTGAATTAAAAAAATATTTTTTTATATTGGTAGGGAACATTTAAGCTTGAAGACAGACATTCTGTCAAAATATTGTTAAACACTGGCTCTTGTTAAATTAAGCTCTTCTAAAACTGATAAATATTTGAAGAATTAGGTAAATCATTTTTTCTATTATTATTGAGTTAGAGAGCAAATAGTAAAGTAGAAAACCTAATATACACATCATGACACCAAGTCAGATAAGGTATAGCAGATACATTTATCACAGCCAAATATGGTGGCAAATTTTGATAAAAACAGCACATAACCTTGCAAGTGGGTTTTGTTAGAAACTGAGGATGTTTCATGTTTATAGATGTAAGCCACAAATCGTTTTCAGACTTCATCTTTCAAAATTAAAAAAAAATCCTCGACGCTTGGTCATAATGTTTCTCTACCATTCCTGCCCATGAACAGACAGAGATTTACAATTCGTCAGTCACCAGGAAAAAAGGTTCAATTAGTTCAGATGGGGTAATTGAGAAACAAATCTGGGTCACTGATTGGGAAATTTACTGCAGACGATTTTACTTCACCCCAACCAAACGTGCGCCATGTTAACACCAGAAGAACTGAGAACTGTGCTTGACGTAGCGTCAAGGCATTATCATCATTATGATTATTACAAATACTTCTAAATATAAGTAATTCCGGTTCGTCAAAGCGGAAGTGATTCAAATTTTTTTAATATGTATATAAAATGATTATCAATCTAACATTTCACTTTTATTAAAACTTCAGAAATGAAATATGGAAAAAAAAAGAAATTATTTTTACCTTTATGTTTGATGTTCATTGGTCTGTCATGTTTACGTGCATTCGAATCTTAAAACGTTAGTATAATTTATAGTGTTCTTAATTCAAGGAGAGACGACGGAAGTTTCATGAAATTAACGGATTCCAAACCTACTTAAAAAACCGTAAATATTGCTCTAAGTAAATGTAAATACTTATATGCACACACACACACACACACACACATGCGCAATTCCACGACTAATGCACACTAATTCCTCATCACTACTATGTCCTTTGCATTGGAATTTGAATAGAATTGCTCAAACTTTGCGAAATTCCCCGTTTGCCTTTTTTCTTTTTTTGCTTCTTGTTGTCAAAATATTATAAAGGGAAAAGAATAGCAGCAGTAAAGCCGGTGCGCAGTAATAACAAAATAAACCTTGTCTATACACCAGAATTAAATAATTAAAAAGAAACCCTACCTGTGATATCACAGGTTATAGAAGCGAGCTGCTAATTCATACTTTCTTATACCATAGAAAAAAAATCCATTTTTATTGAATAGCTTCAGCTTCCTTGACAATTAATTTAGTTTGTAACTTTGTTAATGTAACTGGAGGATGGAAGTTGTAATTTAATTTACACGCCACTATTTTAATAGAATAAACGAAAAAAGGTATGGTTGTTGCGTCGGGTTTACTTTTTTTGTATAAACCTACCGGATATATATATATATATATAATCACCTACCAAACGCCATGTTGATAGATATTTGTGAACAGACTTAGAAATAAAGAAACTGGTATAGGTTCATTGATACTTCAATCGACAGATCGATCGTAACTGGTGGAGTTAGATATGCCTAACAGCTTCTGAGAGTCGATGTCCAAGTCTAAGAAACAGAATTATGAATATTAATTATATATATATATATATATATATATATATATATATATATTATTCATTCATTCCCATGTGAACCTTTCTTGGATTATACATTGTTTTCTAATCTATTTAGATATTCTTTTAGGTTTTGCAACTGAACTGTTTGATGTTCAAACCGAGATAAAAATTCAAGATATCGAAGGCTGATTTTTAAAGATAGATTACTGTCTTAACAATATTTAAAAATCAGCTGTCTATAGCTTGAAACGTGGACTGAATTTCTAAATCAAGCTTAGATGTGGCACAGGGCGGAAAGTATGGAGTATCTAGTGAGGATCGAACTCGCTACTTAATATAACGAGACATGCTTGCTAACCATTACATCACGTCGGGGTATCCCTTGTTGGAACTTGTGCCGTGCTTAACTTACGCTTCTAAATATATTAGAATAATAAAAAAAACCCGCAAATTTGACATCTGTTCCTGCAGGGGTTTGCAAATTCTGTTCTTCCTTATTTTAACTCAAATCGGTGATCTTAATATGCTATTTTTTTAATAAACACTTTACCCTAAGCAAAGTAGTACTGCCACTGGTGCGCAGGGGGTTACATAAGAGGTAAGTGATGAGAAAGAGGAAAAAAGTTACTGGGGGTGTCAGAGAATGGATAAGAGAAAGATGAGAATACTGTATGGAAGGGGATGGCGTGAGTGTAGATTAGAAAAGGAGAAGAACATGATACAAGGGTTGTCAGGAAAAGGATGCCAGTCAAAGAGATAAGAAATGGCAATCTGACATTGAATTTAAATTCTTGCATGTTGTAGCTGTCATGGAAACAAGTATATGGAAAAGAATTCCACATGCGGGAAGTGCGAGAAAAGAAGCTGGAGGAGTAGAAATTGCGGGTACATTTGATCGGTTCCACTGCAAAAGGGTGCGACCTAGTCGCTAGTCTGGTAGCTTGAATAAATTCATGCAGAGGAGGCACCAGTGAGCTAAGCTCGTCGGAGCAGATGCCGCCGTGAAAGTATATGTAGAAGAGACAGAGGGAAGCCATATTACATCGGTGAGAACGTGATTGGAGTTGAGCTAACAGGTCGGGATCGATTACATTACAGATTCTGTATTGAATTTTGTCAAAAAACCCGAGATGAATAGCAGGGCACCCGACCAGATGTGACAGCAGTATTTTTACGAGCAGATTTACGGTATATATATATATATATATATATATATATATTTCACACTCCACCTACGCCTATTGAACAGATGAAGAGGCTCATCCCTTGTTAGGATGTGGTTCCCGGCTTTCTCTTTTCCAATCTTTTTACTCTTACGTAGCCCCCCTGTGCATCAGTGGCGTTATCGCCTTGCTTGGGGTGATATGATTAATATATATATATATATATATATATATATATATATATATGCAAGATGGATTCAAATAAGAAAAACTTCCTGGCCCTACACGGTTAACCGACCTTCCTAGCAGCAAATTTAGCAATGGATTCAATGTAGTCATTTCACTTGAGGTCGGCTGATAGAGTTAGGCCGAGGAGGCGCAGTGTGTTACTTTCAGAGAGACTAGCATGGTCCATGCTGATGTCGGGGGGTAGGAGCGATTCTCTAAGGCGGTTAAAGGATAGCAGCTTCGTTTTGGAAGCATTAAAATTTACGAACCATTTCTTACCTCAGTTAAGCACAGATTGGCGGTCCTTTTAAAGATCAGTAGCACGGTTTGCTTTGTTAGCCTCGGCAAATTTCTTATTGAGGCGGAAGTAAATGGTGGTGTCGTCAGCGTAGATACCTACTCGAGATCTGATTACATCAGGGAGATCGTTGATGAAGATCAGAAAAGACGTAGGACCTAGAATAGAGACTTGAAGAACACCTGCGTTCGTATGATAGTATCTGGAAGCACGACCATTCAATACTACCTTCATAACGAGATTTAAAAGGAACGACTGGATTAGATGAAACAAATACGATAGTCCTGCAGCTTGCGTAGAAGGTTAGTATGCCAGACTGTCAAATGCTTTGAAGATATCTAGTGCAACAGCTCGGTCTTCGGCGTTCTTACCGAGAGAATGGTATATATACTCTGTGATGGTCGTTAGCATATCAACAGTAGACATGGTGAAGCGGAAACCATACTGTTTATCGGAGAAGAGGCTATGAACTGTGAGATGCTGAACCAATTCAGCATTGATAACAGCCTCAACCACTTTGCCGAAAATCGATAAGAGGCAGATAGGGCGATAATTATGTCTGAGGGTTCTCGAAGGTTCTTAAATACATGAATCACAGAGGAAGACTTCCAGAAGGCAATGAAGCAAAAAGCAGAGAGGCAAAAGGTGAAGAATTTCGAGAGAACAGAGGAGAGTTCAGGGGCACATTTCGTTAGGACAGTGATTGGTATTCCGTCACCCCGCTCGCTCTATGGGGGGGTCAAGCTTTGAGATTTTGTTAGACCAGCAAGGGGGTAATCTGAACGTCACTCAGTTCAGACTCAGTTCTAGGTAGAAAGTCAGGTGCGGATACCTCAGACGAACCAAATGTTGAGTTGGTGAAGAATCGGTGAACAAAGAACTCGGCTTTGTCCGCTGAAGGTGTGAGGACCTCAAATTTATTGATTAAAGTGGTGCTTGAGGGTTTGCAAGTATTTAATACATTTTTAAAGAACTAACAGTAGATTTTGGAGCCGAACTTGCGGGATGCTATATCCTGTTTTATTCTTTCAACAAACAACAGCTTAGCATCATTCAGGATCCTCTTGCACTCATCACGAGCAGAGGCAAAAAGGCGCCTATCATGACAGACGCGTGCCTCCGATAAAGCCGGAAGAAGTGATTACTGTGAGCAATAGCGGCCGAGCAAACAGGGGAGAACCAGGAGAACGAATGGGGTTTAAGCTGGGACGAAAACATTTATGCCAGCTTTAACCCAAGAGGAAACCTCGGATGCACAGTCTTCAACGGGAAGACTAAAAACTTTGTTCCAAGGGACGTCACACAGGAAATCGCGCAACGACTCCCAGTTTTCTCTTTGTTAGCAGTAAGATATTCTGTTTGTCAGAGGTTCCTGGGGGAAGGTGAAGTGGAAAGAGATATTAACGGAACCACAGCATGATCAGATGTGCCAAGAAGGCAAAGATGCGTGATATGGCAAGAATCAGGTATAGATGTGAAACTGAGATCTAGCAGTAAGTCAGTTCCATTCGGGTTATTAGAGAAACTCGTGGGGAAATCCACCACTTGCGTAAGGGATTGAGTGATTGAAAAGTTCATGGTATGGAAACCAAAACGATCTGTGACAGAGTTTGCCAGCCACTTGGCGTGTTGGGCATTAAAGTCTCCAAACACAAATATATAAGCGAACGGATGAGAGGAAATGTCCTTATATAAATTGTTTGAGATCCTGTTAAGTACGAAACAATCAGAAGATGAAGGGGAGCGGTAGAGAAAAAAAAGAAGATAGCTAACCGAGCTTAGTAGAGAGAGGCAGAGACACACGTAAGAATGATCTGAAGATTCAAGAGAAATCACCCTAGCTAGAGGAAGATGTTCGTTTACATAAACAATTCCATGCATATAGACATTGGAGTCCTTCCTAATGAAGGGAAGGTAACCAGGGATTTAGAAATCAAAAGAAGGAATAGAAGGCTCAAGGTTAGTTTCACAGACAGGTAAGATGTCATGTGAGTTTACTTTGAGGAAGGATTCAACGCTGCAAAAGTTGGTAAGGAAACCACGATGTTCGAGAAAAAGATGTTAGCAGGTTTAGGTGATGTTTGTTCAGCTGGTTTAGTTTTAATCCTTTTTTTTAATCGTGTCGCCCAAAGCAAGGCATTTTACTGCCACTGTTGTGCAGGGAGTTACATAGGAGGAATGTTATGAAGAAAGAGAGAGGTTGCAGGAGATGTCAGGAAGCGAGTAGGAGAGGGGAGAGATTACTAATGAGAGTCGGGTGGACGAAGAAAAAGCATGAGAGAGAGAGGGGATGTAAGTTAGTGAGACAGGAGATGACTATTGACTTTACATTTAAATTCTTGGAGATTGTAACTGTCGGGAAAGCAAGTATGCGGAAGAGAATTCCACAGGTGGGAAGTTCGAGAAAAGAAGCTGATGGAGTAGAATTTGCGTTTACATTTTATTGGTTTCACAGTAAAAGGGTGGGACCTAGTTGCTAATCTTGTGGCTCGAGGAAATTTGTATATTGGGGGTACCAGTGAGCTAAGTTCATCGGAGCAGAAGCTGTGAAAGTATTTGTAGAAGAGACACAGGGATGCCACACTGCGTCGATGAGAAAGCGACTGTATCCTAGCTGCCAAGTCGGGATCGATCACATTACAGATTCTCCGCTGGATTCGGTCGAGGACACCTAAGTGGATAGCAGGAGCACCGGACCAGATATGGTAGCAATACTCAATGCACGGGCGGATGGTAGACTTTTATATGTGCAGGATTGTTTGGGACGGGAAAAATTTCTTGGCCCTACACAGAGAACCGACTTTCTTAGCAGTGGATTTAGCTATGGATTCTATATAGTTATTCCACTTGAGGTCTGGTGTGAGAGTTAACCCGAAGAAGCGCAGTGTTTGGCTTTCAGTGAGAGAAGCCTGATCTATGTTAATGGGCAGGAGGAACGATTGTCTGTGGTGGTTATTAGATAGCAGCTTCGTTTTGGAAGCATTAAAAATTACGAGCCATTTCTTACTCCAGTCCACCACGGATTGGATATCCTTTTCAAGCTCGGCAGCGAGGTTTACTTTTTCAGCCTCGGTAGATTTTTGATCGAGACGAGAGTAAACCGTAGTGTCGTCAGCATATATGCCCACTTGGGATCTTATTATGTAATGTCATAAATAGATATTTTTTGGTAAGGAGAGCCTTAGAGTGGTAGTGTCAGTCGGTCGTCAAATGCAATATGTGTAAGAAGAAAACTGGTGAAAATTGCAGCATAATATGGCTTCAGGGTTGCCCACCGGAGGTACTTGCAGGGACACCCATCCAAGCGCGACATGGCACTACAAGAAACCCCGATATCATTCAACCGTTGATCAGAGCAGCCTCTCAAGTCGATACGCAAGAGTTCGGGATTTTAACTACCAGACGGAAGCATCAACCAGGAAACTGCCAATGCGGTACCCTCAGAACGAATAGACATTGCCACCATCCACACACATTACAAAAAGATTGCGACAGCACTACTAAGACCTCGGAAGAAGAAAGAAACCAGGAACCCTTTTCTA
Source organism: Ascarosepion bandense (assembly GCA_037127315.1). NCBI lineage: Eukaryota > Metazoa > Mollusca > Cephalopoda > Sepiida > Sepiidae > Ascarosepion > Ascarosepion bandense. Next base: position 3,552,557 of record JBBBDQ010002089.1, read on the forward strand.
AACAGGAAAGAAGGTATGAACCTCTATTCATGTTCAAATGAGGAAGTAGTATGAACCGGCGCGATAGTAGAGTCTATCTACTCTAATTAAAAAAATTAGAAGAAAAAAAAATTCAAAAAATACTAAGTTCTAATTTCGTTAGAAGACCCCTTAATAATCAGTACAAGAGAATTTTAACTTTTCTTAGTAATTCTTACATGATAACATAATGAAAATTGATAGAATGCTGAAGAATAATCAGAATGAATTAATTGTAGAATATTAGAATTAGAACACACATCATATTCAGAATATAAATTTATTTAAAAGAGGGGAAAGAAGCGAAGAGAGAAACGATAACCAGAATTGGGATAACAGAAGAAAAAATCAAATCCATTCAAGGAAATGTTTAATGCTTTAATCCATTACTCTAAGAATAATTAAACTCGACTTTTCTTGAGCCAAAAATATCACTTATGGAGCGATATATCTCGTTTTAGATAAGACTGTATACGATACACGCTTATACATATATAAATATATTATGTATAGCTCAGTTGAGGTTCTAGATTTGATCAAACTCACGGTAGAAACATTTTAGATAAGGTTTACAAACGTCACTGCAAAGCAGGCACTGCTCATTTTTATGTAGAGACTGATTCAATTTCTCTTAGTCTGGTATGAAGCAACACAGGGTTAAATTCACCACACTCAAAATATTTACGTAATTAGTTTAAGAGCCTTACGCGGTGTGACCCCGCGGCTAACTGAAGTATTTCTTGTCAGAAAGAATTAAACTAAAAATACAACACCCGCATGGTTGACAAAATATCTCCTTATAGTTGGCGCTTCAGGCGTATGCATGTATGGATATATAAGGCATCCGCTTAGATAATGGATGATTTAGTTAAAATTCAATTCTTTGGTGGTTAGACCGGAGTGACCCCCCTTGGGCTCTGTCCTGCTCAGACCACAAGCCCCAACTCTCGACCATTCCGAGATCATAGAGGGCATTGTATTTGGGACCGATATGGCGATGGGAGTTGCTGGAAGGTTGTCAGTAATGATACCCAACCACTTTCGGGGCTCCATTTCAGATTTTCTGTCTGGAGGTACATTCATAGTCTTTTCCGTGTTTGGATATAACCGTAAAGCAGCAGTTTTAATAAGGGTTTTCTGTTCTCTTGACGGACGACTTTCCCGTGTTGACGAGCCCCATCTACCCGAAGCAGCTAGCTATGAGGTACCGCTAGTCTGCCTTCGCCCCTTCGGGATGGAGGTGAATTTTGTTGTCAGAGGTTATTTGAGACGTATGCCATGGGAGTATTTTATAAACAGTGGGAGCTTATCTCCACTGGCATCTCCAGCTATGACAACCTTTGGATTAAATATGTATGTATGTGTGCGTGTGTCCAGGCGGTCTAAAGTCCGTCGTATCAGACGGGGGTTTCCTTATAAGAAGGATGCAGGTTCGAACTCTGAATTAATTCTCTGGATGGTCCAGACCGATAAATGTAATCATCACTGTTTAAAAAGATAAAAAAAGTAACAAAGTTTTTATTAATAAACGCGAATCTCCTAAAATATAATGTTTAAAGAAGGAAAAGATTATGACTAAAAATAAATTCCACTAATTCCTTAGAAATATATATATTTGTAAACGAATTATTACGCGACCTAGGTTTCTACCATGTGGTGTCTTCAGGTGATTTGCAATAACTGATTTTTAACGTTTTTTTGTTCTTTAAGAATGCTTTCATAACGGGGATTTAATAGGTATTTTATGGGATAGTTACTGCTAGTCATACCTATTAGGTTCATAGAACCATGAATGAAAGCGTTTAATTTTGAAAATTGTACATTAAAAAAAAAAAATTGCATTCTCGTTTCGTGAGCGTTCTTGAAAAAAAAACGGTAAAAATCAGTTATTGCGAATCACCTGAAGACACAACATGATAGAAACCTAGGTCGCGTAATAACTTATTTGCAAATTATATATATATATATATATATATATATATATATATATATATATATATATATATACACACATCCTTCTTTTTTGCATATGGCACTCTTCCGGCTTCTAGCTTCCCAGTCAAGTTTAAAACGTTAGATTTTTTAAATTTTTTTTATTCTTGTTCTTTTATTATTCTTTCTTCAATAGTATTTTTCTTTTCTTTTATTCTCTCTAATACTCTGTAACATTCAGTACCCTCGTTGCGTCTTAGTGAATTTATTGCATTGATTGGGGTGACATAATTAAAAAACGTATGGTTATTTATTAAACGTAACTTAATCTGGGGGTACTCGTATAAAATTAGCTTTTGAACCTCTTGCTTAACCAAATTACCAGATTAGGTAACGCTCATATATATGTCCTATTTTCAACATCATCTCGTGTTCAGATTTGTATTTCCTCTAGTGCTGTGTTAATGTGAATCCGTCAAAGACGAAGGACCAAGATCCCCCACCTTTTGTTGAATACTTACAGCTTAATAAAAAGTAAACAAACTGATTTTTGTGAGCTCGGTAACACATTTCTTTGAATAGGTTTGAAATTTCCAATAGGTTCAAATCCGTAATTTCAACCTATCGAATTCGTTACCCGAATAATGTCTGGTCTTACAAAAATATGGTTTAATACGAAATATTAAAAAATACGGAAACACTTTAGTTTTACTTAAAAAAAAAATCTCAGCGAAGTTATAGGTTTTTAATGAAATATTTCATTAAAAATATTATAAAACAAGATTTCGGAACTGGCAAATGTCATTTATACCTAAAGTTAGGAGTTACTGCTAGCTCCTCCGTTGATGCAGTTCAGAAGAACCGTGTAAAAAGGCTGGAAGAATTGAAAAATCAGCAGAAAACTCGAAAACCTCCAGACAGCATTATTAGAATACAGAAGAGAGAGATGAAGCACTGAGGAGACTTGCTGTCACTTGGCCCCCAGCATAAGTTACCGGATACGAATAGAGTGAAAATAAAAGTAGAAAATAATAATCATTATTTAAATCAGCTAGGATACTGGAGAATGTTCTGTAGCATGCAAGAGACTTGCTGTCACTTAATCCCTAAGAAAAACTATCAGATTAAACTGGTGTGATAGCTCAAAATTACAAAATAATAATCATTATTAAAAAATCATGTTGGATACGGAAGAAGGCGCTAAAGTGTTTAGGAGACTTGCTGTCGCTTGATCTCTACTCTAACTACCAGATCTGACTGTTGTGAAATCTCAACGAGTTCATGATTATGGATTCCAGGACGAAGACAAAGAGGATTAGTAAAGGGTCAAAAGTTACTTAGAGCAACAAATGGCAGGAAGTTGTGGAGAGCCTTGATCGCTGATGTCCTGAAAAGATATGACACATGTAAAAAAAGGAATAGCCGTGATCATAAATTTGGTTATCACTTTGCTGTTTACGAGACAATCACTTATGTATATAAGACGCAACTTCCATTGAGGTGAAGTCATTGACTTTGGGTGGCTCTTGTGCCTTTTACTGGGTAAAAAATGATATCCTGAATTATCAGACGTATTTCCGTTACGAGATGAAAAGCTTGAAAGTTCTACAATTGATCTAACATCAGTACTTAGTCGGACCGAAAACTTTTTGGTCAGTCAGTTAAGTGCCATACGTGATACACGCTTTGGGCGATCATGTCTCCTAAGAGACATGACTGATTGGGCAGAAGATTATCCCGCAGTAGGTTGCCATTGCTTTCTGCGGTAGACTGGTTGCCGACCAAGGCTATAGAACCCAATCTGTCCTATTATTTAACCCATAACTAGAGGGAAGAGACGGATTAATACCTTTCTCAAGGGTATTTGTGCGTAAGTGAATGCAAGGAATTCAACTGGAATTCGAACTCGGTTGCCCGATTTGTTGTTCCGAGTCGATATCCACTGCACTACAACGCACATCCGGTACATTTGGTACTCTCTCATAAAATAAAGGCAAACACTAAATTCTTGCATTTATTTAACGAAAGACGGCCAAGCACCACATCTGATACACACTTGGGTGATCATGTCTCTTCGATCTATAACTGACTAAAGCTTTTTCCGCATTCCTTTATGCGGTAGACTGGTTGCCAACCAAGGCTATAGAACTCAATCTGTCCTACTATTTAACCTATAGCTGGAGGGAAAAAGAGATGGATTCATAATTTTCCCAAGTAAATGAATGGAACGAATTCAACTGGAATTCGAACTCGGTTCTATCGATTACGATATTCATTGCACCACAAAGCATTATTTCCTTCCGCTTCTGCATATGCATCTAACTGGTCGCTGTAAATTTTGGCAATTGATGTGACAGCTTTTTAAACTTTTTCCCTCGTCGAACGAGCGTTCCTAAGGAGATCCTTAGAATTCGAGATTTGAGTGAGAAATGGAATAAATCAATTAGCGGCGATATTAAAGTCAGAAGAAGTAAGGTAATAGAAATCTTATTATACAAATAATAAATTAATAAAGAAATTAAGCCAAACTGAGCTGATATAGTAATGAAGGAAAATTATTAGGGGGAATAAAAAAATTAGCTATTCATTGACATATCCGTTTCTACGGAAAAAAATCTCTGAAAATTACAGAATGAATATTCTGTAGTTTTCAGATAAAATGGAAAATTGAGAAAATATAGTGTATGAAAACCACAAAATAAATTTTCTGACAAAAATCAAGATAGAAAAAAAGTCCTCTTCGGTACTGCTCCTCTATTAAGGTGGACTTTATCAAATGTACAGTACAAAATAAATAGGTATGAGAAGACATACTGGCGAGTGTGTAAATCATCTAGAGAAAGAGTTAGTCAGTTAAGTGCCATACGTGATACACGCTTTGGGCGATTATGTCTCGAAAGAGACATGACTGGCTGGGCAGAAGATTATCCGCAGTAGGCTGCCATTGCTTTCTACGGTAGACTGGTTGCCAGCAAGGCTATAAAACCCAATTTGTCTTATTATTTAATCTGTAACTGGAGGAAAGAGACGGACTAATACATTTCCCAAGGGTATTTGTGCGTAAGTGAATGCAAGAAATTCAACTGGAATTTGAACTCGGCACCCCAATTTGTCGTTACGAGTGGATATCCACTGCACCACAACGCTGAAAAGTCAAAATTACAAAATACTCTGGGATGTTGACATTTATACGGTTTAGTCCTTTCAACATGAATATCGAGAATAATAGGGAGAAAATAATAGGGAGAGAATAATAGGGAGAGAAATAAAAACCATCTACACGTAGTTGTAGCGGCTGAACACAGAATAACGCAAAGAGTTTGGAAAGACATGAAATGTAAAATAATCATAAAAAAAATCACACAAATTAAGATTAAATGGGATAAAAATCCGAAAAAGGGTTGAGATTGTATAAATCATGTTGTTATCGAGTTCTTCAGGGAAGGAAACAGAGTCCTTGAGATTCAGGAAGACTTCGACGTAAACTTAATCTTCAGTGACATTCGTGTAAACGTGTTAATACACGAAATAATGATGTGTGGCGACACTATGCATGTTTATCATGGCTTCTGAACTTAACTGAAGTGTGCATATCTTGACTTGATGAATTAAAATAGGCAACAGCAAATATCTCTTTCAGTACCACAGGTTTACCCCTGTAGCCCAAACTGGACATGTCCAACCCTCCACTGCCATAGCTCTATGCACTGCGTAACTCTGTAGAGCGAGCATCAAAGTCAAGTGTCAAAAGGGTTGTCTTTGTAAGTTTGAAGGCTACCTCCAGGCCTGAATAGACACGGTATTTAACCTTGAACGCTAAAACACCGAATGTCTTCAACACAGTTGAATAGGAGGAAAGGACACGCTGGAGAAAAAAGTTCGAGATCCCTTTTAGTAGACGAGCCCGCTAACTACAACCAAAAGACGGTGTCACGTTACTAAAATTAGCTTAATCCAGCAAAGGGTTACAATTGTAAGATCAAACTCTGCACACTTTAGTGACAAAAAACGCTTTAGGGTGGCCCGCAAAAGAGTAACCTACTCATTTTTTTTATGCGCAGACCCCTTCCAGCTTTCAGTATATTGGCGATCATGCGTATCAACAAAGTCCTATCCTTTGTAGCTTTAAGCAATGTGTCTTCTTGCTATCCTTTTCAGTCATCTATTTACATAAAGTAGGTCCTAGCTGTTTACCTTCCATCTTACCTCTACGTCCTGTGAATGTCAAATTCTTCAAGCTCTATGGTCAAATACATACAACATATGGTAGCATACGCTTAACACTACTTATTTCTCAGGGTTTCATTTTCATCTAAATATTTAGAAGGACAATGCTGCTTGTTTACAGGGTATATATTTTGACATTTTATTGCACTTGAATTAAAAATATCCTTTCACCCTATGATAGAAGTCAATGCTACTAAGAAGCAAGGGGGTCACTGGAAATGGAAGAGAATGAGAAGACTTTAGTGAGGAGAAAGGATAATAAAAAGCACAGATGGCAATTGACGTTGGATTTAAATTTAAAATTTTAAGGGACAGGGAAGCAATAAACCGGAAGTGTGCCATAGGTAAAAAGTGTTAAAAAAATACAAAAAAAAAAAAAATAACTGAATAGAAGTTACAGTTGCTATGATACCCACGTGTCAATCTAGAAATACGCTTAAATTCACGGGATTGAGATACCAAGGAGAATAATGGACATGAAAATATGTATAGTAAAGATAGAGGCAGTGCCTAATTGGAATTAATCATTGTTTAGTATCAAGGAAAAATCGGGAATTTGTAAAAGTAAAAAAAATAAAAGGTTGGAATCTTTCAAAAATTACGAAATATTACTTTTATTTTTTAATTTGTCGTTTGAGGACAGCCTCGAAGTCACGGAAGAAATGACAAATACAAGAACAGACCTGAAATAGCAGAAATCAAGACAATTGCAGATTGCCCACCGACATCAATGGCTAGTATTCGAACCTAGTCAAAAGTTAAAATTTTAATGGCTTATGAGTAAAGTTAAAGTATGCACTTCGAATTCTGAAGGTTAGCACAAGCTCACTCCAATTTAGACGAAGCTTAATGACTATAAGTGAAACTTGAAAGCGAATAAAAGCAATCAAAGTTTCACTCGAATAAAAATAGAATACTTTTTTTTTTAATCATATCACCCCGAGCAAGGCGGTAACGCCACTGATGTGCAGGGGGCTACGTAATAGTGAAAAGATTGGAAAAGAGAAAGCCGGAAACCACATCCTAAACAGGGAACAAGGGATGAGCCTCTTAACCTGTTCAATAGACGTGGGTGGTGTGTGAACCGGGTAATAGATAAATCTATCTACTCCAATTGAAAAAAAAGAAACCAAAGTGAGAAGATTGGAAAAGAGAAAGCCGGAAACCACATCCTAAACAGGGAACAAGGGATGAGCCTCTTAACCTGTTCAATAGACGAGGGTGGAGTGTGAACCGGGCGATAGATAGATCTATCTACTCTAATTAGACTGACTGCGTAAAGAAACTATAAAGATCATGACAATTGTAAGCTGAGGAAAGGACGAGAGTTTGTAGAAGATTTTCTTTTTGCTCAGCCCTCAACAACTGCCAGACATTAGGGGTCAACATGTAAACAATTACAAAAAATAATAATTAACAATATGTGAAAGAATCGAGCAAATATAAGTGAAAGTGGAAACAAAAGAAAATTAGGACCTTGTCCGAGTGGTCGTGAAGAAAAAAATGGGGTCGTGATTCTGTAGATCTGGTAATTTTCTGAACTCTAGACTACAGCAGTAATAAATAATACTTGCGAAATTGTCTGCGATTGGAAGAGATTATGTTCTCACCTGTTTTCTAGTGACAACCGCTTCATGTTTCTAATAAGAATAATCTCATTTGATTCCCATTAAACCCGTGGTCATCTTTAGCGAGAAATAACCACGAACCACTTAGGGTGAACTAAGAAATGCAGTAAAACAGTAAGTTCCGATGAATTAAGAATTCGAAGAAGAGTTGAATTTATATAAATCATGGCATTGCTAGGGTTTACAAAAATACTGCTTAAGGTTTATGCTGATTTGTTGTGTCTCGTCACTCAATATTTTGCAATAACCATGAGCCATATGGCGTGAACATACAAATACATATAACAACAAATGGTTATTATTATCTGTAAAAGCGCTAGGAACAGTCCCGAAGAGCCCACGAGAAAGGTTTGGGGGGAGTAGGAATCTAAAGCAGTCGCGACTGTCCAGACGATAGTGTTACTAAAATCAGGATAAGACTGAAGAAAGTTTGTGAGTATTGAGGAGGCTTACTGCCATTTGACCTCCATGAAAACTTAGTTACCAGTGTGAAAATTAAGTAATAATAGTAACGAGAAACATGTTAGAATTTTGAGGAGACTTGCTGTCACTCAATCTCCAGTGATAACTGCATGGCATAACGTATAATAACAATAAAGAAGAGATGAAGGAGGCGGAAGTAGAAGATTAATATTTGGCGCTGATATGTTTCTCTCTTTACGGAATAAATAAAAGAATGATATCGTAAAAATAATCGAAAATATGCGATTATTTAACGAAATAATCAAATATATTGTAGCGAAAGATTTTCACAGCAGTGGTACACCAGGAAATAAGCATGAAATAGATTCAGACGAAAGCTTAAAATAAATTTTGTGACACTTTTAAGAATCTTTAATGAATTTCTGTAACTGAAAATTAATTTAGAATTAAATTCACAATTCTGTTTAAAGTTGCCAACGTATAAAAAGATGAGTTTTTACTTACGGTTCTCTTGCTGAAAAGTGTTTTTTTTTGTTTTGTTTTTTCGTCTTTAATAATCGCAAGATGCGTTCGCCTATAACCAAAATAAGATCAGCAAGTAATCAGACGGTTGCATGAGTTCTTTTTACTTTTAAATTGTTTAATTTACGTTGGTTTATATGAGAGTTTGTTATAAAGGGTTCATATAATCATACGTATGTTTACGAGTTTGTGTTTGGGAAACAAACTGCAAGTGTTTCGTTTATGGCGTTTGTTTTTCTTTTTTTTTTTAAATTTATGCGTGTGTGCGTATTTGGGTTGTCAACTAAGTCACTGGTGTGCGTCTTGTGTGCGTGTGTGGCCACGAACTATTATTATTATTATTACACTCTTTTTTTTCGCACACTTCGGTACGCATTAACCAGTCGTTCAGTAGGTGTTCCTTTTACCGAAAGTAGCCGTTTGCAGTGCGACAAACGGGAGATGCCCGCTTTTATAAACTGGAGAAGATAACGTTTTGCCCGGTCTCGGAACCGACTACGCAAAATGGGGTGGGGATGGAAAGAAGAAAGAGTGAGAGCAGAAGGAAGAGGAGGAGAAGTTAAGAAAAAAGAAAGAGAGAGAGAAGAGAAATGAGTGGGAGGAAGAGAAACAAAAGTAATGAAAACAGTAAAAGAAAAATATGTCAGACAAAAAAAGAGGCGGGGAGAAAAGAGAAAAGGGGGAGGGTTAGAATATGTGCACCGGGAATGAAATAAAAATAAAAAGATAGAAAGAACAATGCTAAATAATGATTCCTTCTAATTTTTTTTCTTATTTTTGTTTGGAATATTAAAACGCTCGCAAACGGTTAAACCAAACTAATTGTTGCGTATGAGGACTTCGAATTTATTTTTATGGTGTGTTAAAAGATTGACAACTCAAGGTAATTTTACAGAAATAATCACTTGAGTTAAGCAGAAACAGATTACGGACTCGCTTTCGTTCGTTCTCACTACACTTTGCAGATGAATATACGTAAATAAATCTCTCTATATATACATACATACATCTATAGATACACATATATATATTGACCTCTAAATACATCTCTATCTGTATACTTATATATCAGTATATAATTAAAAAAAAAAATCATTTGCATAAAGCCTATTTCGCTGTATCATAGCTCATCATACTTTCCGATATATATATATATATATATAATTCTTTCCAAATACATATATATTTAATTATGCATACATACTTCTGCATATACACATATGTACATACATATACCCTATAAATATATATATATATGCATACATACACATCTATCTATTCATATATACATATACATATGTATGCATCTCAATATATTCGTATATACATATGTATACGTCTCGATATATTCATATATATATATGCATGCACATCTCTCTATATAGCAATATATATCCATTCCTAAATATATATATATATATATATATATATATATATATATATATAAATACACACACATATATAGATACATATATATATATAAATATATATATATATATAAATACATATATATATATACATGTATATATATATATATATAAATACAAATATATATAAATATATATATATAAATACATATATACATAAATACATATATGTATATAAATACATATATATATAAATACATATATAAATACATATATATATATATAAATACATATATATATAAAGACACATACATATATATAAATACATATATATAAATACACACACACACACACACACACACACACATATATATATATATATATATATATAAATACACATCTCTCTATATATACATATTTAAAAATCTGTATGCAACCATATCTATAAATATTCATTTATACATATATATAAAAATTCATGGAAACATAAGAATACATCTCTATGTATACACATCTTTATACATATACATACAAACATGTACATATATATATATATATACAGAAACACACATATACAGATGCATATATATATATATATATATATATATATATATATATATATATATGCGCATACATACATATATACACACATGAATATATATATAAACTTGTATATATATGTACATATATATGCATGAACACACACATGTACATATATATACACACATGAATATATATATAAACATGTATATATATATATGAACATGTATATATATGTACATATATATGCATAAACACACACATGTACATATATATACACACATATATACAGATAAATGATATATATATATATATATACACATGTATATATATAGACATATATATGTATAAATACAGACATATACATATATATATATATATATACAGATACAGATTCACACATATGTAAATATATATATATATATATACACACACACATATATACGCACAAATATATATATATGCACACAAACATATATATACGTGTATACATATATATGTATACACACATATATACATAAACAACAATATGCATATATATATATACGCATATATCTATATATCTTTCTATATATATATACATATAGACATATTTATACACATAGACATATATATACATATACATAATAGACATTCATTGTCTCTTATATTTAACAGCATATGTTTAGAAAATATATAAACAGAAATGCACTCACATTACTATACATATTCACATTTATACATATATGTAAATGCATACATACATATTCATATGTATATACATGTATGTACATATTCACATACACACACACACACTCACACACACACACACACACACACACACATATATATATATAACTGGACAATTGTTCCACTTAATTCAGTCATTTCTCTCAGTCAGTCAGTTAAGTGCCATACGTGATACACGCTTGGGCGATCATGTCTCGAAAGAGACATGACTGACTGGGCAGAAGATTATCCCGCAGTAGGTTGCCATTGCTTTCTGCGGTAGACTGGTTGTCGACCAAGGCTATAGAACCCAATCTGTCCTTCTATTTAGCTCATAACTGGAAGGAAGAGACAGATTGATACCTTTCCCAAGGGTATTTGCGCATAAGTGAATGCAATGGATTCAACTGGAATTCGAACTCGACTCCCCGGTCTCTCGTTCCGAGCCGATATCCACTGTACCATAACGCACAATTAAAGTAGTATTGAACGGACATGCATCCTAACACTATCACACGAGCGCGAGTGTCCCTCAAGGCTCTATTCTAGGCCCTACTCTTTTCCTTATCTACATTAACAATCTCCCCGATGTAATAAGATCCCAAGTAGGCATATACGCTGCCGATACTACGGTTTACTCTCGCCTCGATCAAAAATTTGCCGAGGCTGACAAAGCAAACCTCGCTGCCGGGCTTGAACAAGACCTCCAATCCGTGGTGAACTGTGGAAAGAAATGGCTCGTGAATTTTAATGTTCCCAAAACGAAGTTGCTATCTATTAACCATCGCAGACAATCGCTCCTACCCCTCATTAGCATGGATCAGGTTAGTCTCCCTAAAAGTAAAACAATGCGCCTCCCCGGGTTAACTCTCACAACAGATTTCAAGTGGAATGTCTACATAGAAGCAATAGCCAAATCCGCTGCTAAGAAGGTCGGTTCTCTGTGCAGGGTCAGGAAGGTTTCCCGTCTGAAACAATCCTGCACATATACAAATCTACCATCCGCCCGTGCATTGAATACTGTTGCCATGACAAAATTCAACGGAGAATCTGCAATGTGATCGATCCGGACTTGGCAGCTAGGATGTAGTCACTTTCTCACCGGCGCAGTGTGGCTTCCTTGTGTTTCTTCTACAAGTACTTTCACGGCTTCTACTCTGATGAACTTAGCTCACTGGTGCCCCCTATATATGAATTTACTCGAGCTACAAGATTAGCAACTAGGTTCCACCCTTTTTACTGCGAAACTAATAAGATGTAAACGCAAATTCTACTTCATTAGCTTCTTTTCTCGCATTTCCTGCCCGTGGAATTCCCTTCCGTTTACTTGCTTCCTCGACAGCTACAATCTCCAATAATTTAAGTGTAAAGTCAACAGTCATCTACTATCTCACTAACTTGCATCCTCTCTCTCATGCTCTCATCTCATTTCTGTAGTATTCTCATCCCTCTCCTACCCGCTACCTGACAACCCCTGTATTCTGTCACTCTTTCTCATAACTTTCCTTCTATTTAACCCCATGCACAACATTGGCAGTATAATGCCCTGCTTGGAGCGATACGATTATAAAAAGATATATATATATATATATATATATATACGTACATGTGTAAATATATATGTATACGGATATCTATCTATCTATCTATCTATCTATCTATCTATCTATCTATCTATCTATCTATCTACTATCTGCAGATGATCTATCTATCTATCTATCTATCTATCTATCTATCTGCAGATGACTATCTATCTATCTATCTTCATATTACTATCTATCTATCTATCTATCCTATCTATCTATCTATCTATCTATCTATCTGCATCTATCTATCTATCTATCTATCTATCTATCTATCTATCTAGCTATCTATCTAGCTATCTATCTATACATACATACATACATACATACATAGTTTTCTTAATCATCTCACCCAAAGCAAGGCAGTTGTACTGCCACTGGTGTACTGGGGGGTTATATAGGCGGAAAGTGTTGAGAAAGAGGAATAAGTTTTAGGGGATATCAGAATGCGTAAGAGAAGGATGAGAATCCTGTTGTGAAAAGAGCTGATGAAAGTAGAATGCACGGAGAAAAGAACATGAGGGAAAGGATGCGAGTCAGAGAGGCAAGAGATGGCAATTGACCTTACGTTTAAATTTTTGGAAATTGTAGCTGTCGTGGAAGCAAGTATACAGAAGGGAATTCCACAGGCGCTAAGTGCGAGAAAAAAGCTGATGGAGTAGAACTTGAGGTTACATTTGATTGGTTTCACTGTGAAAGGGTGGGACCTAGTTGCTAGTCTAGTAGCTCTAGTAAATTCACGCAGAGGGGGCACCATTGAGCTAATCTACCAAATCGGAATCGATCACATTGCAGATTCTCCGTTGGATTTTGTCAAGAACCCTGAGGTGAATAGCAGGGGCCACCAACCAAATGTGAAAGCAATATTCAATACACGGACGGGTATACACATGTATATAAATATATATGCATGCATAATACGCACATTCGCGCGCACACACACACACACACACACACACACACACACACACACACACACACACATATATATATATATATAAGCATACACACACATATATATTTAAATATATGGTTCTGTTAACATTTCGAGTTCTCACGCGGTGCGATGACATAGAACCGCATTACAAATTTACGAACTTCGTTTGCTATTTGGTAACTGTTATCGTTGCTTAGCAAAGTTTTATGTCAACACAAGATAAAATCATCTTTGATGGTGGATGGTTTTATGTTAACGTCCCTGTAATCTCTCTGAAGATGGCTCATGTGAGCCGAAAGCTTAGAACCAACATAATAAAAAAATATCCAAATGAAAATTAAAGCCAAAATAGGATGTTTAGAACGGCTCATGACTAAACATAACAGACATTCATTGCCTCTTATATTTAACAATATATGTTTAGAAAACACACACACACACACACACACACACACACACACACACACACACACACACACACACATATATATATATATATATATATATATATACTATTATAGTATTAAGTCCAATCATGAATTCCTTCAAATTCTTAAATCTACAACACCAAACCAAGGCACCTTTGCATCGCTTGTTGTCGAAAATCTATTTACTAATGTACCTGTTGCTGAAATTATTGACACAACAATTAACTCTGTATATAAACATAATTCAATCATACCCTCATCTATCAATTCCAATTCTTAAAAATTTTTTTACTTGCCTTCACCATTTAATTTCCTTTTTGCGATCATTATTGCAATATTTACACGCAAACTAATGGTGTTAGTAAACCCTCTTGGTCCATTTTTCCCTAACTTTTATATCTCCCATATAAAATATGGTTTTAAAACATTTACCAGACTAAAAATATGTTCGATATATTGACGATATTTTCCTTTTAACTGATGACAAAAATGAAATTGATAATCTTAAAGATCCTTTGAAAGAATTCTGTTCTCAACTTCACATATGAGCATAGCTAAAAACAATTTTTGGATGTCCTGGTAGATTTTAGTTATAAAACTTTCACGAATTCAGTATATATATATATATATATATATATATATATATATATATATATATATATATATATATATATATAAACACTAGCAAAAATTCTTGTCACCTTAACTTTTTTATTTAATGTCCTCTTAGATACCAAATTGTTATTAAAAATTTCCTTACGAGGATCGTACAAGAATTCATCTTCTCAATCGCTTTTTTCAAAGAACTCAAAAATTTGAAAGAAACGCTTGTCAACAACGGCTTTCCAAATTATGTACTTGATTACCATATCAACCTTTTTCTTTGAAACGAAACAAACAGCAACTAAAACACGTGGACAATAAGAATAATATTGATATTTTTACAAAAACAAATGCACATTAATTACAGACAGGACGAATTTTCACTTCGCAATATCATCCAAAATTATGCAACACCGACTAACTCAAACAAGAAGATTAAACTGATTATCTATTACAAAAATTGAAAACTGCCAACCTCATCGTCAAAATAATAATTTACCTGCAACATCTAAACTACAGTGAAGCAGTGTCGTTTAAAAATTTATATGTCCTTGAAAGAACTGTATTCATCAGCAATCCAAATTAGTAAACGAGAGACTCATCCCTTGTTCCCAGTTTAGGATGTGGTTTCCGGCTTTCTCTTTTCCAATCTTTTCACTTTTCCTTATTTTTTTTTCAATTGGAGTAGATAGACTGAACTATCGCCCGGTTCACACTCCACCCACGTCTATTGAACAGGTGTAGAGGCTCATCCCTTGTTCCCTGTTTAGGATGTGGTTTCCGGCTTTCCCTTTTCCAATTTTTTTCACTTTTCCTTATTTTTTTTTTCAATTGGAGCAGATAGACTGAACTATCGCCCGGTTCACACTCCACCCACGTCTATTGAACAGGTGTAGAGGCTCATCCCTTGTTCCCTGTCTAGGATGTGGTTTCCGGCTTTCTCTTTTCCAATTTTTTCACTTTTCCTTATTTTTTTTTCAATTGGAGTAGATAGACTGAACTATCGCCCGGTTCACACTCCACCCACGTCTATTGAACAGGTGTAGAGGCTCATCCCTTGTTCCCTGTTTAGGATGTGGTTTCCGGCTTTCTCTTTTCCAATCTTTTCACTTTTCCTTATTTTTTTTTTTCAATTGGAGTAGATAGACTGAACTATCGCCCGGTTCACACTCCACCCACGTCTATTGAACAGGTGTAGAGGCTCATCCCTTGTTCCCTGTTTAGGATGTGGTTTCCGGCTTTCTCTTTTCCAATCTTTTCACTCTTACGTAGACCCTGCACACCAGTGGCCTTACCGCCTTGCCCGGGGTGATATAATTTTTAAAAAAAATTAGATTTGCCACACCACCACAAAATTGACGAGAAGACTGACATTGCATCTTCCTTCAACAGTTCCATCCGATCTCATTTAAACACACATGGAGATCTTGCAGAACCTATCCCTGATATATTTCTTGACAATACATACATGTTAGCATCATCAACATGCAAAAGAAGATTAAAAACAATGGAAGGAATTCTAATAAAAAAGAGAAATTCTACACTTAATATCACCGATTATGAATACAGTTAGAATGTGCTACCATATTCGGAAATTAATGTACACATGACTATATATATATAAACTTTACACATATTTATTTACAAGCAAAACAATATTCATTCTTGATAATGACTAAAAGTACAGCCGAATGCACTCAAAAATACAAAACCTTTGAAGAATTCTTATATCAGTTGATTTCTGAAAAAAAAAACCCCAAAAAACTTAAGACATGAAAAATTATATAATCAATTTAATGATAATATATTGTCTGTTATATTTCATGAAACGTGCATAAAAAAGATTGTTGAACCCCAAAACAATATATATATATATATATATATATATATATATATATATATATATACAGTTGCACAAATATATACATACAGACATATACAAAAACTGTATATATCATACATATATACATATGTACACATACACAAATACATATAAGCATACACACACACACACACACACACACATATATATATATATATATACATATAAGCATGAACACGTACAGATACATATTTATACGTATGTATGTACATACAGATATATATATATATATATATATATACACATGACTATATATATATACATGACTATATATATATATATATGTATGTATATATTTACGAATATACGAATACATACTCACACACACATATATATATACACGCACACATATGTATAGATATATACACACATATATACATACGTATATACTTATTTATATACGTAAATACATACACATGTACATGTACAGTTACACATATATATACATATAGATATATACACGAATATATATACGTATATATACGAATATATATGTGATTATATATGTGATATATAATATATATATATGCATATACATACTCATATATAGAGAGAGAGACGCACTTATATATACACACATATAAATTTTTACACACACACACATATGAATATAAATATATATATACTCAAAAATACATACACAGAATATATACATATATACCCTCTTTATTATTATAAATGCCTTATATATATATATATATATATATATATATATATATATATACACACAAATAAATATGTATACAAATAAATGGTATCACGCCCAGTTGGCGATAACCTGTCCGGAAATAGCTAATATTCTTCCGATTAATACATACATATATATATAAATATCGTTATAAACCTGCATATGTTATTGTTTATATCATTTCATATATATCTGTACACACACACACATCTGTCTCTACTATATATATATATATATATATATATAGTAGGTACCTCTCCTCAATTGCCGAAAAAAACAGCATAGCATGATGTTAAAAACAAATTAATAAAAACGTTTTACCATGAAAATGTTTATGCTATTATTAAAAGGAAAAATTAAATATTGTTGTCATTATTTGTTAAATTTTTTAAATCATTTCTCATACGTTCAAAATTTCAATTCAAATTTTTTTTTGTCTTCCGTCAGCGATTCACGCCATGTTTACGTAATGTAACTATTAAGCAAAACGTAATATTACGCAAATTGTTTTTTGGCTTTGAAAGACACATTAATTTGAAAATTCTTGTAAAAATCAACTAATTATCTGATTTTAATGAATCTTTCAGGACTTTTTCACAAATGAATGAAATTATTTATGCACTTATTATTTTTAAGAAATCTTGATAAAAATGTTTATTTTTGACATCTGTTAACCCCCACTTCAATTAATTTTAAGAAACTTCTAAAAATACATTATCTGTACCCATTTTTTTATTTATTAGTTAAACGCAGGACTCATTGGGGAATGTAAATCATGTGATTCTTTTTTAATTACGGGACCATTTTTTCGAAAATCTACTTCAAATAGTAAAATTAAAAATGCTTTGAAACTACGCTATTTTTAATATAAATAAAGTTTTAATTATTTTATAAATAATATAATTTTAGGATATCATATTCAGAAGAAGAAAAAACATTTCGATGAATAATGAATTTTTATAAGAACTGTTTTCATTTTTCTTTGCTAATTATAGTTTTAAAAATCTTTTAAAATTTCTTTCAGTAACTCAGTGTCTCCGGTTATCAATTCCTTAAAAATTCATAAGCTTAATACAAATCGTAATTTAGAATTAAGATTTTAAAAATAATTTCTAGTTTTTTTATGCTAAACTGCACATTTTCTTTTACTATGGAAACTTATAAGAGACTTAGCATCAAAAGGTCACATGTTTGAAGTGTTCCCCTTACGAAATGCTAAACTTGGTTATGTCAACTTTTGGTCACCATACGTCCAGATTGATTGATAACAGCTGCTGTCATTGCTTACTTAAAAAGTCAACCAGTTAGATCTTTGTGATGAAGAAATAATTTTATTCTAAATCTCATGCCATAAACAAGTAGTATTTGTTTAAAATCAGATTACTTTAACTGTAAATTTGATAATTTTTCAAAAATAACGAGTGAGAGATGTATATTTTATTTTTGCAAGATTTTTAAACCCGAGTATTAACTTTTGTTTATAAATGTGACGATCGCTCCAAAAATAGCCGAAAAATTGAAAATTAAAAAAAAATCTCAAAATTTTTTATTCCAATGAATATAACTTGTGTTTGAAATACACCCATGTATTTTGCTTAGTGGCAATAATAAATTTATTAATTTAGCTTTCAATTACATTAAAATTAAAGTTTCAAGAAAACGTTTTTATTTTTAGAAATTCAATTTTAAAACTTAGTTGTCAAAAATAGAGTGGAGGTACCTAAAGTGATATTTCTATTATCGGAATTTATAATAAAAACATTATTTCACCGCTACACAAGTGCTGTCGTGTTTCGGAACTATATCTAGTACCTCATCAGGCGTTATAAGGTTGGAAGAGTCAGGAAATTATATATAAATTTAAACCAAATGTCCCCTTATCCAGGTAATCAAGGAAGGAGTAGATGGGGTTTAACTTCATTCCCTATCCCTCGCTAATTTAACTCTCAGACTTTGTAGTGACCTTAGTTTCTCCCACCTTCTCACCCCATTCTCCTATCCATCGTAAACTTAACTTTCTATTAGTGCATCAAGCCAAAACCACTCGAACTCCGTTTACTTTTCACTTTAATTGTCTGGTAGCAGGAAAACACCTTCATGGCTGCCACACAATTTTTGTGACCACATTACCAAGTTTGTCTCGCTAAAACCATTGCAATTGAGTAGTGAATTCGATTCTCACGGGGTGCCCCGTATTTTCGGACTTGACCCACATCTAAGCTCCGCTTAGAAAATTTCCATTACCCCTTATATCTTGCTACATAGCTTACTATAATGTAACCCCGCCTTTTTATGTGTGGGATGCAGTTGAGCGAAAGACCAACAATACTCCTTGTAACACCAAGGATGATTTGAATGCAAAGATTATGGCATCATTCACAAACTTAAACATGGAGACCATCTAGAAGAGTTGCAAGAGATTCCGAAGTCATCTGGATATTGAGATTGAAGCCAATAGCAATTTTACAGAATAAATTTACTCTCCGTTAATAATTTTAAGAAATAAAGATAGGGTTCGCGCATTTATGGTGACTAAAATATAGGCGTAAACCACAAGATATATTTAGTCTCATATTCTGTTCCCAATATAGAATGGGCTTTGACTTCTCTTGCGAATACAGTATTCTGTAAAAATTCTGTAAAAATTATTTAAAGTCGTTATACCATCAAACACTTGTTGATGAAGGCTTTAATGAAATTAAAATAAACAAACAATAATAAACACACCAAAAGGCTTGTTAAGATGGAAAAGAATATCCTACGGAATTAACCGATAGTGCGATTTTTCAAAGTGCTTTTGAGGAAGTTATCGGCTGCAATATATAAAATACAATATGCTACCAGGATGACATTTGTATTGGTACTATTAACGACGATGAACTAAAATGGAAAACGAGTATTTACCAACCTTCCCACGCAAGGTTAGATGTGACACATGGTCATTTTATAGTGGGTCTTCCCGGACATATAGCCGGGCCAAAAAATGTCTGTCAATTTTTACCGAGTCGTGATTCTACCCTTTGGCGGAACCACGACTGGGTTAGTGATCTCTGCTCGGAAGCAGAGAGCGCCCTCTACCCGAAGGCAGAGTGCTGACAGTGTCAATAGTAGCACATGCGCACAGTATGGTTGAGTATGGTTGTGAATAATTTAAAAAATACTGGATTAACAACTAAAAAAGGTGTGCTCAAAACTAAAGATATATATTTTGCAAAGATTCCATATCTAATGAAGGCATAATGCCAGACCAATCGTTAATTAATAGAATATTAAAAATTGAAGTATCTAAGAAAAAAAAGAATTGGTATCTTTCTCAGGACTTGTAAATTTCTAAAGACAATAGGTAAAACGATACTCTAAATTGACAGAACCTTTTATTGTTTGAAGAAAAACGAATGTGGAATTTATTTGAACAAGTGGAATTTGAAAATTTGAGAGCTATTCTCGCAAAATGTCGGTTGTAAAAATATTTGACCCTAAAAAGGAAATTGATGGTCTTCCTATTATGCATCTTTTGAGAAATCATTCAAAAGCCGAATCTAACTATTCAAATATTGAGAAAGAATAGCCCCAATTTTAATGGACCATGCTCATGCTCATGAAATGAAATTATTACTTATACTAGTAGATACCTGTTCCGGCTGTCCAGAAGTAATACAGATCTCGGGTAATTGGATATTAGTGCATGCAAATCAAGTTAAATTGCAACATCTTAGCAATAAAGAAATGTACAGTGAACTTGAAAGTGAAAGTGTCATGTCAACGCAACACAAATATGACATCGACTCTGAAATTCAACAATTGTTGGAGGAACACTCCTATGAAAAATGAAAAAATCTAGACAATCTCTTAGGGAGAGATAGGAAGATGGTGAGGAAGCAAAAGCTCCTAGATTGCACCCCCTTGATTATTATGCGTGAGCCGTAGTTGAGCGAGAGATCAACAATACTCCTTATAAAAAAAACAATACTCCTTATAAAAAAAACAATACTCCTTATAAAAAACAATACTCCTTATAAAAAAAGGTAAGGAGTATGGCAAAGATTAACTGAAGGCAAGAAGTATGGCAGCATTCATCCATCTTTTTTTTTAAAAGGGAACGTCCGAAAGAGATTCAGGAAATTCCGAAGTCGTCTGGAGGCCATGGTTGAAGCCAATGGCGATTTTATTGAATAAATTTATTCTTTAGTATTTCGGGTTATTTTTGTGCACTTTTGGTCAGTATATCTGTTAAAATGAAATGTCACTGTCATTTTCATTTTTGCCTATTTTAAACGACATCGTCTATAAAAGCATCAACAAATAGTATTCGGTACGCGTTAGTTTCTTTTAGAAGTAATAAGTGTATTAACATTGTAGCTTTCAATTTCATACAGGAAAGGAAACTAGGCATATTGGGAAGTCCATCTGATCCAATGACACAACCGACATTGAAGTGCAGTACACGATAGTCAAGCCTCAAGGTGGAACTGTTTCGGCAGTTCGATCTCACGTCGTCTTCATGATCCAGGAGTGACTGACAGAATTTGTACGATCATGTTAACCAAATAGAATTAACTCTCCTAATTTGTATTCTCTCGACTCTATCGTTTCGGTAAACGCCGAAACAAAGACTGACTATTGATACCTCAATACCAAGGACTCATTGAAGACGACCATCGTGAAAGTAGTTGCAACCATATGCGAGAACTATTTGATCTAGGCATGCAGGTGCGTTTAAAGCCACATCGAGTCTAAAGGCAGTTCTATTGACCTTTTCGTATTGAACCTAAGTACAATTTTTTAATGAAAATATGATTTTTCTATTAAATATAGTTAATCTCCTTTATAATGTATTTCCAATTACTCTCTTTCTCTCGATATATATATATATATATATATATATATATGTATTTCCAATTACTCTCTTTCTCTCGATATATATATATATATCTCGAGAGAAAGAGAGTAATTGGAAATAAATTATAAAGGAGATTAACTGTATATATATATATATATATATATATATATATCTCGAGAGAAAGAGAGTAATTGGAAATAAATTATAAAGGAGAGTTAATATATATATATATATATATATATATATATATATATATATATATATATATATATTTCACTATCTTTCCCCGGAAATTATAATAATTCATACATATTAAAGAAACGAAATTCTGAGAACTCATGACTGCCTAAGTCTTCAAAAAATCTTTTTTGTCTTTCTTTCTTTCTTTCTTTCTTTCTTTCTTTCTATATATATATATATGTGTGTGTGTGTGTGTGTGTGTATAAAGATAAACTGAGAGATCTAAATTAGATCTGAAGATCTCAAATTTCCTTTTGTGTTTAACGTTGAGAAAATTACTTGAAAAAAAAAAAAAGAAATGTGCCGTACCAAATACGCACTGTGCGCAGGGAGTTGGAATTTTCGGCAAGAAATAATTCCGTCGTGTAGGTACTTGTATTTGGTACACAAGCGATAGTTTTGTTCTACGTTTAATAAACATACACTGTACGGCAGGGATACCTCTGACATAATGGTACGTCATTAATTAGATCAGGGGTTTTCAAACTGTGGTCCGCGGACCACAGTGGGGTCCGCAAAAATAAGATAGGGGGTCCGTGGATTAACTTATCACGTGAAATTCAAAGTATAAATTTTCAATGTCTAGATATTTATTTTTACTTATTAATATTATCAAATGACAAAAGATTACATTATCGCTCATTACATTTCAACGTTATTTATACAAAAAATTATTTTACACATGCAAGAGCTTGATGTTCAATTTTTTTTTCAGGGTGTAAGTGTCAAGCATAGATACATTTTTAAAACGGAAACCTTATGATGAAATCAACACAGAATCCGTTATAGAGACGGGAGAGATTGTTAAAAAAAAAAACAAATTAAGATAGTATGATGTGAAATATATTCGATGTGCGTTTATAGTGGGTCCCTAGACTAAAACTTGAAATATAAAGGGGTCCGTAAGTCAAACAGTTTGAAAACCCCTGAACTAGATAACGACATCATTGCCACTAATTCCTTACAATTAGGTGATATTTGTGGGAAGTATTTATGTCGCACTCTGTATACAAAAATTCCCGGCGGAAACTTTATGTGATCCAGAAACCTTATTTTATAAGTTATAAAAATTTCTACGGCCATAACTATTACTGGCGGCATTTGTATTTGGTTCAGAAGATTTCACCTTAGTTTAAATTCTACAATCCATAACTATTACTGGCGGCATTTGTATTTGGTTCAGAAGATTTCACCTTAGTTTAAATTCTACAATCCATAACTATTACTGGCGGCATTTGTATTTGGTTCAGAAGATTTCACCTTAGTTTAAATTCTACAATCCATAACTATTACTGGCGGCATTTGTATTTGGTTCAGAAGATTTCACCTTAGTTTAAATTCTACAATCCATAACTATTACTGGCGGCATTTGTATTTGGTTCAGAAGATTTCACCTTAGTTTAAATTCTACAATCAAGCGAGTGCTGAAGAAGGATAGGAAGATTGTGTAATGAAGAAGTGGAAAAAGAGAGAAAGACAAAGAGAACCAAAAAAAGAAAAAAAAAGAAAAAAAAAGAAATTAAAAAGAAAAAGAAAACGATAAATAGATGAATAAATAAATGCAGAAAAGCCATTGAGTTTGAAAGCAAAAAGGAGAATAAAACTATGGAAATAAAAAGAAAAATATAAAAAGCGAGAAAAATGGACTGGTTGGTTGATTTAGTTTGGTTTGATCTAATTATTTTGTACTCAATTTTTATGCTTTCAACAACATATTTTGTCCATGACTTTATACTTTCGGAGTAAAGGCATGTTATATATATTTATACTAGCAGTTTAGTCCGGTTTCACTCGCGTAGTTTAAGGAATAATAAGAATAAAAAACATATGATGAATTTACATAGCAAATACTTATACAACGTCCACCCGCGTCACTTTTATAGATATAGATAACAATGTAGACTGTCTCTATTGAATTAGGGTGGGGGAGGGGCAACATATGTCTATAATATAAAGTGGGGATGATCGATTCTATATTATAATCAATACATAAACTGATCGCTGAATTTGTGGGGTGATAATATATATTTTTCTACCCCTAATTTTGTTTTTCTGAAATTGTTCAATGTGTCGTTAGCGTTCTAAAATTTTGATCGACATCTGATTGTAACTCCCGGCGAGCTAGACCACAAAATGCAGACGTTAATTCGAATCTCTCAAATACTTACAAAACGTCCACCTTCGTCACTTATATATATATATATATATATATATATATATATATATATATATTTTTTTTTTTTTTTTTTTTTTTTAAATTTTTTTTTTTTTAATTTATAAACGAGTTATTTCGCTACCTTGGTTTCTACCATGAGTGGTTTCTTCAGGCAATTTTTAATACTGATTTTACCTTTTACCTTTTTTCTTTTTAAGAACGTTCTTGTAACGGTGTTTTATTTGAACGTTCACGTGGCAGAGAATTTATGAACGCACATTGTTTAAATTCAAACGAATTATGACGTTTTCATCCATGTTTCTCTGAACCTAATAGGTATTTCTTAGTGTGGATGCATGTTGTCATAATTTCTGTTCTTTCATTTAACAGTTCGTTTAACAGAAATTATGACATACCCAAATTTGGAACCCTACCCTGGTTAAGGTAGCCTTCTTTTGTGTACCTAGTTAATGTGAATGAATGTGTTCCTAGCCGGTACCCGGCTTTCTCTTTTGTTATGATCCACGTCGAGATTCCCCACCCCTCAGTTTGTTTTGGCCTCCTTTTATCTCGGCTGATTCAGCCTTATATTGTCCTATTCCATTATTTTTACCCCCCTCCCCACTTCCTTAGCGAGTACGCTTTTTGATTTCGCCGTTTGACGGAATACAGCGGCCACTCTTTTTTTTTCTGAGATGGATGGGTCTTACTAACATTGTTTATTATTTTAGTTGAAAAATTTGTTGTATTTTCAGTTTTTTTTTTTTTTGGTTCATCCCCCTCCCATCATTTCATTTTTCATTAAATGTTATATTGTACATATTATATTATATTGTACATATATTTTATATTGTATATAAATACATTTCTTATTGTCATGGGTTATTTCCCCACTTTTTTAGGTGCCCCTTGTAAGTTTGTGACATTATGGTATATATATATATATATATATATATATATATATATATATATATAATCATTTCACCCTAAGCAAGGTAGTACTGCCCCTGGTATGCAGGGTTTTTTTTTTAATCATATCACCCCAAGCAAGGCGATAACGCCACTGATGCGCAGGGGTCTACGTAAGGGTAAAAAGAATGGAAAAGAGAAAGCTGGAAACTACATCCTAAACAGGAAACAAGGGATGAGCCTCTTCACCTGTTCAATAGATGTGGGTGGAGTGTGAACCGGGCGATAGAAAAGAGCGAGAAGAAAGAAGATCAAGATACAGGGGGTGTTGGAGAAAGGATAAGAGAAAGATGGGAATACTGGTAAGCATGGCGTTACTTGAGAGTAGAGCAAGAAAGAAGAAGAGCTATATACATGACGTGGCGGGTAAAGGATAAGACAAAGATTTAAATCAGAGAGATGAAAGATGGCAATTGACGGTGCATTTAAACTCTTGGAGATTCTAGCTATCAAGGAAGCAAGTATATGGAAGTGGGTTCAACAGGTGGAAAGTGCACAAAAAGGAACTGGTTGAGTAGAAGTGACGATTATATTTGACTTTAAAAGAGTAATAAACCTATTAAATTCATGGAGAGGGGGAACCATGGAGATAAGCACGTCAGAGCAGAAGCCATGAAAATATTTATAGAAAAGACAGAGGGAAGTCACATCAAGTCGGTGAGAAAGCGACTGAAGTCGAGCAGCCAAATCGGGACCGATTACATTGCAGATCCTTCTTTGAAATTTGTCGAGAACCCGAGATGAATAGCAGGAGCGCCGGACCAGATATAGCAACAGTATTCAATTACACAGTGACCCAAACTTCATAGCAGTAGTTGTAGTTATTGATTCAATGTAGTCATTCTACTTGAGGTCGGCTGAGAGAGTGAGGCCGAGGAGGCGCTGTGTATTACTTTCTGAGAGACTAGCGTTATCTATATTGAAGGGAGGTAGAAGAGTTTGTCTATGCTGGTTAAAGGAGAGCAGCTTCGTTTTGGAAGCATTACAATTGACAAGCCATTTCTTTACCCAGTCCACCACAGATTGGAGGTTCTTATCAAAATCATCGCCAAGTTTTAATTTGTCAGCTTCGGTAGATTTGTTATTGTGACGGGACTAAATGGTGGTGTCGTCAGCGTAGATGCCTACTTGTGAACTGATTACATCAGGAAGATCAATGATGAAGATCAGGGAAAGCGTAAAACCTAGGATTGAGCTATGAGTGACACCCACGTTCGTATTATAGAATCTGGAAGCATGTCCGTTCAATATAACCTTCATCACGCTGTTTGACAGGAACGATTGAACTAGATCGAACAAGCGTCCACTTATAGCCCTGTAGCTTGCGAAAGAGGCCAGCGTGCCAAACCCTGTCAAACGTTTTGGAGATATCCAGGGCAACAGAGAGACTGGTATATGTATTCGGTGATGGCCGTTAGTATATCAGCAGTAAAGCTGACGAAGCGAAAGCCTCACTGTCTCTCTGAGAATAGGTTGTGGCATGTGAATTTCTGTATCACTTCAGCATTAATAATAGCCTCGAACAGTCAGTCAGTTAAGTGCCATACGCGATACACGCTTGGGCGATCATATCTCTTTCGAGACATGACTGACCGGGCAGAAATTATCCCGCAGTAGGTTGCCATTGCTTTCTGCGGTAGACTGGTTGCCGACCAAGGCTATAGAACCCAATCTGTCCTATTATTTAACCCATAACTGGAGGGAAGAGATGGATTAATACCTTTCCCAAGGGTATTTGCGCGTAAGTGAATGCAATGAATTCAACTGGAATTCGAACTCGGCTCCCCGATTTCTCGTTCCGAGCCGATATCCACTGGGCCACAACGCACATCCCCCGAACACTTTGCCAAAAATCCGTAGGATGATGATGGGGCGATAATTAGAAGGGTCAGAGTTTTTAAGGAGATGAATTACAGAGATGGACTTCTAACAAGCAGGAAAGCATGAAGCAGAGAGGCAATAGATGTAGGGTTTGAAAAGGACGGAGAAGAGTTCAGGGGCACATTTCTTTAGTACAACGACTGAGATTCCGTCTCCTCCGAATATGGGTATTCCAGATGAGTCCAATGTGGAGTTGGAGAAGAATTTGCGAGTAAAAAACTCGGCCTTGTCCACTATGGCTGGGAGGACCTCAAATTTATTGAATAAAATGGGGATCGAGGGTTTAACACACTTTAAGTAGTCTTTGGAATCAAATTTGTTGGATGCTATATACTGCTTCATTCTGTCAGCAAACAACAGCTGAGCATCATTTAAAATCCTCTTGCACTCATTACGAGCAGAGACAGATAGGCGCCGATTATAGTCAAACGCGTCGCTCAATTAAAGTCGGATAAAAAGATATATGTGGGTAATGGCGGCTGAGCAAGCAGGAGAAAAACTAAGGGGAGGAATGAGGTTTAAGTCGGAACATCCTCGTTAAGATGAAAGCATCGATACCAGCTTTCACTCAGGAGTAGACATCAGAGGTGCAGTCTTCAACAGGGAGACTAAACGCTTTGTTCCAATTGTTGGTAATTTTACTAAAAAAATGTACTTTTGATTTTTGTTTAGGGGTTCACTATTTTCCCGTAGCTGGTGATACCTTCCAGAATCAGAGTGGGCCTGGGAACAACAGCAATTATGAAGTGTTTTCATGCACCTCAAAACCTCCAATCCCCTACTCAGTGACCATGCTGCCGGATGTAGTTTGTCATCATACTCAGAATTCAAGAAATTTTAAGACAAAATAGAAATTTTTTTTCATTTTTTTCTTAGAGTTTTCCCAATACTGTTCTTGATATATAAAAATACATATCATTATCTCATATATATATATATATATATATATATGTATACATATATGTAAAAATATACTCAGTTATGATCTGAGATTAAGGACAGGAAAAAGAAGGCAAGAGGAAAACTGTATTTTTCTCGCCTACGCGTTTCGTCCTATGATTGACATTACGTATGTATATCTATAAACAAACAGTTTTTTTTTTATAGTTGCCAACACTGTTTTCTTATAGATACGTAATTTGGAATAAAGCTCATTTCGTCTTTTTGCCTTGATAAAGTTTCATCACAGGACGAAACGTGCAGGCGAGTTAAATACAGTGTTTTTGTCTTCTTTTTATTGAACCGTATATATATATATATATATATATATATATATATATATATATATATATATATATTGTGGATACTTGTGTTTGAGTAAACACCCCGTTTTTTAAACATTGTTACGTCTACATGATTCCGCATTCGAGAAAAGTTAGGAAATAAGAAAATGTATTTTCCATTTCCATCAGGGTCCGAACTTGTATCTCTGAATGAGCGAATGGGCATTCTTTAAAAGAGTGAATAGGACCTTGTTGTACTGTGTCGTTTACTGTGCCTGAACGGTCTTAAGCGATTTCTCCTACAAATACAAGTTTTCTTGAATGTGCAGGCCGGTAGACGTAATACAGTTTGTTTAAAAAGAAGGCGTTATACTCAAACACGGGTATCCACTAATACGTCTGAAATAAGAGATATATATAATGAATTAAAACACTCTCAGTTACTGGCGTGTGTTTACATGGCATATCACACGCTAAAAGTCTGCTTTCTTCTACCGAGCGCCCATAGCTCAGAGGTAGAATCGCTGACTGATGTCAATTCGGTCGGGTTTCAATCCTGGCTAAAAAAGTAATCGGATGTCTAACTGTACTGATGAGCTGTGATACATCGAAATAGATCTGTCTGCGGAGAACTATATATATATATATATATATATATATATATATATATATATATATATATATATGTAAGCACATATATACACACACACGTAACTATAGAGATATATATCGAGAGAGATATAAAGGTCAAATTAAAGAAGCGTTTAGTGAGGGTCAAACCGATGGGTTTCTGCTTGCGAAACATCAAATACAAACAGCAATCACTCGCTTTGCATAAAAACAACTACAAAAGCACGCTTTATTTTTACCTTATAAGGAAAATTATGAAAATAGATGATTGTATTACACTACATATTAAATATGACAGCGTTCTGAGTTCTGGAGGCAACTCACTCCTGAAAACATAGCAAAATTGTGGAGAAATCACTTCTTGGGCGTCTAAGTAAACAAATACCTACTCAGATATATGACAAGATGCATTAAAAGTTGATGAGCCTGAACACCTTCCCAAAATCAATAATTTTATTAGTAAACGCCAGAATGCTGATTATTCGAAGTAGGCTGAGAATATTGCAGTATTTCTACGCAT
>JBBBDQ010002089.1:3587500-3595000 GCA_037127315.1 Ascarosepion bandense
ATTTGACACAAATCCACTCGTCATGCACCCAGTGAGGATCAAACTCATTAAAGAGTGGAAAAAATCTACTGGTCGAGTTCATTAACCATTAGATAACAGCGAAGCGCCGAATATTCACTAAATTTGGCTTAGTTTGACCCAACAACCCCAAATATAATTCACGCACTCGGCATCGAACTCACTAATGCTCTGCTTGAGTAGTTCGTTAACCACTGCTCCACGCTGAGTCTCACTACACATTAATCGAAATATTTGAGAAAGAAAAAGATACCCTGACAGAAAGACGAGTAAAACGAGCAATGAAAACAGAACACCCACACAAGAGGGGGGGGGAGACAGAGTGGGATAAAGAAATAAATACAGAATGAGGAGGTGGGAGGGAGTGGGTGTAGACGTTTTGCTTGTGTGTGTGTGTGTGTGTGTGAGAGAGAGAGAGAGAGAGAGAGACAGACAGACAGACAGACAGACAGATGGACAGTGCGGTCGAAAGATAGAAAGACAAAGGAAAAGAGGGAGGGAGTTTCTGTGTGGGGGGAGAGGAGAAAGAGAAAGACAGCGCAGGAAATAATCGAAAAATAAAGAGTGAAGGAAGGAGAGAGAGAGAGAGAGAGAAAGAGAGAGAGAGAGAGAAAGAGAGTGAGAGAGAGAGTAGGTTTGTGTGTCTAAGAAGAGAAAGAAAGAGAGAAAAGGGGAGACAGAAAAATATAAAACGGAAAAAAGAAAGAGAGGGGTTTAAAGAGAGAAATGGGTATATAGTATTTGCGTGTGGGAGAGAAATAGAGAGAGTAGAGAGAGAAAGAAAGAAGGAGGAGAGGTATGTATGGTGGGAAAGAAGGAAATGAAGAAAAAGAGAGTCTGCGTGAGAGAGAGAGAGAGAGAGAGAGGGAGAGAGAGTAGGTTTTGTGTGTGTAAGGAAAGAGAGAGAGAGAGAGAAAAGGGGAGAGAGAGAAATATAGAACGGAGAAAAGAAAGAGAGGGGGTTAGAGAGAGCAATGGGTATATGGTATTTGTGTGTGGGAGAGAAAGAAAGAAAGAAAGAAAGAAAGAAAGAAAGAAAGAAAGAAAGAAGGAGGGAGTGATGTGTGTGGTAGGGAAGAAATAAATAAAGAAAAAGAGAGTCTATGTGTGTGTGTGTGTGTGTGTGTGTGTGTGAGAGAGAGAGAGAGAGAGAGAGAGAGAGAGAGAGAGAGAGAGAGAGAGACCGTGCGGCCCAACAACCGCTGATAGCAGCTCGAAGTAGCGGTATCTCGATGTATCCGCCTCTTCACCGTTCCACCGACTCGCACGTCCACGCAACTCGTGCGAGTCGTCGACTGATGGAAAATACAGGAGATTTTTTTTCTTATCTTCGCCTCTTCATCCAAGCCTGGAATAATTTTTGCTTCTTTTGTCATTTCCCCCACAAACCGGTCTCATCTCACTGCAGAAGGATCTCGTCCTTAACACGTTTTTCCCTCACCGGAGTTTTTCAAATTTTCTTTCTTTCCCACACGCCCCAGCAACGATGTATCTGTTCGCAAGCATATCTGATATTAGTAGAAATTTATAAGCGCCTCAACGTCCGCTGAGTTTTAGATGTATGTATAAGTGGAAGGAGTGGTGGGGAGAAAAAAGTAATTCCTGCCCCTTCGGCTCAACAGTGTTACTTGTATGCATTTATACTTTTAGTCAGTAAAAGAGAATAGTGAAATGCAACTAATTTAAGTCACCTCAACATTATACTCCCGAAAGATTGTATACACATTTACTAGTTAACCAGTGCATATGCATCAGTAAGGTATATTCCAAATATATCCATTTGTACCCAGCCTCTAAGGAAAGTGATATCTGACGCCCATGACGCTAGTGTTCAATGCAAGTCGAAGATATGAAGTTGAATTTTAGTGTTCATACCTTTCTAAAGATATTCACACTAAATTACTTTTAACTTTCCCTTATTACCGTCGGGTGTTTGAACGCTCCACAATATGTTTCTTAATATTTAGCAAGTAGAAATTCAAAAGTTTTATTATTAGTCAAGTAGCTTTCTGAATATCTTTGTCAAGTAACCGGAAGGAGTTTCCGGTTTTAGACAATATTTGTGAGAAATACAAGTTTTATTTTTAATGAAAATAAAATAAAATTTATTTTTGCATAACTAAATTTTTGATACTTACAAATTCATTTCATCACTGACCTTTTAATTCGATTTGTCAAAATAAACCCCCTTTTTATTTCATTTTGGTTTACCCCATAAAAAAAAAAACTATAAAGAACACTTAAGATATTATCTAAGAAAATCAATAAAGTAAAAAGATATATCGATAATATTTTGGGTGTTATTATATGATAATAGATGTAGATATGTTTGCCTAACGCCCCGTTTACACATTTCCCTGGTCTTTCAAACAAAGGTAGAGATTTATTCTTTGTTTAATATTTAGGATTGAGTTTCTGGTTCCATGTAAAGTCTTTTTCAATTCTCTTTCATTCCAAGTCGCCCCTTCGCATCTCAGTAGCCTTATCGCCTTCTTTGATTTGAATTTTTATCGCCTTCTTTGATTTGAATTGATTAAAATTAAAAATGATTAAAAGTATCTGTAAAATTAATATAAAGATTTAAACATATTTATAAATGGAATTTTTCCTGTGTGTATTTGTGTGTGTGTGTGTGTGTGTGTGTGTGTGTGTGTGTGTGTGTGTGGTGCGTGTGTGTGTGCGTGCGTGTGTGTGTGTGTGTGTGTCCGTTACCTATAGACTCCGAAACGGCTGAACCGATTTTCTTGAAAATTTACACAGTTGTACTATAAGCGTCTGCGAGTGTTCTTAGCTAGGTTTTGTGTCTAGGTACCCCCGATAAATATCGAAAATCGATAATCGAAAAAATCGGGTTATAAAGGAGCGGTCCGATTTTAATCAAATTTCATACACTCATAGACAAAGATATTAGAAACGATATTCAGGAGTTTCAAGGTTGCAGTTCTTACAATAGTGCAGAAAATCGATAATATATATATATATATATATATATATATATATATATATGACAAGATGTTTGTGTGTGTGTGTGTGTGTGTGTGTGTATGTGTGTGTGTCTGTTTATCTGTCCGTATGTCCTTTATACAAATCCACAATTTTTATCCGAACTTCACACAAATATTCTTTAGGCTGAGTTTGAGCTCCAGGACCATGGGTTAGTTTTAAAGCTTTTGTTACACCCGAGCAACGACGGGCTATATTGCTAGTATATCTATAATATTAATATAGTGGGTGTTTGAACAACCCACGGCAATAATCCCGTAACAATACCCCATAGCATTAGCGGAAAAATATCTATGGGTTTTTTATTATTTCATTGAGTTTTGTTTATGGGTAATCCTAGCTTAGTCTGACACAAGGTCAGATGGAATGAAGGGATGAGCGGTAGAAAGAGGCGTGCTTCACAAATCTTCCTATTTTCAAAGAAAACTTTTGAATCACACTTAACAGCTGTTTTGTTATCCGAAGTTCGAACAGTGAGATAATACAACTACTATAGTCACGAACCAAGTAACTAAATTCGGTGTTTCTCAACGTCGTTATCGCTCGGACTCCTCAGGAGATTCGCTGAACATTAATGTTTCGGAGGCTAGTTTGATTGAGCATTACAACTGAGTAATGAATTCGATCTTATTTGCGTACCAAATACTTTGTGCCTTTTACCAAACTAAACTAAA
The DNA here is from genome assembly GCA_037127315.1 of Ascarosepion bandense. Lineage (NCBI taxonomy): Eukaryota > Metazoa > Mollusca > Cephalopoda > Sepiida > Sepiidae > Ascarosepion > Ascarosepion bandense. The sequence goes on from JBBBDQ010002089.1 coordinate 3,591,196, forward strand.
TTTTGTAAATGACAACTGCTTGGTATCCTTTTGGTGTGTATAGCCCAGAGTTATCTCGTTTAAAATTCTGTAGAAGGTTGCCATTACTTTTTGCGGTAGACTGGTTGCCAGTCAAGGCTATAGAACTCAATCTGTCCTGTTATTTAACCCATAACTGGACGGAAGAGACGGATTAATACCTTTCCCAATGGTATTTGCGCGTTAGTGAATGTAAAGAATTTAATAGGAATTCCAACTCGGCTCCCGGATTTCTCGTTCCAAGCCGATATCCAATGTACAACAACACACGTCCTAGTTTCTAATAAGAATAAGAAAAAAGTGCTAATTTCTGTCTAAATTTATAAGATGAGGAATTGTCATTATAAAGATTTATACGGAATGGCATTCGCAGATTGGTTTTTATAATCGCAATATTTTAGGCGAAAAGGTTAGTTTCGAAATTCTCAGAATGTTACCATGGATTCTGGAGATGGCTGAAAAATTGTGACTATAACAATCAAGATGAGGGAGCCTATTAAAAGAAATTTATGTATGGCAATGTGCCAAATTATAGGGAAACAAAATGGAAGAAAAAGTTATTTCTAAATAGTGTCAACATATGTAAAAAGAATATACAATGCATATTGTTTATATATATATATATATATATATATATAAACTTATCGCTATACTCATTTAAAAAAAACCCTCCGAGTACATACGCGGAAGGAAAAAATGGTAATAAAAAAAGAAAGAGTTAAGCACTTGAACATCAGTCAAAGTACGTAGCCCAAAGAAAAAAAGCCCGAGAAGAGTAACCTAAAACAAAGAGCGCTCAATACTATATATATATATATATATATATATATATATATATATATATATAATGAGTAAATAATATGTAATATTGTGTTAATATACACATCGTGTAACAGTTATCAGCGCGGAAAGTGAAACTGTCTTACTAAAATCGAATTTCAACGGAGTTCATTGCATTCAATTTCACTCAAATACAATTTGAAAAGATATGAATCCATCTTTTCTGTCCCATGGCTATTTAGATTTCTAGCCTTGTGTCGTGGAGTAAATAATCCACCCGGTAACACAAATGAACTAAGCTGCCTTAAATAAAAAACTCAAACAGAATTCATAGCCAGTGTTTGGATCAAACGCAATCTTGTTGAACTACCGACCATAGGCTATAAATGTTTATTGCATAAAGTGATCAGTTAAAAAAAAAATGTAGAAATTTAAAGGAAGAATAAAAAAAAATGTTTTCCGGATGTTCTGTCGGATGAGTTGGGTGGGTATTCCAAAGTGAAAACAAAATTTTAATTGAATAAAAGGTCGACGCTAGTATTTAAACTGAAACGAAACGTATCGTTCGCAGCCTTGGATCACGTCAATGAAGAATTAGATAGACTTTAAAAAATGAGTGTAAGTGAAAAAATTGACCATTCAAAATAGGCAACACCAGCAGTGTATGTAAATAATAATAATAATAATAATAATAATAAAACAGACCAGACATTATTGTTAAAAACCAGAAGGAGAAAACTTGTCTATTAATTGATATGGCTTGTCCAGCGGATTGTAACATAGTAATCAAGGAATTTGAAAAACTGTCAAAATATAAAGACCTGGAAATTGAAATAGAAAAAATGTGGAAATTGAAAACAAGAGTTGTGCCAGTGATAGTAGGTGCACTTGGAATGATAAAAAATGGAACAAAACAACACATTGAAAGAATCCCTGGAAACCCCAGCTTAAGAGATATACAAAAAATTGTCTTATTAAGTACAGCCCACACACCAAGGAAAACTTTATCTATGTAATGCTGGGGATGATAGGGAAGATAGAAAAACATGAAATGGAGCCATAACAACACGCCACTACCTGCCTTAGGTCTCCCCGCAGACTTGGTTGGTAGTGAGATCAAAGCAGAAATCGAAATATGATGAAAAATGACATAATAATAATAATAATAATAATAATAATAATAATAATAATAATAATAAGAAGAAGAAGAAGAAGAAGAAGAAAGATAATAAAATTCGTATTTATGCTGATTTTCTGACTTGGTTAAATAAACAAATGTTTAGAATCACATCGCTAATCATTATCAAGTTCGTAAGAATTTTTTTTTTTTTGCGAAATTAACGGTGAAAATTTTTTTTTACTAAGCTGGATCTTTCTGAGGCGCATTTGAAAATACAAGTTGAAGAAGAATGTTCAGACTTAATGACAATAAATACGCACAAGAAATTATATTAGTTAAACCGAATTCCTTTTGAAATAAAAGTAGCTCCAGTCATATTTCAACAAGTTATGGATACTATACTTGCAGATTGTGATTTTGTAGTTGATTATCTGTATTATATGTTAAAAGTTTATCTAAGGAACAACATATCGAGTATGTAAGAAGAATTAAAAAAAAAATAATACAAGTGTAGGGGTTCAAATTAAGAGCCAAGTTTTCAAACTTGTCAGACTCTCTGCCTTCAGGCGGAGAGGAACTCAGACGAGGCTTATTTTTTTTTTTTTAATCATATCACCCTGAGCAAGACGGTAACGCCACTGATGCGCAAGAGTGAAAAGATTGGAAAAGAGAAAGCCGGAAACCACATCCTAAACAAGGAACAAGGGATGAGCCTCTTCACCTGTTCAATAGACAAGACACGATCCTACTTATGCGGGGTCTACGAGGAATATTTGTCCGAGATTACGCGCTCGAAATGCCTCACATAAAAAAAAAACGACTTTTTATCACAGCTCGCATTTTGTGGGGAGGGCTCGGGTAAATACCCAAAGTTCCCGAAAGTGTCATTCGAGCTCTCTGTCTTCGGCAGAGGACGATTCAGTCGGTGCTCCGTCTACAGACAGAGACTCGGCTGAGAAAAACAGAAAGTGCCCAAACCCGCTTATGCGGGGTCGAGGTAAATTTTAACTCTTGGTCCGAGTGTACCCGTTCGAATTCCCCACGTTAAACCCGACCATGTATCACATCCTGTCTCAGTGGGGAGGCATTGGGTAAATATCCAGAGTTCCGAGAGAGAACTGATAGAATGTTCGTTAGAGTACCGTTGAAGTTAGTCAAGACATAATATTATTACCGTTAGTAGCAAGTTATAACATTATGGTTATAACTTATGTATCCTTTGTAACTTTGTAACTCTAAGCAAAGTTTGTCATCATACTATCATTGCTACGCCCTATTCGGTCACAGACACGTTAGGTAGGTAACTTGAAGTTTCTCCCTGCCGCTCTTGACTTCAATGCGTTCGGTGAGATTAAAATTCTCCAGGTCTACTTTTTTTTTTTTTAATTATATCACCCCAAGCAAGGCGGTAACGCCACTGATGCGCAGGGAGCTACGTAAGAGTGAAAAGATTGGAAAAGAGAAAACCGGAAACCACATCCTAAACAGGTAACAAGAGATGAGCCTCTGCCCCTGTTCAATAGACGCGGGTAGAGTGTGAACCGGGCGATAGTTTAGTCTATCTACTACAATTGAAAAAAAATAAAAATAAAAACAGAAAAGAGTAAAAAAGATTGGAAAAGAGAAAGTCGGAAGTGTCATTTCGTTTCAGTTCCTATAAAATCCCACGTTTTTCACCTGTTCCATTCATGGCATTCTCAGCATCCTCCTGCAGAACCACACTTCTGTTATTTCAAGTCTCCTCATCATTGAGGAAATTGTTCAGCATACACTTTCGTATAAGAGGATTGATATTCAGCCATACGTGAAACACGCTTGGGCGATCATGTCTTTTTCGAGACATGACTGACTGGGCAGAAGATTATCCCGCAGTAGGTTGCCATTGCT